>OX369308.1:22702570-23302570 GCA_947284805.1 Coleophora flavipennella
GGTTCTTAGACTCTTAATGTGTATTTACTTTACTTTCAAACATACATGTGACCAAAAACTTGAAACACTCATGTATGCTTAATAACTATGCAGGATTATGGAACTCTTGGTCTGATGCTGCAGCCAGGATATCCAGAACACTAGCACACTCCTAAAAAAATAATAGCAGATATGTCGTGTTTGGACTCGTTTTGATCAGTATTTGATTCTGCATACAATGCAATGGTGGCAACACGGTGAGCTGATGCTGCGGCCAGGATATCCAGCACACTAGTACACTCTTAAAAAAATAATAGCAGATATGTCGTGTTTGGACTCGTTTTGATCAGTATTTGATTCTGCATACAATGCAATGGTGGCAACACGGTGAGCTGATGTTGTTAAAATCCGTTAAATTTTTGACATACCTACGTACCTGAAACTATGACTAACTGTGAACTAAATATTATTGAGATAAACCTTCGCTTTGATTTCTTATATAAACCCCCGACGCAAAAAGAGGGGTGTTATAAGTTTGACGCCAATTTCTGTGTGTTTGTGTCTGTTTGTCTGTGGCATCGCAACTCTCGAACGGATGGACCGATTTTGATGTGTTTTTTTTTACGTGAAACAAGTTTCTTTGCGGTGGTTCTTAGCTATAATCGATAAAGATCTGTTCAGCCGTTTGAGGGTTATCAGCTCTTATCTAGGTGACTAAGGGATCTGGGCAACTTATACAGGTCTGATCGATTCAAAATTTGGTGCCCTGTTAATGTAAAAATATTGCAAAACCATGATAACCTTGAACTGTTGATGCAGCATCTCCTAGAATCTACAGAATACCCAACTCCTCAAAAACTTTCAGTAGAAGTATCGTGTTTGGGCTCAAAAAAAATATTCAAAACAATTTATTTCAAATAGGTGTTACACACACTTTTAAATAGAATTAGAATAGAAATTATTAGAATAGTCTCAATGAATAGGTGTTAGATATAATATGGTAACCTTGACCTGATGCTGCAGCATCTCCTGGAATCTGCTGAAGCAGCGGTTAAAAAAGTAAAAAAACTTCCATGGGTCCATGGATTTGAAGTTTAGAGTTATAACACATTTAATTGCAGCTTCAAACAAGGGAGGTGAGCAACTTCCACAGGCTTGATCGATTCAAAATAGGCTAGATTTTGTGTCGCAGTATCGTGTTTCGTCCCGGAAACTATTTGTATGAATGTGGGGGTAGAGTTTCGATTGTATGTAATAGTTATGTAAAGTTTAAAAAGCACGAAATAAAAATTAAATTAAAAATTTAAAAAACCCCCGACAAAAACCTCTAAAAAGTAAACAATAATATGTATTGACCCTTTGAGTTTAATTTAAGTAGTAATATTTTGATCCAAGAGTCGTCGCGCAGGGGGACCGCTAAGTAAATAAAATAAAAACAGAATACAACTGATTTACTTTACTACAACTAATTAGTAATAACTTCACAACTTAGCGGTCCCCCTACGCGACGACTCTTGGATCAAAATATTACTACTTAAATTAAACTCAAAGGGTCAATACATATTATTGTTTACTTTTTAGAGGTTTTTGTCGGGGGTTTTTTAAATTTTTACCCTCATATTGATACTCAAACGATTAAATGTATCTAAGTAGGTATTTGAGTAAAACTGCTGATGACAGACGGACGAATTTGCTCGCCCTACTTGGGCCCCATTACCTATTTCCCCTGCGCGTCACTATAAATACGTGAAGGAAAAGGGTTATTTAGGCCCTAAGCAAAGTATATAATATTAGTACTATCGTACCCTAAGTAAGTACGGCGAGCAAGCTCATCCGCCTATGGCTTATCAAAACTGCAGTAAGGAACGTTTTCATGATGAATTGTAGTAGCGTGGTTGCATTTCGTTTTTATGGTCGTTCCAGTATCAATAATAATGTTGTATGAAATTAAATGCGTTTTGTAATATAGTTATTACTAAAATTATTTGAAATAAATGAATGTAACGTTTCCAGTGGGTAGGTAATTCAAAACGTCGACCACCATGAATGCATGTCTTTGTACACCGTCGTATTTCTTACCAGTTTCTCATTATTGATCAATGCACAAAAATTGCAATAGTCGTCAGTATCAGGACTTTCATTGCGGAAATGAAAGGAGTAATGATTCTTCCACCTGAACATATTATGATATTCTGTTTCGTTATTTATCAGATATTGCATTTTTTTTGCCAAATCTTTAGCTCCCAGGTCAGAAGCGTCTAGGTAAATACCGTCGGGCATAAATCTGTCGAAAAAAGGAAAATTATTGGTAATCTAACTTTATAGTTCGCATACCTTCTTTTTAGTTACCTACACTAAACTTATTACCTGAAATAGTCAGCTCCACCGTACACGACGGGCACTGTGTTATGCTGTAGAGCATACACTATTTTCTCAGTCACATAATCTTCGTTTAGGGCATTTTCGAAAGCAAAGAAAAAATAATAACGTTTCTGTAAAACTTTCAAACACCTATCCATTATTTCCTTTGGGCACTGATGTTTTCCGCAGGAGCCGTAAATGTCGAGGTTTAAATTGAGTTTATGCATTTCTTTTTTTATGGCATCAATAAAATTTTCTCTCTTACTAACCGTAAAACAGTTGGATGAAAACCATGCCGCTGCTTCAGTCTTCGACTTAAGACTCTCCTTAAATTCAGCATCAATAGGCTGCATGTCGTCTAGGGTCATCCAGCGCGCGTTTAAACTGGGACCTACTACGTGTCTAGTTGCATTTCGCACTGCCAAGTATCCCCACAGGGCGTCTGAACTTAGTCGGTATGTCCAAGTCCAGTTAAAGAAATTGTACCATGAATGTTTAGCCACCGGGTAATTGTCAGCCGCTTCTATATTCGCATACACATATTTTTGATGAACAGACCTTTTCCTCGGTATATCATGAATATCCAAGAGACTGTTTAATTGAGGTCCATTGAAGGCAATAACGTCAAACTCAGTGTAAAATCCTAAATAGTTTCTATCGTTGGTAATGTAGCAGTTTGTCCATTGACACTTCTTATTAATGAAAACACTTTGTCCTTTGCCGAAATAAGAGAACGGTGTAGCAGTATCCTTGGTCCATAATAGTATATATTTCATATCAACAATATTGGCACCATACCTAACTGTGCTTCTTTTTGACGTCGCTTCGAAGGATGCATTTAAAAATCTGGTCATGTTTAGCCCTTTCGCAATGGTTCTTGTAATATTCATGACCAATTTGGAATTGTAACCATAGTTGTACTGCATATTGATTGAAAACAAAATCACCAAAATCATTATAATTACCATGTAATAATGTGCCTTTTTCCATAGTTTTATATATTTTTTTAAATGTATACATGCAAACATTTCTCAAGTAAGCTTCATTTACCTTGCTAATAATTTACTCGTTCAGCGCGCGTATAGCGAGAGCAGGCACACTGAACAATGTGTAAAGACGTACCCACCCTGCCTACTGTTTACAAACAAACATACCTACAAATATTCTGAATTTCAGCTACTGCTTCGGCCTCTTAATATTTACTAATATTATGAGGTCTGCACCTTCAACTAGTTAAACTTGTATTAGGTCTGCGCAGATAGAGATTAAAAAAGTGGTCAAGTGCGTGACAGGGTTCCGTAGTAAGTATTCCAACAAATATTCTGAATTTCAGCTACTGCTTCGGCCTCATAATATTTACTATTATTAAGAGGTGTGCACCTTCGAAACGTTAAACTTGTCTAAGGTCTGCGCAGACAAAGATTAAAAAAGTGGTCTAGTGCGTGACAGGGTTTCGTAGTAAGTAGGTATTTCAACAAATATTCTGAATTTCAGCTACTGCTTCGGCCTCATAATATTTACTGTTATTAAGAGGTCTGCACCTTCGACACGTTAAACTTGTCTAAGGTCTGCGCAGACAGAGATTAAAAAAGTGGTCAAGTGCGTGACAGGGTTCCGTAGTAAGTATTTCAACAAATATTCTGAATTTCAGCTACTGCTTCGGCCTCATAATATTTACTATTATTAAGAGGTGTGCACCTTCGAAACGTTAAACTTGTCTAAGGTCTGCGCAGACAAAGATTAAAAAAGTGGTCTAGTGCGTGACAGGGTTTCGTAGTAAGTAGGTATTTCAACAAATATTCTGAATTTCAGCTACTGCTTCGGCCTCATAATATTTACTGTTATTAAGAGGTCTGCACCTTCGACACGTTAAACTTGTCTAAGGTCTGCGCAGACAGAGATTAAAAAAGTGGTCAAGTGCGTGACAGGGTTCCGTAGTAAGTATTTCAACAAATATTCTGAATTTCAGCTACTGCTTCGGCCTCATAATAATTTACTATTATTAAGAGGTGTGCACCTTCGACACGTTAAACATGTCTAAGGTCTGCGCAGACAAAGATTAAAAAAGTGGTCAACTGCGTGACAAGGTTCCGTAGTATCAAGAAATATTCTGAATTTCAGCTACTGCTTCGGCCTTATATTATTTACTATTATTATGAGGTATGCACCTTCGACACGTTAAACTTGTCTAGGGTCTGCGCAGACAAAGATTAAAAAAGTGTCGAAGTGCTTGTCAGTGTTCCGTAGTATTTAAATTAAAAAAAAAAAATTAAAAAAAGTTCTTTTTGCAGTTGGTATAGAACATTTTAAACGGAAAATTTATGGACTTTTTACAAATCCAACTGCAAATATTGTACACATATAACGCAACAGCAAAGTAATTCTAATGCCTTTAACATACTCGTAGTAGGTACCTTTATCACAGGTTGGAGACTCTCTACTCGAAGTTGTTGACGACTACCTATGTATAGCTGGGTGGGGCAAATAGTCCAGTTAGCTAGATCCAACTTTGAGAAAGAGAACAATCGAGGAATCCAACTCGGCTGGGTATCGATCGGGAATCTTCGCAATATCTACACATTCCAAATACCGCAGTGTCTCAAGACTACTGTTTTTGACCAGTGTGTGTTGTCAGTGATGACATACGGAATTAAGACATGGTCGCTTACTATGGGCCCCATAAGAAGGCTCAAGGTCACCTAATGGGCTATGGAGCGAGCTATGCTTAAAGTTTCCTTACGCGATCACATCAAAAATGAGGAGATCCGTAGGAGAACCATGGAACCGACATAGCTCACAGAAACGTTTAATTTATGTGGCAGTCGGCGGCGCAGATAGCCATAGAACAGACGGCCGTAGGGCAGTAAAGTTCTCGAGTGGAGCGTGACAGGCCTCCGACTCGGTGAACCGATGACCTGGTGAAGTTCGCAGGAAGCCGCTGGATGCGGGCAGCGTAGGACCGGTCGTCGTGGAAATCCTTGGGGGAGGCCTTTGTCCAGAAATGGACGTCTAACAGCTAATATGCTAACCTATTACCACAGTCTAAAAAACCATACTAATGGTCCAACGACTTTGATGTTTGCGTCAAAGCCGAAGTCACTAGTACTTACTTACTACTGTGGGCCTCCTCATACTTTGATTGAATTATCCCTAACTGTGTCTATGGTAGTTTGGGCTCGACTTCTCCTCGACCCATGCACGATTGCCCTGTTTGACTGACAGGAAAGAACATATTATTATCAATTTCATTGGGCTGAAATGTGACCGACTTGTTTTTACCACATCTATATATATAAAAGAAAGTCGTGTTAGTTACACCATTTATAACTCAAGAACGGCTGGACCAATTCTCATGATTTTTGTGTTTTTGCATTTGTCTTCGTCGGGAATGGGTATAAGTAGGTATTAAAATATAATATTCATCAATAAAACAAATAAACAGTCAAAAATAATTGGTTTTAGGGTAGGGTAGGGTAGTGTAGTGTAGTGTAGGTGTAGTTTAGTTAGGGTAGGGTAGGGTAGTGTGATGTATGTAGTGTAGGGTAGGGTAGGGTAGGTTAGTGTAGGGTAGGGTAGGGTAGTGTAAGTGTATGGAAAGTCAAAATTTTTGACGTTTATTTAAGAAGTTGCCCGCATGCAGCTGGGTGCGGGCAGCGCTGGACCGGACGTTGTGGAAATCCTTGGAGGGATTTGCCAGCAGAGGCCTTTGTCCAGCAGTGAACGTTTTTCGGTTGATATGATTATGATGATTTAAGAAGTTGTTAAGTACATTCATAACATGGATATGTTTTAGTCCGCCATTAAAAAATCACTTGCATTTTTATCTTCTTCTCTAAAAAGAAGTTTCAAAATGTTAACCCGACTTCCAAAAAAGGAGGTTAATAGGTTTAGGTGTATGTATGTAAGTATGTTTTTGGCTTGCCTGTTACCTAAACGGCTTGATGGTTTTGGAGTGCGAGGTGACGTAAGTTTTGTCTTGATCCCGTGAGTGACATAGCATACATTATTTTACTCGATTGGCCAAAAATAATTAAAATGATAATGATTATTATATCAGCTCATATACGTCCCCACCGAGGGGCTCGAGCCTACCCTGAATCAGGGCGATTAGGCCTTAGTCGACCACCCGGCCCCGTGCGGGTTGGTCGATAATGATTGCGGGTGTTGTATTTGTAATTTAATTTGGGGTTATTATAAAATATCTTCGAGTAAACGGTTCAGTTAGTTAATAAACAGAAAAAAAACAGTTGTTATATCATTGGACGATATTAGAGGATTGTGAACCTGCGACTTTTCATACAAACAAAGTTAGGGATTGAACCTCATGAAAGTTAACCGATTTTGCCTATTTTTTGATAGGTTAATTACTTTATAGGTTAATTAATTAATTACTTTCGTTTTTTAAATTGTTCATTAAAAACCCCTAATATACATAAACAAACAGTCTAATTTTCGGCGTAGGTTAACATTCCTCTTGATTATTATATTAAAATAAAATGAAAACGGCATCTTCTGTCACTCGGTGAGCTCTATTCTTCTCACCTACAAGGTGGTTCAAGACAAAGGTTATAATTATATTGCCGAATTAAAATAAAATATTCCTTTTTAGAAGTTAGCACTTTAGGTGCTTAAACAACTTTTAATTGGGGGATATGTACACACCGCCCTGTTATTGGTCGGATGAAATGTGTCAACTTTTGTTTTATTTACCACTTTTTAAATGAACGCCAAAACTTTTGAATTTTCTCTAAAAATAGATCATCTAGTTCATCTAGAGAGTTCAAACAATTTTTGCGTTTACTTAAAAAGAAGTAAAAACAAAAGTTGTAACATTTAATTGGAATTACAATGTGGTGGTGTTCGTGATGAAATGTGTCAACTTTTTTCTACCACTTTTTAAATAAACGCCAAAATATTTTTAAACTTTCCAACAGATTGATCATCTACGTCGATTACATTTCTAAGGAGAGTTCAAATAGTTTTGACTTTTATTGAAAATGTGGTAGAACAAAAGTTGTCACATTTCATTCGAATAACAATATGGTAATGTTTGTGATGAAATGTGCCAACTTTCTTTCTACCACTTTTTAAGTACACGCCAAAATATTTTTAAACTTTCTAACAGATTGATCATCTACGTGCGTCAATGACATTTGTATGGAGAGTCCAAATAATTTTGGCTTTTATTTAAAAAGTGGTAGAACAAAAGTTGTCACATTTCCATCATAACTCACCTTGTTTATGTTGGCGGTCGCTCGTAAGAATCGGGCAGATCATAGAATGGCCGGGCATATAATGTATAGATTGGCTCCGAAAAATACTAAGTCGGGGGCTCCTTTCTACGGTCACACACACCAGACATGCTAAACTAAACGAACCTTAGTTTTTTTCGGAGCCCCTCTATGATCTGCCCAATACTACAATCGGCCGCCGACATAATATGTAAAGATTATTCTACAACTTTTATCCTGTTTTAACCCGGCTAACCCCAAACGCGGACACTTTGGTCCCAGGAGCAGCTGGCTAGGGCTACGCCGTTCGGTGCCACTGAAATCGACGTGACGCGGTTCTCGTGCCCGTGAAGTGAACCTGAAATAAAATTTAACAAGAGTGTTAACGAGTTTGGTTGTTATTTGAATATTAAATCAATCAAACATATTGACTTTTTGAAAACAACTTATAGAAACCATTAATAGCCTTTATTCTTTGTAGAAACTAATATCTGTGTCGAAAGGCACACATAACGTTCGAGTTTCTTAGCAGACGACTGCAGGTGGCCTCTCAATGTTTTCACCGTAAGAGCGTCGGATAAACGTACGAAATCGAAATTCAAAAACACATTGATACTAGGCAGGATTCAAACCACGACCTCCCAGACAGGAGGTAGCGGCCCTAACCGTTGCGCCGCCGACGCTCTAAACTAGTCTTTGTTCTTTGTATAAACTATTATCTGTATCCGTAGTTTTGTCCGATTTCCGAAAAAACGACAAATTTATTTTAAGTACGAAATAAATTTGTCGTATTTTCTCAGTATTCTGATAAATGTTTGCGAAAATCCGACAAACCACATACACAGATATTATTATTCAAAACGTGTTAACAAAATTTCAATAACTTTGATTGCGACTGCGCACCGCAAGACGGAGCAGGCCTCTCAATCATTGGACCGATGACCTGGTAAAGGTTACGAAAGCCGCTGGATGCGGGCAGCGCAGGACCGGTCGTTGTGAAAATCCTTGGGGAAGACGTCCTTCGGCTGATCTCATGGTGATGATGACGTAAATTTAAACAATGGATTTCTTATTGGTCATTCTTAAATAGTTAATTTAGTAGTTAATACATTTCTTTCTACTGATGCTCGTGAAAATGATCAGTCTCATGACAACGCTTCAACTTCAAGTCTTTAACCGGACGACGTGATTTACCAGTGATTGGTATACACAGTCAATATCTTAACACTTCTAAAGCAATTTTGATGAAGCTTTTACTGCCCCTAAGTTGAAAAATACTTAATCCATTTATGCAACTCGATTTCTAGTTTATGAGAAATTATTGAACAAACGTACATACACTTATGGAATTTAGCACACCTGACATAGACTAATATGCAGTGTGTATCGGATCGGGTGACCGATATTTTAAAGGGCATTTAATACACCACATTTCATCTACGAAAAACCCCTAATTAACCTAAATGGCAGCCGTTTTTATTATAATTTATTTTTTTAGCTGTTCAAGAAAAAAATGTTTTCTCTTGAATTAGCAGCAGTACAAACTATAAAATGGTCTCATTTCAAAGGTAATTTAATTTCTCTGGTGATCCATACATAAAGTTAACCGAAACATTTGAGGAAAAAAACAACAAAAAGTTTAAAGAAAAAAAAATATCTTTTCTTTTCTTTTTTTGAACCTACAGCAAAAACGAGGTCATTAACGCCTTGTTTTTTTCTTCTTGATCGATTGATTTTGAGCTGTTCAGTAAAACGACACCATTTTCTTACTTCTTACTTAGTGTGCCAATTTATGGTTAATACCCGACCCTAGCGGTTTGTTACTTGGAAATAGTTAAACGGGCTACACAGCAGGTTGTAGTGAGAGCTCAGCGTGTCTGCAGAATGAAAGTAGTCACTTTGAACAATTGTGTAGTGTTTATGTTAAAAACATGTATAAATATTTGAAATATTTGTGAAATTACAATTAAAGGATTGTCACAATCCCGCACAACTCTTAACCATCAATTAGCATCTGTGTAAGTAACTAATGGTAGATAATTTAGTGTCATTTTGTAGCTTAACATAAAAGAAGAAAATTCAACACGTTAACGACCTCGTTTTTGCTGTAGGTTTCGGTTAAATTTATGTGTGGTTCTCCAGAGAAATTAAATTAATTTTCAAATGAGACCTTTTTGAAGTCTGTACTGCTGCTAATTTAAGAGAAAACATATTTTTCATGAACAGCTACATAAAAAAAACTGGCTGCCATTTAGAGGGGAGAAGGATGCGACCCCCTATTGGGGGGTTTTTCGTCGGTGAAGTGGTGTATTACATGCCCTTAAAATATCGGTATTCGATACACACTGTATACAAATATTGTGTAATTCCAACAATGTTACATCAATACGGGTCGAATTGATGAACTCCTTTTCTGGAGTTGGTTAAAAATAGCTCCTTGTACAACATTGTATCAAATTTTCAAGTGCATTCAGTTATTACCTGTATGTAAAACTTTTAAAGTGTCCCAAGAGTGTACAAAGTTGTCATCAGAGCCAGCCAGCAGGTATCTTCCACTCAACGATAGCCCTGAAATTCGTAACACCAGAAATTAGAAATCGGACAAGTTTGGTCCTTGAAAAAATTGTGTCATACAAAGTTTATTTTTTATATGTATTGGTTCCCTGATTGTTTAGGTCAAAGGCAACAACCCTTGTTCTACCGTGGTTCTACCACTTTAAATAACTAAACGTCAAACATTTTTTTCCGGCTGTGCCAGAAGGATGATTATATTCTGAAGACTGGGGTTGGCAGGATCATATCGTCTAAGAATGAGTTGCTGGAAGAAATGTAGAAGTTCTATGGACAATTATACACGACTACACGTCTGCCTGTCAGTGATCTATCTGGCTAAAGACCCAAGAGCCAGACTAACACATAGTGTTATACGGAAGATATCCCGGACGTCAGCCTGTATGAGATTAGAATGGCACGCGACCAGCTCAAGAACAATAAGGCATCGGGTGATGATGGAATTACGGGAGACAAAAGCCTTAGGCATGGTACAGAGGTGTAACCGTGCTTTTCATCAAAAAGGGCGACGATAACCTGCTGAAGAACTACAAACCCATCTCACATTTGAGCCATGGCTACAAGCTGTTTTCGACAGTCATTACGAATCGTCTCGCAACCAAAGTAATCGGCATAGCTCACAGAATTGCTATACTTAAGTGGCAGTAGGTGGTGCACATAGCTGTTAGGGCAGTAAAGTTCTCGAGTTGCGACCGAGCACCGGAAACGTAGCGTACGCATGCCTTTCACAACGCACAGGCCTCGTTGGTCCGACGACTTGGTGAAGGTCGCGGGAAGCCGCTGGATGTAAGCAGAGCAGAACCGGTCGTCGTGGAAATCCTTGGGGGAGGTCTATGTCCAGCAGTGGACGTCCTTCGGCTGATATGATGAGCTGCACCAGTTTTATTGAAACTGTGAGCTACTAGAACTTAACAAGACTTACTAGTCAGGGTAGTTCTATTTAAAAAATAATAATTATAGCACCTTTCATACAAGCCCAGATTATGTAATTTTTTAAATGAAGTCTGACAATCCTAAGGAAAGGCTCGTCGTATTTTGATTGGTTATTTCTATATGCCAGATTGTGAGGGCTTTGCGAGATAGTAATGCACAGCGTGGCTGCGTAGCTTTTCTAATATTTAAAGTACTTGTCCTTTAGTTTTGATCCATTCGGGCGTGCGCCCATACTACTTACCACAGCTGGTGAATCCACTATTGCCAGGCGGCTTGTAGTGGCCCAACTGCTGGTCACTGCGGATGTCGAACAGGCGCGCGGTCTTGTCTTCCGAAGCGGTCGCAAACGCCTGCCCGCTGGGGTGGTACTACATATTTGGAATTATAAATCTTTAAATTGTGCACATCTCATTTTATAATTGTTGATTTGCATTCGTGTTCGTTATACCGATTTTAGTATTTGTGCGAAACACTTAGCAAATCTATACATCACATCGTTTGATCGCACAGTTATTATCTGGTTTGTGTTTTTAAAAGCTTTTATTTAACTTACAATGTTCGTATGTAAATTGTCCGCTTCAAAATTTGCTAATTACTTTTGACCCACTTCTCGGTTTCCCATTAAGCTGAAATTTTGCATACAAGTTTTGTTGGATTACAATGCTTGGTTAGCTAAGTGACGTCATTTTAAATCTAATATGGCGGACACCCAAAGATGGCTGACAAAAGGGTATCAAATGAAAGTGTTTGCTGAGAAGAATACGAATATTGAAAATTCTTTTCAAATCAAAACGTATACCTAAAACTTTTAGAATTTCCGGAGTGAGCTTACATTTTTTGAGACTGCATACGGAAAAAGGAAAAAATTAGACGTGATCTCTCCTCACGCTATAGTTATGTCTGGTTTTTCAATAGTAGCGTAAGGATACCTGCGAGTTGTACATGATATGGAAAAATCGGACATGTTCGAGTATACAAGTGCCTCCGCCTTTTAGGGTTTTTATATACCGGCCCTAATAGATGAAATTCAGGTCAAGTGAAAACGTTACTCACGCAAACACTGTTCACATCAGCTTCATGGCCGAAAAATGTTTGTTTCGATTTATCCTCCCGTATGTCCCATAGCTTGCAGGTTTTATCCACGGAGCCAGTTACGTAAGTTTTCATGTCTGTGGAATTAGAACAATCACTCTCAGAGTAAGCAAAGCTAAATGGAAAACTTAAGATAGCAAGACTCGAAAGTCAGAAATGAGCTCACGAATTTTATAATTCTTGCCTACAGATATATGCTAGATAAGGTTAGTACTAATATATATACTTTGATATAAGGGTAGGTATCAGGTTACATGCATCCTAACAGTAAAGCAAATAAAATGATGCCAATTGGCATCTCTTTTCTTAGTAGTATTCGTTGCAATGAAAGCGAACTACCTTTAATATTGTGCGTGTAAATTTTTTCGATTTTCAAATGTGGTTTGTTAGTGCATAACCAATCTATGGTAACAAATCTCTGCTAGCCTACAAAACATTTGATTTACGTTATGAACTGAATAGATTTTGTTTTAAAAGTATTTGAAATTATGATATTGTCAACTATGACGCAAGGTCTTCTTAGTACTATGCCGTCACAATTATTCGTTGCCGGTGACGTATTAGTACTATGCCGTCACAATTATTCGTTGCCGGTGACGTACCTCCTAAGTAATTTTCATAGATAAAAAATGAAAAATTATCGAAAAATTAAACGGTTTAAATTAAAGATTTTCTTAAATTACACTAGGAGAGCTATTTAGTCAATTTTGTTTCATAAATTATTTATTTTTAAGCAGTCTGTTGAATGTCACAGGAAGGTCAAGATTCTAAAAAATATGGATCATATCGGGTTTTTATGATTCTTGCTCTGGCTTTACTTACCCGGTGCCAACGAGATGGTGACAACATCGCCCGCATGGGCGTCGAATTCCATTTCTCGTTTACCGACTTCCAGGTCCCAAACGCATCTGCAGGTGTAATAATAGTTAACGTGATAAAGTGCAATTTAAGTCTCGCATTGTTTGTACGATATAGTGTATATAAATAAAAATATACCACTAAAATGAAAGAATAGTCTTTAAACATTCATAAATAATATTCGCATATATTAATTATTTTGAGATATTGGTGTCGACTGAAAAAAAAATCTTTTACGCACCCATTTTGGAAACGAACATAACTCTAGCTGTGATACTTCTTGATAGATTTTGATTAATTTTTAAGTTGTGTCCATTTCAAGCTCGGGCTCAATGGCAACAGGGCAAAATTAATGTTTAACTTGGACGAATTGATTACATTGATTAAATTAACTACAGACAGTGGCTATAAGGTAAACAATTTTTTGACACCAATTAATTATCGTAGTGTATATAAACAGCTCGATGTTAAATTAATGGAGTAGGTATTTAAAACTGATAAATATTTTTATTACATTTGTAAAATTATTTATTATAATACTTTTTGATGTACTGTGTTACGTATGTATTGGTTTAATTTATGGGATTGATTTAATTAATACTATGTGGTACTAGCTTTTGTCCGCGGCTTCGCCCGCGCACATCCCGTTTTTTGCTGATTCCGTGGGAATTTCCTTAAATCCTTTCTTAGCAGATGTTAGTTAGCCCTTGGCATTATCTCACCCGATGATAGTAACGATGATGCCGAACATGAAACGGGCTTACCAAGATTCCCCAACGCAATGGGGAACTAGCTATCTTATCTTCCAATCGGAAAACATCAACGTCGTAATTGCTATTTGTATGCCAAATTTTCAATTTTGTCAAGTGGTTTCCTTTTATATATAAAGATAAACTTTGTATAATAAATAACGTGCAACAAATGTGGTTGATAAATTTTTCATTTACGTTTTCATTGGATAAACAAAGGCCTCATCTATACATCTACCGGTCCTGAGCTGCTCACATCCAGCGCCTTCCAGCGACTTACATAGGTCGTCGGTCCACCGAGTGAAGTGCCTGCCTACGCTAAGTCTTCTAGTGCGCGGTCGCCACTAGAGAACTTTACTACCCCAACGGCCATTGTTCTAAGAGCTGTGCTTCGCCCACTGCTACTTAAGTATAGCGAATATGAGGGCTATGTCGGTTACTTTAGTTCTCCTACGCATGTCCTTAGTTGTAATTCGTTCTCATAGGGAAGCTCCAAGCATAGCACGCTCCATTGCACTTTGGGTGACCTCGAGCCTTCCTATGAGGCCTATATTAAGCGACTATAAGAGCGTCGATGGCGTGATGGTTAGGATCGCTACCTTCCGTCCGGGAGGTCGTGGTTCGAGTCCTGCCTCGTACCAATGTGTTTCCTAATTTTGATTTCATATGTACGATTATCCGACGCTCTTGGTGCGGTGAAGGAAAACATCGTGATGAAACCTGCACACGCCTGCGAAGAAAATCGAAGGTTGTATGTGAAGTCAAGCAACCCGCACTGGGCCCGCGTGGTCGATTAAGAGCCGATCGCCCTAATTCAGGATAGGCTCGAGCCCCTCGGTGGGAACGTATATGAGCTGATATGATGATTTTAAGCGACCATGTCTCAGATCCGTATGTCCGGCAAAACACACTGGTGAAAGGCCTTAGTATTTGGACACTGCTGCGGTATTAGGTACGTGAAGATATTGTGACGCTTTCCAAATGCTGGCCTACCGAGTTGTATTCGACGATTGATCTCTTTCTAAAAGTTTGACCTATCTAACTGGACTACTTGTCCCTGGTGTGCAGATTTGTCAACAACTTTGTGTGCAGGGTCTCCAACTGAGGAGTGAGCGCGATACGGACATTGTTTATTATTTTCGTCTTTTCCATGTTAATTTTAAGACCCACTTGTTGAGAGACTCTACTGAGGCCATCGAGCTGACGTCGATATCATCAGCGAATTGAAGGTGGGTGATGTATTCGCCGCTGATATTGATTCCTAGTCCACCCCAGTCCAGAAGCTTGAAAACAGCGGCGGTGAACAGTTTCGGAGATCTCTGTCTCTGCGGTTGTTGCAGCCGGAGAGGTTTCGAATTCTAATCCTGAAGGCGGACCGACATAGTGGCATTTCCGTAAAAACACTTCAAACCGAGGTCAATTTGGCACCACTAGAGAGCCTAGCACAGCCCGAAGTCTCAATAGAATCAAAGGCTTTCTCATAGTCCACAAACACCAACACCAACAATTTGTATAGACATGACTCAGAAGTGAGATGGGTCTTCAGCAAGTTATTGTCACCCTTATTGAAGAAGAGCATCACCACACTTCCGTGTCATGCCGTAGGAATTTATCCTACGAGTGTGACGGAAGCGAACAACTTCTGAAGAGCTTTTACCGTTGTTCCACCTGCTTTCAGAAGTTCAGCCGTAATACAATCATCGCCCAGTGCCTTGTTGTTCTTGAGGTATTTGGCCTTGTCGTTAATCTCGTATAGGCTGACGTCGGGATATTTTGGTATAGTGTCACGTTTAAATCATAACACTTAATTTAGTTCTTAACTGTGTTAAGTACTGGCAGAATCATCATCAACATATCAGCCGAAGGACGTCCACTGCAGGACATACGCCTCCCCCAAGGATCTCCACGACGACCGGTTCTACGCTGCCCGCATCCAGCGGCTTCCCGCGAACTTCACCAGTTCGTCGGTTCACCGAGTAGTAGAATAACCTGGCAGAATAACCTAAAGCAAATTTTATAGTAGGTACAACCAAGGAATTCATAGGAAAAAAATCTTTTACTTTTATTTTCATATCGCCAGAGCCGGTGAAGATGTGTGAGTCGTCGGGGAACCAACAGCTGCTGAGGAATGACTCGTAGCCTGCTAGCTCGTGTACCATCAAAGTAGCGCCTGTCGCGTCGCTGTTGTACACTTACATTTTAGAATTGGCAGAGCCGCTAAGGATGTGTGAATCATTGAGCAACCGTCAGCTGCCGAGGAATCTCTCGTAGCCCACCAGCTCGCGTACCATATTAGCGGTACCCGTCGCGTTGCGGTTGTATCTAAACTTACATCTTTATATTGCCGGAACCGATTTGCGAGTCGTCAAGGAACCGACTGCTGCTGACGAATCCCTCGTAGCTCGCCAGCTCACGCACCATATCAGCGGCGTCCGTCACTTCGCTGTTGCATACACTTACATCTTCATATCGCCGGAGCCGGTGAGGATATGCGAGTCATCGAGGAACCTACAGCTGCTGAGGAATCCCTCGTAGCCTGCCAGCTCACGCACCATCTTGGCGGCGCCCGTCGCGTCGCGGTTGTTCACGTCATATACCGTGCACATGTTGTCCATACCACCGCATGCTGTGCAAACAATCCTTATACAAAGTGACTAGTTGAAAGACTGACACATTTTAAGAGGTGAATGAGACGCAAGAAAAAACTTCTTATACCAAGTTGGCGAACGAGCTGATCGGTTTTTTTGCGAATTCTTCATAGGTTTCTAGGGGGAAAGTTGTTCAGTTTTGTCTTTTCATGCACGTGCTGCTGAAATGCGTCCGTAATTTAACTAGTATACAGGTTGTTAAATCTCCAATACCAGTAATTACCTGGCACTGTTACTTCTCATTTGGAACCTTTTATTCCAAACAACCCATGAATTCTCAAACGTAGTACTTCCCCATATACAAACTTGGACAATCAGTTAACCAAACATCTGGTACGGTCAACCGCTTCTTCTAAAACTTCCCACAAAATCCTACTCGGAGCTGTAAAGATCTATGTTAGTAAATACATAGTCCTTATGTGTTATGGTTAACCAGTGTAGTTAAGAACGATCAGGGTAGTACGTACGTAAGAAAGTAGATAGTTCGAAAATAAATTAAAACACAGATAAATGTACTAGGCATTTTACGGACTCACCCACGAAGTTTCCCGAGGGCGAGAAGGCGACGCTCATCACCCAGGCGGAGCGCAGCGGTATCACCTGCACCTTGTTCCCGCTCCAGGTGTCCCAGATTATCAGCTTGCCATCCAGGGAGCCCGTTACGCAATGTCTGTTCCGCCAGGAAAACACAAATATTCACATAGTTATCTAAGTGGAAGCTTCTATTTAGAGACAAAAATCTGCGTAAAGAAAGCAAATAGTTGCTAGTTCCTAATTCCAAATAGCCACTTCTATTTTAATTTAAGAGTACTGCTTTTGTCTGTAGAGTAATCTCCAAATATTCCTATCCTCAGCCATCATCTTGATATGACACAACAGCAGCCTTTTCCTTTACTTAATTGCTCTATACATATACTCGTAGTATCGCCTTAGTCTTCTTTACTTCTTCTTCCCTCTGTACTTCCTTTTATGATGGTTAACAGAAAACTGTTGTCTTGTCGGGTGTCCTAACATATTTCCATATCCAGAACCTCTTGGTTTGTTTTCTTTTCCGTCCAAGCGATTATTTCAGAGCATCGGTGGCGTAACTAACGGCTAGGGCCGCTACCTCCTGTCCGAAAGGTCGTGGTTCGAATCCTGCCACGTACCAATGTATTTAGTAATTTCGATTTCTTACGATGAAGGAAAACATCGTGAGGAAACCTGCTCACGCTTGCGAAGAAAGTCTAAGGTTATGTGTGAAATAGCGGCGTACAGGGCCGAGCATCTCGGAAACCTGAGGACACTCCCGGAAGTCGTCAGCAACCTGCGGGGGCTACTGGGCTTCCTGGAGGAGCTGGGCTGGCAGTGATGCCAGCTACCACGCAAAATGGGCGCACTAGACGCCTGGTTGCGGAAACCAGCCCCAACGTACAAGTACAAGTATGTGTGAAATCGACCAACCCGCACTGTGGGCCCGCGTGTTCGACTTCGGGTCGATGGCCCTAATTCAGGGTAGGTACGAGCCTCTCGGTAGGAACGTATGTGAGCTGCGATGACTATTTCAATAGCCACAGTGTTTTTTTAAAGTCCCGAATATTTATTTTGATTATGTAACAGCAGTAATGTGACTAACTATGAGTACCTATCTACTTACATAAAACCTCTTTAAAACCTCTTAAACCTTATCTTGAAAACATTTCCATTACTTAATCATCTGAAAAAGACGTTTCATTGTGTTGTGATAGGCGTATGCAATGGAGCATAAAATCTAAAGTATATCTCTTGTTTACGATGGCTATTTTTAAGTAAATATAGGCTAGATAGTTCAATAATAGGTATAAAGTCTATACTTTTTTACTATAACGTATTCTGATTCGATAAAAAAGGAGTATATCATCCATCTCACATTTTTATGTCAACATACACATAAAGGCTGGTATTGAAGCATATATAAATCGTAAGGCACCTTCCTCCACCCAATTGCTCATTTTGTTTATTCGCCCCTGCAAAACGCCACTGGTGCAACTAATAAAGAGATAGGATGGAAATTCTGAGATATATTTAAAGAAAATCCCATGTTAAATATAGGCTGATAAACACATTACCCTCCTTTGCGTCGCGCAGTAAAGTAGGGTAAAAAAAGACCAAATGTTCGCAAAAGGCAAAAGCAATAATTTAACAACAATTGACTACGCTAAACACTTTAAAAACATCCAACTTCAATCACAACAACAAATACAAATCTGCATATTTTTTGTTTCTAATATACATATTGTAAAAAAAGCACTATATATAACAATATCATCAGAGAAGAATCATTATAATCGGTAGACAATCAGCGAAAAAATACGACTATAATTAATTTTTGAAGTCGGTTATTAATAAAACTTAATTGAATAAACAATTCCGTGGATGTTTTTTTATTAGCTTGTAGTTAATCTTGTAACATCATCATATAAAGTATATTTAAGCTGTAACTTCCCTTACAAAATAAAATAAAAGATTAAGTAACTTACTCGAGCTGTGCGTGAAATATAGGAATGACTCACCTGGAGTCTCCGCTGTAGTGCACTGAATTCACTTTATTTATGTGACCCTTCAGTGTCTTTTTCGTAACCAATCTAATCTTCGGCACGTCTGCTAGGTCTCCACATTTTTCAGCTAGTTTCGCATCAGCTACCTTTTCCTGTTCTGCCTAAAATGTGGTATAACATATTTTATGTTGAGTAAATGTTTATAGGCCTATAGTGCGGCCCTAGAAGCACCACCACTTCTCTCCCCGAGGCCAGGGTATCGTAAGAGGCGACTAAGCGACATAAACCGTGGGATGGGCAGCAGAGTCAACCCCCTATTATGCTACAACCAGAAAAGGGCCCCTCTATTCATGCCTCTGGGAAAGGCGGGGCGGGGGGTGCGATGTGGGCAGAGCAGAGCTATATATTGTGGAAATCCTTGGGTGAGGTCTTTATTCTACAGTGGGAATCTTTTGGCTGATATGATGAGCTATTGATAAGTAGAGAGAGCAGACAGTAAGCTAATACCTGTCTGAAATAGACCTATACCTACCTTAACTTTGGCGATCAAATCCGTCAGTTCGTTTTTTAGTGCCGTGGTTTCTGGATCCTCCTTCGGCATGGTTTTAGTCCAGGGGCTGCTTGGTATCCTCACGAGCTCCTCCGGACTCACCGCTATAAGTTGTGAGCCCTCGGCCGACACTGTGGCCGCCTTCAGCTATATTATAATCTCATTACTCAAATAGGATTCTAACAGTTCAGCTGAAGCTTTATGAATGCCCATCGGATCGAACAAGCCTTTTAATGTGTGTTGACACAGTTTTATGTAGGGAATAAACAAAGTTTCGATTTGTTCGCTTCTATATACCTAGGTGTGGTGTAAAGGCGTGAAGCAGTGCAGAAAAGGAAAAAAACCGGCCAAGTGCGAGTAGGACTCGCGCACTGAGGTTTCCGTACAAAACACATTTGGGTAAGAAACCCTATGTACACAAACGAAACGAGTACAACAAACGGATTGAAGGACAAAATGTACGTCACGGTTAATTCTCCACCTGCAAAAGTAAGTTTGTAATCGCATAAAAAATACACATAAAAATGATTTAACTGTATAAATTTATAGTTTTCGGATTGTTTCCTTTATTTGTGTGGGGGACCTTGCTTCTTGCCAAATTTCATGATTCTAGGTCAACGCGAAGTACCCCATAGGTTTTGATTTAAGTACTTGCTAGTGTCAAAATATGTGACAAAAATGGCCGTATCTTTTTAATGCTTTAACTTAGAAACTTTATTTTTTAATTTGTTTTCTGTTAAATAAATAATAATAATAATAGCTTGACCGGACCAATATTAGGGTCAACTTGATACCTTGGAGGTTTCTGAGAAAAAGGGTCTAGATGGACAACGAAGCGATCCTAAGAAATATAGTGAAAAATTAAAAAAAGTCACCCAACACAATGTACTCGTATATATCTGGCAAGAATGGTAGATTTTTTGCTGGATATGATATGTAAAATTTTGAGAAAATATCGATGATAAATAATTTGAAACGTCTTTAACTCTGCGACAACCAGCTCGCTACTGGAGCGCGACCAATTGCTGATCCGCCGGCAACAATGACGACAACATCGAGAAAGCATTGGAGCGGAGCGGGCGCAGACGCAGTTGGTCTCTTAAATAACACTTTCACCGAATTTTGTTTTTCTACTCCCAAATAGTCACCGACACAATTCACAACCAAGCAAATTCAGAGCAACGCACAGAAATCCACCCGGAGGAAAACCAAAACAATCGACATAGAAATCCGGTTGTTGTGGAAATCATTGGAGAAGCTTTTGGACATTTTCCGGTTGATAGGTATAAAGATATGTTGAAGAAGTAGTTTCTAACTAGGCATATTAAAACTAGTCTAGTGAAATTAAAACGGTCTTTACTTTTATGCAAGTCCAACTTAATCAAGGGTTAGTGCAAGGAGGATATAACCAGTACATTTTTGTATGGAGTTTGGTATATAGTAATAATATGATGTAATTTTTTTTTTCGAAATCTTTCGCATTGATAAAACCTATTTATTTCGATATGTGATGCAAACAGATACCGAAAATATACCTCAAGGACATTTTGACCTAACTAAAGAATCACGTTACTGAGATACTTTGAATTGAAGATTATTCCACGTTGGGTAATCATCAGATCAGCTCATATACGTCCCCACCGAGGGGCTCGAGCCTACCCTGAATTAGGGTGATCAGGCCTTAGTCGACCACGCGGGCCCAGTGCGGGTTGGTCGACTTCACACACAACCTTCGTGTTTCTTCGCAGGCGTGTGCAGGTTTCCTCACGATGTTTTCCTTCACCGTTAAAGCAATCGGTAAGTATATGTACGTAAGTTTTGAAAAACTCATTGGTACATTGGCTGTCCAGATTTGAACCCGGTACCTCTGGTTAGAAGAACCGAGTTGTTACCGGTTGAGCTACCGACATTTGTAGAATAAAAATAGTATTAAAGATTCGATCTAACAAAGTTTTTACTCGAATTTCAAGCGATTCTGAGGGGACAAAAACTTAAATTTGACCAGGTATTACAAAAAGTTGTTCATAGAGATAATTTCGAAATGTGAATCATCGGGTTCATCATCATCATCATATCAGTCGATGGACGTTCAATGCTGGACATGGGCCTCCCCCAAGGACGCCGACCGTTTCTGCGCTGCCCGCAACCAGCGGCTTCTCGCGACCTTTCACCAGGTCATCGGCCTCCCGCCTGCCTACGCTACGTTTTCTGGTGTGTGGTCTCCACTCGAAAACTTTATTGCCCCAACAGACATCTGTTCTACGAGATATGTGCCCAACTCACTGCCACTTAAGTTTTGCATTTCTGAGAGCTATGTCGGTTACTTTGGTTCTCCTACGGATCACCTCGTTCCTGATTCGATCACGGAGAGAAATTCCGAATATAGCACTCTCCATCATCATCATCAGACCACGCTCCACGAATTATCGGGTTATTTAAATCAATTTAAAAGTTTTAAATAAAAGGGCATGTTTTTTAATATTCTTGACATATATTTTTTTAATTTAATCGCTTGAGAAACGGTTTTCTTTTATTCAGCTCTCGAATATTGCTTGGTTATCTGAGTACCAGTACCTATATTAAATCAAAAGAACAAATTTAAAATAAAACTTTTTTTTAATTATCGTGTCGTTTGCTTTGCATGCAGCGGATGGAGTGATTCAAAGAAACCGATCGATCGGCAGATGGAACTTTCCTTAGTCGCTGGATCGGACAAAGGGACATATTCGGTGGCCAGCACCTTCCTCTGACTATTACAAAGAGAAATTTGCCAAAAAAATTACAGCTACGACCACCTTCATAAAAAACAACTTTTCTATGAATAAAAATAAATTTCATTCACCGATTTCATATAGGTATGTTTAGGAATGAGGGGTATAAATGTACACATCATTTAATTAAATTTTAAATATATTTATTTTTAATGCTTTGTAGTATCATTTAAGATTTATTTCCAAACTAGTATTATTACTGGGGATAACAGACCAATACGCAGAAAGTAAACCGTTTCTCAAGCGAGTAAATAAAACGAACGAAATTAAGAAAATTGAAAAATCAAGCCCATATTGTTTGAAAAATTCTTAAACTTTTAAATTCATGAGAATAAACCAGTGATACGAACGAATCTGCATAAAATGGAGAACTTCTTGAAATACCTGATCTACTCTTATTATTATTTTTTACCGTGAAAATCACTGGGAAACCGGCTAAAAATATTGCTAGACTGAAGCCTTCACATCTTTCTTTTTTCATGGTGTTAACTAGCTAACCAACATTTAAAAAAAATCGAAGAAATGAATAAAAGGAACATTTTATGTTTATTTTTTATTTAGCACTCTTTAAGATTAGATGAACATAAAAATCGATAACCACAAAGGGTAACCACCATAAAGAGGTTATTTTTTCTTATAAAAGTATACCACTATATGAAAGGCAAATTTTCTACAAATGTCTGAAAAAAAGTAGACAAGTGCGAATTAGAGCACGTGCAAAGTGGGGTTTCGTAGTCTTTTCAAAAAATAAATCTGAATTTTAAAAAACAAAATAGTTTTTGCAATTAGTAATAGAACATTTTGTATGAAAACTCTAAGAACATTTTTCAAATCCAACTGCACATCTTAAGTTGGTCAACTATTACTCCCCACACTAAGAAAGCCTACTAAGCCGTGATAGTTTTCCTTTTAAATTGATTATATGAACTGCATTTCTTTTTAGATGTCCTGAAAAAGCGGTTCATCTGGCAGGGGAGGGGGACTCTAACAAACTCTAACAAACATTATCACTTTAAACCTTAACATTCCGCAAACATATTCCTAAATCAAAATATGGTTTTTACACACCCACTATATTTTTTAACGACCTATCCAACGATACCATATATGGACACCATACACAATGTACACAGGCCAGCACATCAAGCTATACACACTTTGGACTTTGAACCGTTCTTATGCCGAATGGATATGGATCAGAATCGCACTACGAGTGTATAGCTTGATGTGCTGGCCTCTGTACATTATACACTCTGTAAGGTACTCATGCCAAATTACAGATTTCTAGAAGGTACTAAGAGACTCTGAGTTAAACCGCGGACAGACGGACATACGGACATGGCGAAACTATAATGGTTCCTTGTTGACTACGAAACCTAAAAAAATTGGTCTTGAAAGTTTTTGAGTTTTTTTTTGTTCAACATTTTGCGATATTATGATTAAACAAAAACCTAACTTTTGAAGTGTCTAAAACCGGACACACATTCATATGGTTAAAAAGTTTGAAAATGACCTCCGGCCTGTTAAACTTTATCCACTTCCTATCTAAAAAGAAAAGTCCACTCACTCACTGACTCATCAACGTCCAGCGCAAATCCTTGGACTTAAAAAGCTGAAATATTGCACAGGAACCTTAAGATGTAAACAAAGATCGATTTTAAAATTTTCACTAAAAACGAAATTCAGTTACAAATACGCTATCCAAGCTAGTTACAAATAAACCGAAATCACCATCCTAAGACCTGAATATATTAAACAAAAGATGTAAGGATATAGTCTATAAACATTCTGATAAAACCGCTCTTGCTAGACGCCGATACGGTAGTAAATGAGTTTATCTACTCTCATATCGTAAAGTTCGCATTATTAACTTCAAAACGAGTTTATATTGGTATACTTTATAAACACAATACCGTATATCAAAAAAAATATACATTATAACATTATTTTGTTAGAGAAATAATGTTTTAATGTATTTTTTTTTCCATTACGATACAAGTTAAACCAAAGAGATAATATCACCAACGAACTTCCATATCATTTTTTTTTATTGGAACGCACATGCGGTTCGCGTCATTTTTACAGCAATACAAAAAGTTTTCATTCCAATTTTTACTTGTCTGTGACAGCGCCCGCTTTAACGCATGTGCGCGGTGATGTGTTGGTTTTTCATTGAATTTTGTTGTAGATACTGAAATTCGTGGATAATTTTCATTCTTGTTTAAAAATGTCTGAGATCATTGAAAGCATTGTTTTTACCTGTCTGTGACACCGTCCGCTTCAGTGCAAGCGCGGTGATGCGCTGGGATTCAGCGCTATGACATGTTTTGTTGTAGGTACTTACTGAATTTCGTGGGGTTTTTTCTTACTCTTAACTTTGATCTTTGTATTTTAGTTGATTCAATCCCAATGTATGATATTAGATAAAGCAGTGTATGAAACTGCACATAATTTGGTCTTAAAACACTCGTGTAATGCTATAAAAAAAACTCGCCTACGGCTCGTTTTTTTAAGAACCCTTATTATGCAATACATTCATAATCATAAACTACTATTATTTAAGTCACATAAACACTCGTTGCGTCGCATTACGTTAACCGCATTTTTTTTTAGTTAGGGACCAAATATCTAAGAAGTAAAACTAAAAATGTATAAAAATATATCGTTAGTATCGTTTTTGCGAGATAAACGCACAAACGCAGACCTCTATAATTTGTATTTATAGATAGATTTGCAATAAAATAAAGTATACAACGGTATACGGTCATGTACGCTCGCACATGTAACACGCATACACAAACATACACACACACACAACTGTTTCAAAATTGATGTTTACATTTAACCCACAGATTTACGAGTATATTGTTTGTTGTATCTAAGATGTATCTCTGTAATCAATTAATTATGTAAGTAAAGGTATGGACGAACAGGGCCATCTCGCACAGGTAGCTTTGCTACGTATAGAAGGTTAGCACTAACAATTTCATTATTATTTCGTGTACTTCAATAGTTACGGAGTTTAATTTTTTTCTGTTTTTTTTATTTTCACAAAACTCTTTCGCAAATTTAGGCAACAAAACAAATAAATTACCTTACGTTACGTTTGTTTCACTCAGGATCCATTTTTGTTAACAAATAAATAATTTAGATAGCAATACTAAGCAACAGATTTTAAAGGTGGGACAACTTTAAATATTTTTTTTAAAAAAACACGAGCGCTTAAAAACATTACCATATCATACTCACGATATCAAAACGAATCTAACGATACCTCGCACTCTAAAATCTATCAAGCCGTTTAGAAGATATCGAGGAACAAAGAAACAGCGAGACCAGAGAACGATACTCTCCATAAAAGTAGTTTAAAAAGCGTCAGGACCTCAAGGATGGCAACTCGGTCTTCCTAAATTCCTAACGAGTGGTCCCGGTTTAAACCGAAGATACAGGCCCATGTACCAACCAAGCTAATGAAGGTACCTACATTTATTCAAGCATCGATTGCTTTCACGGTAAAGAGAACCATCGCGAGGAAACCTGCACATCTGATTCCAGATGGTCACATTGCTCTCAACCGTATCTAGATACCTAGTACCTAGGTGTAAATCTAAATGCCCTATCCATGACCGCGCTGATCCCTTGGACAAGGGCCAGCTTAGATAATAGTATCACACGATAAGAGAATATGAAACACAACTCTGTCACGGTTACCCAAAATTTTCTTTGCAGCGACAAAATACTAAGGTAGGTATTGATCGACTTTCATTTCTCGTTTGAGCAATAGTTTTTTTTTTTTAACTAAGAATGGCTGATACTAACTCTCACTTTTCCAATAAAAAATCGATTTGATGGGGTCTATCGCAATATCATTTTCAGTCCGTTGTCGGAGGCAGCAGAGACAACATGGTGCTGAGACATCGGTGCTTCCCGCTTAAGTGTTGCTGCTGGGTGGTGGCCCTCCTATTTGCCTTGAGGTCTGAAACTCTGTCACAAGAATTTTGCACTAAAAATTCTGAATTAGACGACTGTAAAGATAAAGGACACAATTTATATCACAGAGGTAAGTCTATATAATTATTACTTAGCTTGTAGCTGGATAAATAATTATTAAGTAACAAATAATTTAATTTTAATAAATTCATATCCTTCTAATAATTCTTTACCTCTCTGTTTACATATAGATACCTAATTTAACTATAAGTATATTTTATGATTTCGTGGCAATACTTACTGGCTATTTCCCGCGGCTCTGCCGCGTGGGCATCGAGGGTGCGTGGGGCTAATACTTGATGACAAATCTGTGCATCAGTAGTCAGTCAGTTCCTTTCATTAAAAAAAGCAAATCGGTTCGATAGGACGGCCGCACGGACTCGTTTCATAAAGGGTGCGCGGTGTGCGAGCTGCAAGCGTTTCGCGGTGTTTTCTAATACTTGGTAACAAATCTGTGCATGGATACCTTTCATTTAAAAGAAATTAAACAATTCTGTTTAATAAAACGGTCGGACGGACTCGTCTTAGATTTCAATAAGAAAGCGTGGTGTGCGAGCGGCAAGCGGGTCGCAGTGTTTTCGATTTCAAAAATTCTTTCACCAATATTTACAATTGGACCCTTCGTGATCAACATAGGCAAAAAATCGGCAAAGTGTGAATCGAACATTCACACCGTGGGTCCCGTAGCACCACCCTTCCACACTTTTACAACAATCATACCTATAATTTATACAAACAAAATACATCGACGAGAGCGACAGAAAAAAAAACATTCAGTTCGGACTCCTTAGAGCGAATATGACTCGCACTTGGCCGTTTTTTACTATTGTTTTTTAAAATGTAGGTACGTTGACTGGGGCTTCTACTCATCATACAACAACTTTCCCCATGGAACCATTAAGCACAGTACAATAAAGAGTCGTTTAGTGAATTCGCAATAAATAAACTCCATACAAAAACACACAAAATTGAGCAATCAGCTAATTGTTTTGTATGAAGAGTTCAACATTTTTTTTTACGATTTTAGTAAACTTGTAGAACAAAAGTTGTTCAGTATAAAGCCCCAGTTAACGGGACGTACACCAATTTTGTTAAACCCTGTATACAGGTGTAAAAAATGGTGTAGGATCCGCTGTTCTACTATCTGAACAATTTTCCCCAAGGAACCCATTGTCAATACAAAAATGCACAAAAATAGTAATTATGATCTGAGATCTGTAATCTATGATCTGATCGATTTGTATTAAGACTAAGTTTTTTTGGAATTTCAACAGTCATAGAACAAACGTTGTTCCATATGATGAGTAGAAGCCCCAGTTAACGGAACCTATACCAATTTTGTGATACCCTGTAAATTTATTTAAAAGACTACGGAATCCTACTTTGTGTGTGGTCCGACACGCGTTTGGCCACTTTTAGGTTCATAATGCAGCTTATTTATTATTAAAGACGCGTCCTTTTTACTACCTATATAATTATTATACCTACATAGAACTTATGCTATACTGAGATCTATGCTATAACACAGATTACTAAGTAGTTACTTCGTAAGCTATAATCTAAGCAGCGATGCCAGGCGTGCGGTAACTATCATATTTGTTAGGTATTTTCAAGCCCTGTAGGTATCCATCGTGACAAAAACATATGATAATTTTAAGAACAGTGCCAAAATTCAACAAAATATACGGTAATTTAAATTGGCGCATAATCTCACGTCATGGCCGCAGGTTAAGCAACTAAATTCGAAAATCGTAAGGTACAGTATTCCTACCAACTTATAATTATCAATCAAGTGGTGAAAAGTAGAAATAAGCTTATCGCCTCACTTTTTTAACACTAATATCAAAGGTGATCTATTATTTAGTATACACATACACTACACATTTCCTAGTTCTTTAATATCGGGTCGGGCATTACATACACACACCATGGCGCGGAGCCGAGAAAAATCTGTTTTTTTAATGTCCTATCAGCCGGTCCGATGTACTTATACTAAGTTGTATTGTATTATTAATCTTCTTCCCGCGACATTCACCAGGTCATCGGTCCACCGAGTGGCAGGCCTTCCTACACTACGCTTTCCGGTGCGTGGTCGCCACTCGAGAACTTTACTGCCCCAACGGCCATCTGTTCTACGAGCAATGTGCCCTGCCCACTGCCACTTCAGTTTAGCGATTCTGAGAGCTACGTCAGTTACTTTAGTTCTCCTACGGATCTCCTCGTTTCTGATTCGATCACGCAGAGAAACTCCGAGCATAGCACGCTCCATTGCCCTTTGGGTGACCTGAGCCTTCTTATGAGGCCCATAGTAAGCGACCATGTCTCAGTTCCGTATGTCATCACTGGCAACACACACTGGTCGAAGACCTTGGTCTTAAGACACTGCGGTAAAGATATTACGAAGCTTCCCGAACGCTGCCCAGCCGAGTTGGATTCGACGATTGATCTCTTTCTCGAAGTTGGACCTACCAAACTGGACTGTTTGTCCCAGGTATACATATTCGGTAACAACTTCGAGTGTAGAGACTCCAACCTTCAGAGGAGTAGGTATAACACGGAAGTTTGACATAATTATCGTCTTGTCCATGTTGATTCTAAGACCCACTTGTTGAGAGGCTCTACTGAGGCCATCGAGCATTGTGCCTAAGTCGTCCATAGTCTCAGCCATGACCACGATGATGCGGGCAGCGCAGAACCGGTCGTTCGTGGAGATCCTTGGGGGAGGCCTATGTCCAGCAGTGGACGTCCTTCGGCTGATATGATGATGATGATGATGATTAATCTTCTTCTGGTCGATGTGCAAGAATTACCTTCAAGTTGTTTCGTAAACTTCGACTATTCATACAACCATCGCGTACGGTAGATAATTTTACGTTAATTTTGGGACCCGTTCGACTTGTTCGCAGAAAAGAAGCGTTTATGCTGGCACTTCAAATCGCTATTCGTGTTCGCTTATTTGTCTTATTCGCCCAAATACGACGATGTGAAGTGGCTCTATTCGTCTAATATGCCTATTCTCACGAAAAAGACGAATACACGAACACCAGTTTCCGCCTGCTTGTCGGTTTTTCAACATAGCGAAGGGTTGCGGATATGCAGAATATGTTCGTTTGCCGTCCACACATCGGCATCGCTCGCTCAGTAGTGTGCGGTTCGCAACAGCGGTGGATGGACTTATTTACTTAGTTTATTTATAGCTCGATCGCGCCAAAATGGATTGGACAAATGACCTTGTCATGCGATTTTAGAAATATATACTATCAAATGCATCCCTGCAATAAGGGACCCGCAATCATCTTATAAAAACAGAAGCGTCTTCTCCATGGTCTTTTAAAATAAGCCGCTGCTGCAGTCAACACGTCCATCATTGCGTTCGATGCGGCACAAATATTCGTATATTCGCTGTTCGTGAACGATGTGTAGACGGTGTATTCTTGTTAATCGGTCTTCAACACGAACCGAAAAAAAAACGCGAACATAGAGTATGTAGTACACATTATTAATAACGCGAACACCATCTATCTGTGCGAACACCGATTAAAGATGTGAAGTGCCACCAATCAGGGGACAGATATTATTAAAACGTAGTGATTATATACGCTCTTTGGATATTATGATCGATTAATAAACTAAAGAAGATATATATACCTACACCCACAGCAGAATGGAGGGAAGAATCAAAGAGTATAGAAATCACTACGTTGGAACCAAGGAGTTTATAGGTAATAAACTCCTTGGTTGGAACACAGATGTGCGTTGGAAACACAAATTAGTAGATCTGTGGTTGGAAGAATCAACGTTGCCAACTTAACGGATCTCTCGTCATATCTAGCGACTTATGTTTTATAGAAACGGAAGAAATACTATTTTGACGGCTAACGGGTTGGTTGGCACAATTTAGTAGCAAAAGATTTTACATCAAATAAAGATGGATTTCAATTATTTTCACGCGACCTATAGGTGCGTTTCTTGGCGCGCTCGGTTTATGGTTGAAAAACTATACAAACCGATAGGTACTCTTTGTGGAAAGTGTAATATTGTATCAAGGCTTTATCAGGCCTTGAATCCCTAGCTAGTAAAATAATTCTGTAATACAAAAAGAAAATAGAAATTGTCTGTAAATACGAGATTTAACGGATTTTTAACGGAATTTCGTAATAAAGTCGGCAGAATCTCAAAATTATTGTTGGCAACACTGGGAAGAATACTACAGATAGTAGTGATCACTGATCTGTGATCTGAAGAAAGAAAGGAGAGATTCTGTGTCGGTCAAAGAGAATTTAATACCTACGCCTACGGCGAGTGTCGGACGTCGGTCGGTGTTGTGCCTGTGCGTGTAGTTAAAATATTTTGTTATCAGACCAATAATTTACACATGTGATTGCTATCGTGCCGACTGCCGACGGACGCTAGTTATTAATAATAGTAGCTAGGTACCAAATTAAGTGACAGACTATAAACAATGAGCTCAATTGAGTAGCCGACCGAACTTTTATCGCTGAAGTCGGAACGGAAGTGGGAACTGTATCTGGAATTCTGGAGCAAATCAGAACATTACACGTTTACAGCTTCTGGCCGGCGGCGGCGGTCGTTTAACGAGAGGCAATTCCAGTACGAGTGCGTTGAACTTTATAGATCTCATGAAATAATTCCTATAATGTGTCGGTTACAACAACTTTTATGTGCCATATTTTTGCTAGCAAACATTGTAGAAGGACATGGTAAGAATATTATAATTATTTTCTTGTATAATGTAATTGCCTTTCTGTCATCTTAACTGAGGGACGTGACCACCGCGTCCACAGCTCTCCAGGCCCCTCCGAGTTTGAGCACAGTGAATGCTGGTCTACATTGTAAATCTGGTCATTTCCTTGAGAACATCAGCCCATGATATTGACAAATTTCTTAGTTGGTATTTCATCAGGATTACCTATTTCCATTTGTTATCATTTCTTTCTCGTGTAGTCCTTGAACTCTACCTATACAAGCTCTTGGTTTTAATCAATATAGGTAGTTACCTAAATAATTATTTAATAATTCGTGTTACAGATGATGTTACAGTCCTCACAGTAGCAACAGATGATAACCATGGCCTGCAGCGTTACTTACGATCAGCCAAAGTTTATGGCATCAATGTTGAAGTGCTGGGCCGTGGGGTGAAATGGGCCGGTGGAGACATGAACTATGCTGGCGGAGGGCAAAAAGTGAATCTACTCAAGAATAAGTTAAATGAGATGTTGAAAACCAGCAACAAAGACCATATTATTTTGTACACAGATGGGTTTGTATTTCTCTATTGCAAAAAGATATTTTTTCAATAGTAATATTACATATTCTGTTCATTATTATATTTAACATTTATTCTATTCTATTCTATTCTATTCTTGTAGGTATGATGTGATGTTCCTAGCAAAGTTGGATGATATAATCAATAAGTTCAAAGAATTCAAGGATACCCGTGCCCTGTTTTCTGCTGAACCTTTCTGTTGGCCGGACTCTAAACTAGCAGCACAATATCCTAAGGCTGATGTGCCCAACCCCTACTTAAACTCTGGAGGATTTATTGGTAAGTATCATATTAAGAATGCATCAAAACTAACTAATATTGTCTTTTTAGGGTTCCGTACACATATTTTTGATTATTACAATCCTATCTGCTGTCATTTTTGTAGAAATTCAAACGATGGAAAAAAAAATGTTTTCAGAAAGAGTGTATTGATGAAGTTAATTTTGTCCTTCACAGTTTGTTTTTCTGTAAAATGAAAATAGCACTATAAGAAACTTTTCGTAAGGGGGACCGCCAGGGAGAGGTCAAGGGCAACTTTTCCTAAAATCAACATAGCTGTCTAAAAACACTCGTGTAAAGTGGCATTGCTTAATCATAAAACGCAAGGTTGGCGCCTTTTTTGTTTAGGAAGAGTTCCACTAAGTTTAGAAATACGTGGAAATACCAAGGGAGCTTTGTTTACGACTTTGCTGGCCTATATCTTTCAAAAAGTATACCCCGATAAAAATGTTCAAAAATACTATCTACTTCATTTAAAACAATGTTTATATTCATATTTTTTTATTTATTATGAGTACCTATTTAAACTATTTAAGTGGCAAATTATAAGCAATGTATGTAGTTTCAAATATTTAAAGTTATGACTGTAATGGATGAACAGAGACAGAACAATTTTATAATGGTTCATTATAGGAACTATGGAACCCTAATTTTTTTTATAAAAAACTGGGCAATTGCGAGTCGCACTAGCACTCCGAGGGTTTCGTACCACCACACCTCTCCACACGACTATTATACTATAATGACAATGATATCTATTCACATTATAAACAAAAGACATCAACGCGAGCAACAAAAATATGCTTTTTTATCATTCAGTCGGAGCGTCGGTGGCGTAACGGCCAGGGCCGCCGCCTCCTGTCCGGGAGGTCGTGGTTCAAATCCTGCCACGTACCTATGTGATTTCGAATTTAGATTTCATATGTACGTTTATCTGAGGCTCTTACGGTGAAAGTAAACATCATGAGGAAACCTGCACACGCCTGTGAAGAAACTCGCAGGTTGTGTGTGAAGTCGACCAAGCCGCACTGGGCCCGGCTAAGGCCCGATCGCTCTAATTCAAGATAGGCTCGAGCCCCTCGGTGGGGACGTATATGAGCTGATATGATGATAATAATTCAATTCTTCAAATTTATTGTATTACTTCAGTATTAGTACTATAATCACACCAAGTTTCACGCTTGTACATATGTATTACCGTTTTTACGATAGAGCTAAATCAAAAATAGTTCCGCCTTATTTTTCAACTTTTTCAAATTTTTAATATTTGTTGTTATAGCAGCAACAGAAATACATATTCTGTGAAAAATTCAACTGTCTACCTATGACGATTCATTAAATACAGCCCGCTGACAGACGGGTGGACGGACGGATAGACAGACAGACATGGGATAGAGAACACATGATAGAGGCTTAGTAATAGGGTCCCGTTAGTGAGCCGGTGGGCGTACGGAACCCTAGGAATAGCTAGGATGAAATAATCAAAGAATATGGTAAAAAACAACATATACAAAAGCAAGACCTAATTTATTCTCCTACAAGCATTGGTTTCCGAGAATCAGCTTTCATGTGGAGGCATAGATAGATTTTTCTATATTTTTTTAATTATATTATAGACTTTTTTATTAAAATTTTACTAGCGAAAAAAGTTCATGAAATTTTGAAAGCTGTAGTTACTAGAAATATTCATCGTTATTTTAATGTTAGGTAAAAATAACACGATTTTCTGATGTCTATGGCTTGATTAACTAGAAAAAATATTTAAAGTATATAAATTTATTGTCATTAATTGGAATAATAATAGTAATAATTCAGAAAAACACTTAAAATGAGCTTTTTGCATATTACTGTGCTTTTAATACCAAGTTAGCTACAACTTTAAATACAGGGTGACTGCTAAAACGACGGACGCATTTCAGGAGGTGAATCAGAAAACGAAACTGAACCAAGAACCCTGCTGTGGTCAATTCTTAAAAAAAATAATTATTACAAACTGATCAGCTCATTAGCCAACTTTGTATGAGAAGTAATTTTTTTGTGAATTGACCGTTGGTTCCTTGGGAAAAAATATCCAGTTTCGTATTTTCATTCACCTCCAGAAATTCGTCTGCAGTCTAACCAGTCACCGTGTATACGTAAACTACCGAATAAAATACGAAACTTCCAAATAAATACTGACTTAGGTACCGAAAAATAATATTCTGCTTTTGAAAAATTCAGTGGTGATCAAGGTGGAAGGTCAAGTTCCGGGGTGGTTTAGTAGCGAGGAACGAAGCAACAAAGGTTTGACATGATTGACACCTGTGTGGCGGATCTGAGTTCAGCGAAGCCAGCAATCATAGATTCGGTAGGTTTGATAATGATACTGTCGAAGAGCATTGGCGGATCTGACTAACCGCTCAGCACAAGAAAACGTCGGTATTCGGTAGTTTCTGTATAATTTTTCTTTCAGTAACTAAGTATTTAAAACAGTAATATTTTAACAAACTTTTCGGAGATTTAGTGTAACTTTCGGAGGTTACTATCCTTAATAATGTAATGTAGATTAATTGTATTACCAACTCCTTAGTAAAATTTAAAAAAGGCTCGACGAGGAACATTTCGGAGCTTTTCTAAGGGCGGAGGTCGGGGGCAACTGATCTTAGAATCGATTTAGGAGTCCAAAGCAATGTAGCATTCCTTAAAGGTCACGGTCGGTAGATACTCCTCTAACCACTTAACTGGTTGACCTAGTAACTTGAAATTACCTACCCAATGTATGTGGACTTTAAATAATAGGGACTTTGAATGAAATTTATTTCGGGTGTCACAGTTTCAAATTAATCAAGTAATGATTGCGAGTGACACAAACTTGGCAGGTTCATTAACATATTTTACTAGCTTCGACTTCGTTTCCGCTTTATTCCCTATGTATTTCGGAAAATCCTGCCTTATTCCTTGACTAATTCAGTAATTTCTTTGTGCAAAGGAGACTTTGTAAGTCCAAGGGTTCGGGCTGGGCGATGAGTCAGTGAGTGAGGTGAGTCGGGACCTTTCTTTTTTATGTTTTCTGATTTTGTTTGTTTTAGGTTATTTACCTGAACTTGCTGAAATAGTTAATCACCAACCTATAAATGATAAAGATGACGATCAGCTATATTACACAAAATTATATTTGAACAAGTCCTTGAGAGAATCTTTGAAGATTTCTTTAGATCACAACTCTGCCATATTCCAGAACCTAAATGGTGCTCTGTGTAAGTATAACAAATCGTTAACAATCCATAAAGATCCCGCAGCTGAGGCACAGGTCTCTTCTGAAGCTCGGGAAGGTTACGCCATACTCCACACATGAGGGCCAAGTCCGGGCTGGTGGAGGTTGTAGGGCTAGTGGCGAACCCCACTGCCAGAAGTTTTCAAACCGCCTATAAGCCACCTGACACGTCTTCACGACTGCTATCTAGTGTTAGCAGCTGGCACCAATAGCTTAACGTGCCTTGCGAAGCACGGAAACAGTCGAAAGAAATGCCACTAACAGTCAAACCAATCTAGGTATTGACCGTGCCTTAGGTTAGTTAACATGCGTGATCATATACGCTGAGTCGGAGCCTTTTCTTTGCTACGGCACAGTAATGTTATTCACCTAACACTTTCGACTGGTGTGTGTCTGTTATGCAATTGCTAAGTACTAAATTTGTTACTATAGCTTTTTAGTTATAAGTGTACTAATGTTAATTTACTGTGCTGTATTCGTGTTGTGGTAAAGAATAAATGTTTCATCTATCTATCAACCTAACCACGCAAATCACTGAGCTACGACCGAAGGAGTAAAACAATACTGACAGGTAACATATGTTATAAAGTTTGGATAATGTAAACACTATAGTAGTGTCTTACACAATAGGCTTTGTGTGTGTGTATTTTATAATATTATTTTCACATCATACTTTTACGAACAATGTTATTCTACTTTGTTGACTGATTATTATCTCTTACAGCTGATGTCCAACTAAAAACAAACACTTCCAAGGAATGGCCTTTTATTGAAAATGTGGCTACCAAGCAGCGTCCCCTCATACTGCATGGGAATGGTCCTTCTAAGTTAACATTAAATCACTTCGGAAATTATTTGGCTAAGTCTTGGTCTAACAAAGAAGGTTGCACTATGTGCACTGAAAAACGTATTCAGCTTCAGGTACTAACACATTATTTTTGGCCTTTCTAGTTTTAATGTGCCTAATCATGGCATCACTTACGATCAGGTGAGATAACGCAGAGAGCTTACTAATTGTGAATTAAAAAAAATTAGGTCTTAAATCTCTGAAGGTTGGAGTTTCTACTTTCGAAGTTGTTGACGAATATGTATACCTGGGAAAAACAGTCCAGTTAGGTAGGTCCAATTTCCACAAAGAGACCAACTCGGCTGGAGAGCGTTCGGGACGCTTCGAAATATCTTTAAGTCTCAAATACCGCAGTGTCTCACGACTAAGGTTTTGACTAGTGTGTGTTACCACGAAAAGGAGACATCACTTAATATGGTTCTCATAAGAATTTTCTAAGAAGAAGGCGTCCGACTCGGTGGACCGATGACCTGGTGAAGGTCGCGGGAAGCCGCTGGATGCGGGCAGCACAGAACCGGCCGTCGAGGAAATCCTTGGGGGAGGCCTTTGTCCAGCAGTGGATGTCCTTCGACTGATATGATGAAGAATGTTTAAGGTTACTCAAGGGACGATAGAGCGAGCTATGCTCGTAGTTTCCCTACATGATCGAATAAGAAATTACGAGATCTGTAGGAGAATTAAGGTAACCGAGGTAACCGACATAGCTCACAGAATCGCTGAAATTAACTGGCAGCAGTAGGCGGGGCACCAAATAACTGGTAGAACAGATAGCCTTTTGGGCAATAAAGTTCTCGAGTAGTGACCGTCCACCGGAAGATGTAGCGCAGGCAGGCCTCTTACTCGACCGGTCGTTTTTTATTCATAATTGGTAAATTCTTAGCATCATCTCACCTGATGGTAAGTGACGGAGATGCCAAATATAGAAGCGAGCTTTCTAAGATTCCCTTCAACGCAGAACTGGCTATTTTATCTTTAAACCGAAACATATGAACGTTGTTAACATTGATGTTTGGCGGCAAGACTTAGATAACATGAAGGCAGGTAGCTAGCCAGGCGGGTTTACAAAATGCCCTTCTACCAACCAAACCGTGTCTTACAAAGTTAGACTCCGCCAGGAGTCCCTCCTGATGTGAAACTAATGGACTTAACCATTACGCCACGGAGGCGATGAGGGAATTCTAGGAAAGGCCTTTGTCCAGCAGTGGACGTCTTTCGGCTGATATAATGGTGTTGATGATCTAGTATGATCAAGTTTTTATTCGGCGATTGTGTCCCGGCGAACTTTGTTCCACCTTACACTACACTACACTACCCTACCCTACCCTACCCTACCCTACACTACACTACACTACCCTACCCTACATACACTACACTACACTACCCTACCCTATACTACCCTACACTACTCTACCCTACCATACCCTAAAACCAATTATTTTTTGACTGATATTTTTTTTTATTGATGAATATCATATTTTAATACTTATTATCCTATTCCCGCCGAAGACAAATACAAAAACACAAAAATCATAAAAATTGGTCCAGATGTTCGTGAGTTATAAATGGTGTAACTAACACGACTTTCTTTTTTATATATAGATAATATGTTTAACTTTTGAAAAATATATGTGCAGGAAGATAAATTGCCTACTGTGATGATGGCAGTATTCATTGAACAACCAACACCCTTTTTGGAGGAATTCTTACAACAAATACTTGACACAGAATATCCAAAAGAAAAGATACATCTTCTTCTAAGAAACGATGTTGAGTATCACGAAACCGAAATTGAAGATTTCTTCCTTGAAAACTCGAAAAAATTTGCCTCCGCAAAGCGCATAAGGCCTAGTGACTATCTTTCCGAAGCTGAAGCACGCAACATTGCCAAGTAAGTATCTTAATTGATTTGATTAGATACATAGGTATACTGTAGATAGGCACATTTGTGATCTTTATATTTCACTTTTCGGTGTCACAAATTCAGTTTTACTCTTTGTGGCTGTTATGTTGCACCTTTTTTTTTGTTCAGCACTAGTTATAATATATTGTACATTATAGTACAATTGTGTTAAATATGTGATTGTCAAATGAGAGATTTTTGTTAGTCTGAGCCACAGGCGACCCGCGTGGATAGTATCGTCCACCCCTGCGGGGTAAAAAGGAGTGATGGCTTTTATATGGGAAAAATCCCATTCCATGGAGACCAGTCTGTTCATACAAACAAAGAGTTGTTTAAGTTACTTTGATGCTGAATTAAAGTGATGTCATGTAACGCTACTTTTCTATTTCTTTAACAATTTTTTTTTCGAATTTGTAACGCTGGTTTTCTATTTCTTCTTATAATAGAATTTATTTCAGGGACCGCTGCATTAATAGTGACTGCGAGTACCTTTTCTCCGTTGACAGCGTGGCAAGAGTGGACAAGAACACTCTGCGTTACTTGTTATCTTCTGGTTATGACGTCATAGCTCCAATGCTTGTGCGTCCGGGTCAAGCTTGGTCTAACTTTTGGGGCGCTATAAATACTTCTGGTTTCTATGCTAGGTCTGCTGACTACATGGAAATCGTCTACAATAACATCAGGTATGTTATAATAATCATTTTTGAGTAGATACATATAAATGTAACCACAGCTGTTTTCGAATGAGATGAGATAAACAGTTTGTTCTATGGACAGTGTATTTATAGGATCTGTAGAATGTTAGTAAAGATAGACAATATACATGACTGATGTTGATAAAGATATTATGTATGACTAAAGACAAAGCAAAAAGCGAATTAATTTACTTATACCTACCTGCGTATTAGGTGGTACAATCTGTAACCATGTTTACATTTCACTGTTATTAAGTAGATCGCTAGCGAATATTTTATGAAATAAATTATTTTATGATTGTAGTTTTCGTAGTCTAGTCATAACCTTAAGTGGGTACGATGACGTTTGTTATGCAAAATTAAGATCCTTTGAGATCTCTCATAGCGGTACATTAATTTTAATATTTTTCGCGGCAAACCTTGGTTTTTTGTGACCGCTGCTATGTTACTTGTGGGTGAGTATACATAGAAAGCACTACTCTGCCCCCCTCACTTGGGGCGCTTCACCTCTCTCCTCCTTGAAAAGTGTGCCTTTCACAGATTTTTATAATTACCAGGAAATCTGAACAGAATGATCAATTTCTTATTAAATTCTTTACACGTAACTCAGCATTTTACACGAGCTATAGTTTCCAAGCTATACAGGGCGTTAAAGTTGATAAAAATCTACGCTTAGCGATCGTATCTTTTGGAAACTACAACTCGTATCAAAATGAATGATGGTAAGTATGTGTAGGTAATTTTACTAGAAATAATATATTTATATTATATATATAATATAATTCTGACCCAGCTTATCGTTTTTCTGTAAATTAAGATAATCTATAATATAGCACACTTTTAAATGGGAGGAGAGGTAAAGCGCCCTGCGGGAGGGAGATGGGGGCGGGAAGGTGGAAGAATATACATTCATAGGTATTATACATGAACAGTTTAAAAAACTAAGTTTTGCCATTTCGCTTATAAATTGAATTTTAGAATGAGTGTTATATGTGCGTTCGTTCACCTTATGCTACATTAAAATCTTAATGCGTCTGTGTAATAAATAATAATTGTATATTTATTGCAATCTACTAATAAATGTTGTTAAAATTAACAACTATTTTCATAAATACTTTAAAAATAAACAGTGTATAAAATTTAGGGAAACACTTAATCGAATGCGATAGAGAAGTCGGTTTTGAAGGAGCGACGGTCAATAGAATACATGTTGTCCGCCGTGCACTCGTACACGCCGGCGTCCATCTGCGTGGCGGGGTCTATTTCGATCTTGGACTTCACTCGGTCCTCTCCTATGGGCCACTCGTGAATCTGAAAAGTTTCACATTAGTTCATCGTGGCAGCCGGTCAAGTAATGATGCGTTAGAAGGCACCTAAATTCCTGTCAACTTACGTGAAGATAGTGATGAGCAAATATTTCCGCCCCGTCTTTGAACCAGGTTATGTGCGGTCGAGGATTACCTTTAGCTATGCACAGAAAGGCAATTTTGTGACCTAGTACGTACTCGAGATCAAAATGTGATGCAAGCAGGATTTTAGCGCCCTGAAATTAAAGGAGCATTCGTTTTAAAAAAATTAAAATCTATAAATCAGTGAAATATCCGAGAAAAAATCAAACGAAATAAATTACTATTGTCATTCGTTGTAATATAAACTCACATTGTGTTATGTATACATTATTTATTACTCACGTCGTTATTGTTGTAGTATTGGTCAGACTCGGGATCTCTGTATTTCCCAGTAATGGGCAAACCAATTTGGACCTGAGAACATGTTAAAAAGTTAGTATAAATAAGATCCATCATTAATTGGAAATCGATGAAAAATATGCACGGGACGTTCCATACAAACTTGGCTATTCAGCTGCTCGTTTTAAATGAAAATTCTAATTTTTATAATTTTAGCTTAGTTTTTATTTCATGCAACCTGTGTTTTTTAAAAAGTACCTTGGATTTGGTTCTGCTCCTCGCCCTTCCACGTCGCGCTGCAACAGGGTCAAAGAAAAACCAATAGAGTGCGAATAAACACAAAAGCACCCTTGCGTTCAGTAGCAACATTGTCTCGTGTACCTTATTGGTAACTTCAGGTCTGAAAGGACTTTGTTGCGTCGGCGTCGCTAGTGTTCTAGCGCGTTCTCACGAGGCTCGGGACCTACTGCTCTCGCCTGCCGATCCTCGCAATTTCTCACGCCAGTCTCTCAATTGGCTAATGACTGGGACAATCGCAGGAGGGCCCTTATGTCTCCCCTATGTGGTACGCGCCCTCGTCATATCCTTTAGACTTATACTGCGACTCTTTCTGTTTAGTTCTTTATATTAAATACTTAGTATTTTCGTAAAAATAATATTGACCATCAAAGTAAAACAAAGTCTTACTTATAATAGTACTTATACACTAGGGTTTCTATAGTCACTAGGGTTCTAAAACTAAGACTTCTCATACAAATCGATCTGCTGATTGCTTATCTTTGTATGGGGAATATTCTTCATCACTAGGGCGATCACGATCAATCTAAACATAACTCAAAAATTAAAATATATCCAGTCTGGATGCTACTAAATCTATAATACATATATTATATACTCTTGAATAATTTCGATAACCTAAAAACTTTTAGGTACAGGTTTTTAATATTGCATTGTCACGCGATATACATATGCATTCAAAATTTCAGTTCAATCGAAAATCGGGAAGCGGGTCAATTTTAACTTGCAAGATTTCATTTCACACACCGGGACTAAATAAAAGCTTGTAAAAAATATGAGTTACTTCTTTACAAACGGCGTTCGGGTAGTAATATAATTAAATTTACCACAAATGAAGCCATGTCATTCATTGGTTATTAACAACCCATATCGTCCTCAGCCCCCATTGCTGGAACATAGGTTTCTTCCTATATGTCGAAAAGATAAAGGCATACTCGATACACGGTGGTCAAGTTATTGATCAAGTCAAGCAATTGGGATAATGACAACATCAAAAATAAATTATGAACTCTCGATCACTAAATTGCCCTCCTACTGAAACTTTGAAAAACCTTACTCGTTTTATTTTCCATCAACTCTTCAATTTTTAATTCACCAAAAATCACAGAAATATGTAAATGATGCTGCAAAACTATGACATCACGCCTACCTATTTCATACATTTTTAGAACAAGTTTTTGATAAGTTGATTGAAAGTTTGGCACACTTGTGGGTATGACCTAACAAACTTTACTCGATTTGGGATGAGTTGCGGGCACACTCGTGGAAATGATAAATAATAAATTAATAGCTCTTATATGTAAGCACTGTTATAATTTTTTCATTTAAAATACCCTTCAAACTTTTGATTAAAAATTAGAAACCAGACTTCATTTAAACGTATAAAATATCCTATGTTACTCAAGGGATCTGGACGAATCTAACGACACCTCGCATTTCAAACTCCCTCAAGCCGTTTAGGTTACAAGCTCAGCCAAAGTAACAGACATACTATATACCCTCATTATTGGGTAGTATGCTAAAATTGCTAAGCGAGTTATGCAAAGCGAATGTGTGTCAATATTTTAACGGTCATAGGTTATCTTATCACAGTTGAAGATATTCTTATATTGGTTCTTGTGGATTATTGTAACTTCATTATATAAATTATTAATATCACTCTTACATCTGTCTGTCCTGTCATAGCCTTCTCAAAAAGGACACATCTAATTTTAAAGCATACAATTTGGTTTTGGTAATCTGCATTTATTTCGTTAGTTAAATAATAGAACCTGGGTGACTGGGCGTTCGTTGCTCGGCGTCTCCTAGGCGTGTAAACTATAAATATTATTTTTGTGCATTTGAAACGGATTTTCTTAAGAATGACACCTATCTAGACATAGACTTGTAATGTAAAATACTAAAAAACAGAATTTCACCCAAATTGTTAGAGCCGTTTCTGAGATAAAGGCATTGCTCACTTAAATCAATAAAATGAAATATTCAGACATGACCTCTCTTAATGAAATTAATTTTAGTATCGTGGGTGATATTTATTAAAAGTGCTGCTTTTTTGATCCCAAAAATATTTTTATTTATATTTGCGCATTTGTAACAAAGACAGCCACAAACACCGCACGAGCACCTACCGTGGAGCTCAGTGTCTGAAATATTAAGGCCAGACAGTCAATTTTGAGCCTCTTAAACGGACTTCAAAAAAGGGAGGAGGTTTTCAATTCGACTGTATGTTTTTTATGTGTGTAACAATACTCGATATCTTCGCTCAATGTTAACTGATTAAATAGAGTTTTGAATGGGTTATGTCTCGAGGTTGATTACATTTGTTTAACCGCCTCCGTGGTGTAATGATTAGTCCATTCGCTTCACACCAGGAGGTTGCGGGTTCGATTCCCGGCGGGGTCAAGTTTGTAAGACTCGGTTTGGTTGGTGGTAGGGCATTTTCATAGCCCGCCTGGCTAGCTACCACCATCTTGCCGCCAAACATCAGTGCTGTTAGCATTGATGTTTTCCGGCTTGAAGATAAGATAGCCAGATAGATCCCCATTGCGATAAGGAATCTTGGTAAGCCGGCTTCTATCTTCGGCATCATCGTCACTTACCATCAGGTGAGATGATGCCAAGGGCTTATCAATTGTGGATTAAAAACATATTAATTTAATAAAAATCAGTTAAATAAATTAACAAAGAAAAAAAACGTAACAAAATAGTAGGTACTTAGTTGTAGCTACGGTTTAAGTCGGTTTTTAACGGGTTTCCAACTATTGCTAGAGTATGTTTATTAGGACTAAATACAGACAAAGGCATACAAACTTTTCACTTTTATTTTGAGGATTTATTAAATATTTCTCTTTTAATTTTATCGAACCTGTGTAGTTTTACGAGTTTTTTTATTTATTTTATCTCCTACATTACATAAGTTAAGCACATTAAATAAATACTGACAGCAAGAGAATAAAGGTTTCTCAATTTCTCATTCTATTTTATTTTATTGAGAAACAAACAGTCGTAACTTAATATATTAATGTCTCTTAAATTTGGTAGATTACAAACCTATAGTTTCCTATTTTTAAGTTTAAGCAAAAGAAACCCCAAATGCGAAGCGCAAACAACATATTTACTACAGACACTTTTGAATTACTTAATAAATATAGCATACTTATGTGAGTCAAGTTTAAAATATTTAAAGCAGTTTTTTTCTTAATAAACTCTTAAATCTAGTTAATGTTTCGCCAAACATGTCGACAGCCACAAGTTTTTTTGTTAAACAGCCTGCACGCACGCCGCAGGTAGCTATTCTGTACAGAGCAAGTAACGCTAAAATTTATATGAAAAAGGGGTTTTTTTACACACTTTTCTCATACGGTTAACAATAAGACGGAAGCTCGCAATAAACGAAAATGAACATTTACGCCCGAATAAAAGACGCAGGTCGTAGGAATGATGTCTTCTGGGGTAGTAAAGTTTTCAAGTAGCGACCGCGCACCGAAAGACGTAGCGTAGGCAGGTCTCCCACGTGGTGGACCGACGATCTGGTAAAAGTTGCGGGAAGCCGCTGGATGCGGGCAGCTCAGAACCGGTCGGTCGTCGTGGAAATCCTTGAGGGAGGCCTTTGTCCGGCAGTGGACGTGTTTCGGCTGATATGATGATGAAAAGACGCAGGTCCCTTTAACACACACCTGTGAAATTCAACTGTAAAGCTGATTATTTAAGATTGAATATCAGGTTGCTCGCCATTGCCGCGCAGACTGCCTTCTCTTAACGCTATCGTTACTTCTAGTAGGTAAAGCGTGGAGTTGTTTTGTACAATCGTCATACTATAAAAAGCTTTTCTATGTTTCAGGGGTATTTGGAATGTGCCTTTCATCACCAACTGCTATCTCATAAAGATGTCGCTGCTCAGGTCTCCACCTATGAAGTCCATCTCTTATTCCAAGGAAGACGTGGATGCGGACATGGCTTTCTGCGCCAGCTTAAGGGAACATGTTTGTATCCCATAATTTTTTACTATAAATACGAAAGATTTTTTACGTGTTTGTCGCCGAAACGGCTGACTGAACTTATCTGGAAAATTAGATTCCTATTAATTCTGGTCTTTATTAAGTACGATTTCTCGGGCGCCCAACTACTTTCCTATCATAACTAATAACTTTCCTACTTTAATTATTAGAAATCTGTGTTCGCAGCTATCGTAACTCTAAACCTATGCCTTAACTTTATTTCCAGGGAATATTTATGCACGTGAGCAATCAATTAGACTTTGGCCACCTGGTCAACCCCGAAAGTTTTGACATAAGCCGCACGCATCCTGATGTGTACCAGGTCTTGGACAACAAGGTGGAATGGGAAAAGAGATACCTCCATGAGCAGTACTATGATAGCTTTGCTGAAGGAAGAAAGCATTTGATGGTAAGCTAAATAACAAAACAAAAAAAAAAGTTGACAGCACATTTTATTGGAACTACAATATTTTTTGATGGCAACCTCAAAATTCCTTCATTTGCTGAATGTGCTCGACTGTTGTCATTTAGGAACGAATAGCGCAATTATTTTGTCAACTCTTAGGACAGACTATCATCATCATACCAGCTCATACACGTCTCCACAGAGAGGCTCGAGCCCACCTTACTCGTAAATTAGGGCGATCGGGCCTTAGCCGACCACGCGGGCCCAGTGCGGATTGGTCGACTTCACACACAACCCTCCAGTTTCTTTGCAGGCGTGTGCAGGTTTCCTCACGACGTTTTCCTTCACCGTAAGAGCGTCGGATAAACGTACATATGAACTCAAAATTCGAAAGCACATAATTCACGTGAAAAGCATGTGGCAGGATTCGACCCACGACCTCCCGGACAGGAAGCAGCGGCCCTAGCCGTTACGCAGCGAAGGGGGGTGGGGGATGCACTGTACTTAAATGAAATTAAGACAGTATTGTAAGTGAAAGAAATTTTTTATGTCCCCCATCCTATATAAATTGACAGAAGTTGAGTAATAAATATTTTCATTACTATTGTGTTTACAGCCTTGCCCCGATGTGTATTGGTTCCCGCTCATGACACCCAGATTCTGCAAAGAATGGATTGAAGTAATGGAAGCATTTGGCCAGTGGAGTGACGGATCTAATAATGTAAGTGACTGAATAATAGTCGTGAAACCATGTTTTCCGCAAAAAGTGTAGATTCTATTCAGAGTGACTGGTACAATCGATAAACTAAGACAAATATCTTCACCTATGGAATGGTTCTGCCTGCTATCAGGTGGGTACCTTGGATGCCATCGACCGAAGCGCCTGGAGACTTGGTGACGATGAACTTGTCAAAAACAAACTCCAAAGCCTTGAGCATCGCCGTAAAGTTGCCTGTCTTTCGATATTCTATCGAATTCATTTCGGAGAGTGTGACCTCATTCCCCCAGCTCCATTCCACTTTCGGTCAACGAGACGTGGGGAGAGGTTCCACCCTTTTGTTGTTGATATTCAGCAATAATAATTATCATTAATTATCATAAATAGACTTCCACCCTTTTGTTTTTGATATTCAGCAATAATAATTATCATTAATTATCATAAATAGACTACAATACGGCTTAAACTATTATTATAAGCATTAAAACCTATTTGGAAAAGATGACCTATTCCTTGGTGTAACCGGTTCCGCTTCATTCATATTTTTTCTCTTTTCTTCACAAAGATATAACCCAAAGAAATCTAAACAGCTAGCAGCTAGCGCTATGTACTAACCTCACGGAGGAATAACCTATCTCTTTTAAAATTCTCCTTTCAAAAGTCTTAAAGAAGTTTCTGTATCTTCAGTTATTATATTTTTTATTTGCTAGAAATGTCTTGTTCCTCCAAGCTAGAAATTAAAAAAAAAGTGGTAAAGTAATAGCACGTGTGCGGTAAAATCAAATTTGCGCACACTTACTGGCATATAAAGGACCACTTTTCAAGCAACTGTATTGAAAAACTATTTTTTCGGGTTCCACAAGACGAAAATGTAAGTTGGTCTAGTCTAGGATCTAAAGAAATAGATAGTCATACTCATTTCGTTTTTTTTTTTTTTATTTTTTTTTTTGTAATCTCCTTGCAAATACATTCTTCAAAAGATAGGTAGCTTAACTAAGCATTAACACATACCTACTTACTAGTATGAACCAAAAAGTCTAGGTAGGTATTTTCTAGTTTAGGCAGTACCTACCTAGATTATAGTCTCAGACTTTGTTTAGAGTCACAGTTCGCTAACCTATTAGGTACCGATTTATTTACAATTGATAAGCCCTTGACACCATCTCACCAAGTGACGATGATGCCGAAGAGGGAACTTACCAAAATTCCCCAACGTAATGGGGAACTGGCTATCAATGGCACATCAATGCTGTTAACATCGATGTTTGGCGGCAAGACTTAGATAAGATGGTGGTAGCTAGCCATGCGGTCTTAGAAAATGCCCTTCCATCGCCGAGTGTTACAAAGTTAGACCCCGCCGGGAATCGAACCCGCGACAATCTTGAGCAGTGTACACAAGAATTACTGGTTTAAAGTAATAAGATTATGTTAAAGAAGCGTCGCATTTTTGGACTAAGATTATGTATGCCTCGTTGAATTTCTGGACTAAGATTATGTATGCAGCGTCGAATTTTTGGACTAAGATTATGTACGCAGCGTCGAATTTCTGGACTAAGATTATGTAAGCTGCGTCGAATTTTTGGACTAAGATTATGTACGCAGCGTCGAATTTCTAGACTAAGGTTATGTAAGCTGCGTCGAATTTTTGGACTAAGATTATGTATGCGGCGTAGAATTTTTGGACTATGGGTTTCTTTGGAAAAGTTGTATAGTATAATAAGTAAATCCCCCAGTTAATGGGTCTTACAACTTGCAAACCTACTGAGATCACATATAAAAAAACGAGATTTATGGTCACACGGTCAAAAGTGTCTGAACATAAAGCCACCCTTTTTGTTCACGGAGGTGTACTTTCACGGTTTTTCCTGTCTAACATAGCTACTTGAATATTTCTATCTTTGTCTCTTGTAACAACTGTCCAGACGTATTTTAAAGTTTGTTTAGTATGACCCGGGATTTTATATAGGATCTAAAAAAATATAGTTTTGATTTATTTCTCTAAAATGTTCTTTTAAGTTAACAATTCCAATTTGTGTGGTCTCACAGGACAAGCGGCTTGAGGGTGGCTACGAAGCGGTGCCGACCCGCGACATCCACATGACGCAGGTCGGGCTGGACAAGCAGTGGCTCCACATCCTCAAGGAGTACGTGCGCCCGTTGCAAGAAATGATCTTCATTGGCTACTACCACAACGTTAGTTTCCATTAATTATTTTCATCATCATGTCAGCCGAAAGTCCACGGCTGGACAAAGGCCTCCTCCAAGGACTCCGTCGTTAGCCTGGCTAGATCACGTCTTCCGGTACGCGGACGGTACTCCAGAACTTTACTGCCCCAACAGTCATCTGTGTGTGCTACAAGCTATGTGCCCCCCACTGCTACTTAAGTTTAGCAATTATGTGAGCTATGTCGGTGTTCTCCTACGGGTCTCCTCATTATCTATCTCAAATATAGTTAAAAACTGTTTTTGCCCGACTGCCCATTGCCCAAGAAGGAGGGTAATATTTTTGGTGTGCAAGAATGTGTATTGGTTCATTTGCCTGCGCCAGTGGCCTAAATGGTTTGATGGATTTAAAAGTGCTAAGCGTCATGAGATTTATTTGAGTGACATAAACGTTTAAGAATACTGTCCTGCGGGTTGTCCTAGCTTACTGCATACTGATGTAGTTTGTTTCTTATTTGAATATTAATATAATTAAAATTATTGAAATTTTGTAAACACGTTCTGTTAACAAATCTTTACGAAATTCTGACAAACCACACCGACACATCATATTGTTAGTGTTTAGAACGTGTATACGCAATAACTGATTGATTAATATTCATATAAGAACCAATATACTTTTGCATGCGTGCTATGATCACACTCCTCTTAAGTAATCTGGTTTTTAACGAGAGAACTTACCAATTTAAATTTAAAGAATATTTAAATTCAAAGAATACTAATTATTTACTACTTATGAAGCGAAACACCTTCTTCCTCCAATATGTCGTCGCCTGTTACAAGGCCGGTGCAGGCGGGTCGGTCGCTGCGAGTGTAACACAATGAGAGAAAGGTTAGACAGAGAAAAACCTATACCAATATGTAAACTCTAAATATAGTATGAGAGCGTTGGTGGCGTAACGGCTAGGTACGCCGCCTCGTGTCCGGGAGGTCTTGGTTCAAATCCTGCCACGTACCAATGTGATTCCGAATTTAGATTTAATATGCACGTTTATCCGACGCTCTTACGGTGAAGGAAAAACATCGTGAGGAAACCTGCACACGCTTGCGAAGAAGCTCGCAGGTTGTGTGTGAAGTCGACCAACCCGCACGTATATGAGCTGACATGATGATAGAATGGCCACTGTGTATGGAGTTTCGTAGGGCTGTTAAAATGAAGCAGTAACAACAACTAAAATTACAATTTCATTGTGTTCCAGCCACCACACTCTTTGATGAACTTCGTGGTGCGTTACCGGCCGGACGAGCAGCCGTCGCTGAGGCCGCACCACGACTCCTCCACCTACACCATCAACCTTGCTCTCAACACGCCAAGTAAGTTATCAACTCTTATCTCCACCGATAGACAACTCCTGTTTTTTCTTCGTCGTTCCTTTACTACTGAGGGTCGTGACCCCATATACGGATAAATCATCTTCAGAACCTTTAGATATAGTTTTCTCAGTTTCCTCTTTCAATGGATTCCTGCTAAGAAAATCGGTAACTATATTATGTTTACCATTACAATGGACCATTTCAAAAACCCAATCCTGTATGGAAAGACCAACTCGATAAACACCACTCATGTCTTTCCTGGATGTAAGCCAACACAAAGCCTTATGCTCTGTGACAACTTGAAAATTTATACCCCAAAGAAAAATACTTCAACGCCCAAATCAAACCTAAGCACTCCTTCTCCGTAGTGGAATATTTTCTTCGTGCCTCAGATAATTTTCGCGATGCGTACAATACTGGTTTAATTCTTCCTTTCTTTGCATGAGACATGCTCCTAATGCACCATCTGACGCGTCTATAAACAACCTAGTCGTTAACTTTGGTTTACCTGATTATTGGAAATCCTAACACGTTAAAAAACCGACTTCCATCGCAACAACTTAGTACAGTTTTGCATTATTATATTTGGTTTTTGTTAATTTTCTAATGAAGTACTACACGGATTTTGATAAAATCTATATGGGACCACACGGGAAGCACTAGCTTTCAATTAAAAAAAGAATCATAAAAATCGGTTTACCCAGTCAAAAGTTATAATGAGGTAACACACATAAAAAAAACATACAGACGAATTGAGAACCTCCTCCTTTTTGGAAGTTGCTTGAAAATAGGCTAAAATTATGGCTTCGTTAATCCTTATAATTGCTTCCTGCTGAGGTTGCTCGCATACAATTTCGTATTCTTCTCGAGTAACCTAGTCAAAAGTAAGGAAATTTCAGCAAAACGAAAACGAATTTCCTTTAGTAGGAGAATAATCCTTACAAACCTTTTACATCTTTAGCTGATTTTGGGGGGTTTTACCTTCTGCATAGCTTGAATTTTTTTAATCAGGCTGGATTCTCTTGCCCGAAATATGATAACCTAGCACAATAATCTCGTCATACCCAAAACTACATTTAGATGGTTTCAAAGTGAGGTTAGCCTCACGGAATCGGCTTAATATTTTCTCTTACGCAGCTAAAAATTCTTGAAAAGTTTTACCATATATACAATTACTTTATCTATATATATAATCGCATTTTTATCATCATCATCATATCAGCCACAAATCGTCCACTGCCGGACAAAGGCCTCCCCCAAGGATTTCCACGACGACCGGTCCTGCGCTGCCCGCATCCATCGGCTTCCCGCGATCTTCACCAGGTCATCGGTCCACCGCGTGGGAGGCCTGCCTACGCTACGTTTTCCGGTGCGCAATCGCCACTCGAGAACTTTACTGCCCCATCGGCCATCTGTTCTACGAGCTATGTGCCCTGCCCACTGCCACTTCAGTTTAGCGATTCTGTGAGCTATGTCGGTTACTTTAGTTCTCCTGCGGATCTCCTCGTTTCTGATTCGATCACGCAGAGAAACTCCGAGCATAGCACGCTCCATTGCCCTTTGGGTGACCTTGACACTTCTTATAAGGCCCATAGTAAGCGACCATGTCTCAGTTCCGTAAGTCATCACTGGCTACACACACTGGTCTAAGACCTTAGTCTTGAGACACTGCGGTATTTGGGACGTGAAGATATTGCGAAGCTTCCCGAACGCTGTCCAGCCGAGTTGGATTCGTCGATTGATCACTTTCTTGAAGTTGGAACTACCTAGCTGGACTGTTTGTCCCAGGTATACATATTCTTCAACAACTTCCAGTGTAGTCTTCAACCTTTAGAGGAGTGGGTGCGACACAGACATATAACATTATTTTCGTCTTGTCTATGTTCATTTTAAGACCCACTTGTTGAGAGACTTCACTGAGGCCATCGAGCATTGTGCTTAGGTCTTCCATAGTCTCAGCCATGACCACGATATCGTCAGCGAATCGGAGGTGGGATATGTACTCGCCGTTGTTATTGATGCCGAGTCCACCCCAGTCCAGAAGCTTAAGAACATCTTCCAGGGCGGCGGTGAACAGTTTCGGAGATATAACGTCTCCCTGTCTCACCCCTCGCTGCAACTGGATAGGTTTCGAGTTCTGGTCCTGGAGGCGAACCGACATGGTGGCGTTTTCATACAGACACTTCAACACCTCGATGTTTCGATGGTCAATTTAGCACTGCTGGAGAGACTGTAGCACAGCCCAGGTTTCGACTGAATCAAAGGTCTTCTCATAGTCCATAAACGCCAAGCATAGTGGCTGATTGTACTCTTCGGTCTTCTGTATAATCTGCCGCAGCGTATGTATGTGGTCAGAAGTTCAGCTGTAATTCCATAATATCATCACCCGGTGCCTTGTTGTTCTTGAGCTGTTTGAGAGCCATTTTAATCTCGTACAGGCTGACATCCGGGATATCTTCGGTATAGTGTCGGGTTAGTCTGGCTCTTGGGTCTTCAGCCAGATCGCTGACAGGCAAAGTGTGGTCTTGTACAATTGTCCATAGAACTTCTCAACTTCTTCCAGCAACTCAGTCTTAGACGATATGGTCCTGCCATCCTCAGTCTTCAGCTTGGTCAGTTGGCTTTGTCCAACAGACAGATCTCTTGCGTACACTTTTGAGCCTTTGTTGTGCTCAATCGCCTCTTTAATACAATTTGTATTATATTGGCGTAAATCGCGAGTTAAGGACTTAGAGATCTCCCTGTTTAGTTGCCGATACTGAGTTCTTCAGAGGACTGCAAAACCAATCTGCGTCTTTCTTCCATGAGGTTGCTGGTGAAGTCGGAGATTTTTTTGGTTCTGTTTGAACGGCGAGTTTTAAAAATCTTAGACCCGACCGTTTGAACAATTTCCACGAACCTGTCATTTTAATCGTCCACATTCTCGCAGTCTCCTAGGCATTTCAAACGATTGTGCAACTCGAGCTGAAAGCTCTCGGGGTTTTGGAGCTGGATGGGCACCGGTCGGAGCGTAGACTTCATCAGTCGACATCTTTCTAGCTTGGTCCTTAGATTCAATGTGCCTCTGACCATCCGGTGATCTGTTTTGACTGAATTGATCACGGAGACATAATTAAATATTTGCCTCCTTGTCGACAAGATGAAGTCTATCTCGTTTTTTGTTACGCCATTGGGATGCAACCATGACCACTTCAGAATTTTTGAAGAAGGAGTTCATCGTAAAGAGGCTCTCCTTCTCCATAAAGTCGGCCAGCATCTGGCCACGTGCATTTCTTACTCCATATCCAAATTGCCCCACTCTCAGCTCACCATCGCTTCGTTTGCCCAGTTTCGCGTTAAAGTCCCTCATAACAACGGTATAATGGGTCCTGGTGCTATGTAAGGCTGTAGAGATGTCCTCATACATAGTCTCTACCTCATTGTCGGAGTGTTCCGTAGTCGGCGCGTATACCTGTATGACCTTCATCGAATACCGTTTGGTGATTCTGAGTATAAGATATGCTACCCTTGTCGAAACGCTCACGATTTGGACCACATTGTTAATCAGGGACTTGTAAAAGAGAAACCCGACACCACCCTGGGACTGTTGGTGGCCTTCCCGGAAATAGAGCAGGTTTCCGGATTTAAGGATCATGGTGTCCTCTCCCTCTCTTCGGACTTCACATAAACCTACGATATCCCACCGTAACCTGCTCAATACTTCTTCGAGTTCTGTAAGTTTCTCGTTAGTCCGCAGTGTATGCGTGTTGTACGTTCCCAGGGCCAAAGGTCGTTGGGTTTGGTAGCCTGGCATCTGCCGGGGATTCTTCGCACCACCTACCCCGCCGTTACCATGACTGCTACCGGATTCAGGAATAGCGGGGCCGCCGGGGACTAGGGGCCGTTTTCTGTGTGTGGATTTCATAGGGGGATTTTGCCGTAATCGCCGCGCTTGGCAGGCGGGTTGGCGATCGCAGTTTGATTGCATGTGTGTTGCAATGTTCTCATCACACTGAACAACTTTTCATAAGGAACACATTGTCGATTCTCAAAAAAATGGAACTTTCATGCAAAATGCAATTTAAGGAATCAAATAATTTAAAAAAATCTAAATGTAAATATTTTCAAAATTGCTTTCTTGGAGTTAGATATGAGGACATTTAGTACCATTGAGGTATATTTTATAAAAATATGACCGTATCGTATCTGGAGGAGCCCAAACGTGGTATGTTTTAAAACAAGTGACTGAAATGTAATGATGCGATATATTTTTAGAATCAGCTCAGAAAGATTTTTTATTTGATAGCATACACAAATGGTTCCAGAAGAAAAAAATATTAGATTTCGTCGTAACTCCTCTCCTTTTTTGGTGCTACGGGTCAAATTGATTCATATGGCCTAAAGATCAATCGTTACGATTTTTATGCTTTACTAGCTGTTTCCCGCGGCTTCACCCGCGTGGACGTTTCTGTGACTTTTCGAAGTGTGAGTGTGGAAAAAAGAAACCTATGTGTTATCCAGGTCCTAATCTGTCTACCTACCAAATTTGAACCAGATCCGTTCAGTAGTTTTGCGTGAAATGGTAACAAACATACATCCATACATTCTTACAATCTTTCGCATTTATAATATTAGTACGAGTAGGTGCTTTATTTGCAGCTTTTTACTGAATTTCGGGGTGTACCGCTAGAACTATATTTAACCAGTAACCTCTTTGGCTGCTGTTTCCAATTATAAAACTGAATAACATTGTACATACTCCAACAAGACATCGAGGGTGCGCGGTGCGTGAACCGCTGCGGCCCGCCACCGATGGTGCGCGGTGACTTAGCCCTTTTTCCTTGTCACATAATCTATTATTTTCTATTATTCTCAAAAGAACAAGCATTTACTGATATAATAGTAAAACTTAGATTTTTTATACGAATTAATTGATTCGCAAACTTTGTATGGAGACTCAATTTTTTTGCGATTCGAAACAGAAATAAGTACTTCTTAAGTATAATTCTGGGGTTGCGGTCATAGTAGCGTAGCATTTTTAACGATGTTCCTTTTGAATACTAACGGCCCGGAAAGGACTTGAATGGCCTTGTTCTCGTTCCTTTCTTGTCGGTAGCATACGATAACATTCCTTATCCCCTATGCCCATTAATCTCATAACGTTTAGAGCTTAATTATATCAGTTCGATACACCGTTAGCATTTGACGGCAGATTTTGGGGCCACTGCCTGCAGCCCCTTTTAAGCGGAGCGAATGTCTTTTCCTGGGCTCTTTGTCAGACTAAAATAAAACTAGGGCGCATTGAATATAAATTCTTTTGTTGCAGCTAGGGAATAAAATTTGCTATTCTATCGTCCATTAGACTCAACAAAATGTTAGAGTTTGACACCCATATGCGTTTAACGGCGGATTACATAATGCCTTTCTGCAACTGACCGTTAAACTTGTTGGCTTGTAGCTCGACGACGATCCACGCTTTTTTAATAGGGAATATGCGTCTAAAATTAGAATCGCCTTAATTTAAATACAGGTTTTCATCATATAAAAACCAAGTTCCCTTTTTCCTCAATACTTATGTTTAATGTTTCGACATTCTGCCACAGATTACTAAATAGTTACTTTGTAATTCTGCCAAATTATTATTTTTTGCTTTTATGGCCAGTAAACCAGGCAAAGGAACAGACTGTTTTTTTCGAAGTGCTGGGGTTACTATCACCAAAAAAAATGAGCAAAGCCTGGCTCTTGGTGTTATTTTAAACTTTACCTGTTCTACCAGATTATTTAAACAGGGGGGGTGTTCATAGAGGACGGTTGCAAATGCCTTGGATTTTTTTGGAGCAGCGCTTCTAAATATAAACTATTACAGACATGGAGTCAGCACGTCCTATGGTTAGAAGATTTCTGTGGGCCTCCGAGTGGTCATTGCGGCATCCGCAAGAACGCATTGCCTGTGTAATAATTCGGACTGTTTTTCTGTTAGAACCAAATTATAAACTAATAATTATCTTCTGTCTGTTTTCTTTGATGTGTCTAGTGCTATCATAATGTAAATATTGATGTCCTTTGTTCTAAGCTTTTGTCTGTCCGCATGGCTTGGAAATTGCATTGCGCCATGTGGCTTGGAAATTTTCTTTTAAAAATAAAAGTATTTCTAAAGTACTGGGTGGCGCATAAGTAATGATCCTTCTTTTCTAAATTAGAAAACTATATAAATACTCGTATATTGAAATCTCGGGTGTATGTGAACAAGCCACAAAGTCTTGTAGAAAACATTCATCAAGAATAGGCTCCAATGTGCATCAATATATATATATATATTTGAGGATTTCAAGAATAGGGCCCCAATGTGCATCAATGTGCTATAAAGGTCGATGTCAATGATAGCTCTGTGTTGGTGTTCTCGGTATACATGCCTACTGATTCTTCAAATAATCTAATTGAATTTACTGACTGTCTAAGCGAAATCAACGCAGTGATCGACAATAACAATGTGGAGACAGTTTTTATGCTCGGAGATTTCAACGCGCATCCTGGTGAGTTATTCTGTTATGAACTAATGAACTTCTGTGCTGAACAGTGCTGGTCATGCGTCGATTTTGACCTGTTACCGCCGTTTCCCGATACCTACACGTTTGTCAGTGAGGCGCACGGGTGCAAGCGGTGGTTAGACCATTGTATAGCGACTGAGGCAGCGCGTCACTTAGTAATAAGTGCATCAGTGTTATATGATACCTACTGGTCGGATCACATGCCTATTGAATTAATTTGTAATATGAATTTAATTTATCCAAAGTTAGGAAAATGTATTTTAAGTTGTAACCAGGTAATATGGGGGGAAAGGGATTCAAATCAAATTAATGATTATGCTGAAATTTGTCATTGTAAATTAAGAGAAATTGATTTCCCTATGGAATTTCGAGAGTGTAGTGACCGGTTGTGTTCTAACAGCAGTCATAAGTTAATACTAAATAAAATGTATAACGAAATCGTATGTATACTTACACAGGCGTCAGAACATAGTTACAAAGCGCGCAAAAAACCTAAATATAATGTTATTGCTGGGTGGAATAAACATGTTAAGAAAGCGCACATTGAGGCTCGGAAGGCATTTCACGTTTGGAGTCTGTACAATAAGCCTTCCTCGGGTAATGTTTATAATAAAATGTGTGAGACGCGTAGAATCTTTAAATCTAAATTAAGGTGGTGTCAAAATAATCAAAACCAGATTAAAATGGATATTATTGTACAAAATCATTCTGCAAAAGACTTTAGTAGGTTTTGGAAAAATACAAATAAATTAAGTCCACAACCGAGTCTCCCGGTTTGCGTGGCGGGTGAGAAGGATGCAAAATTAATAGCTAACCTATTTAAAGATCACTTCAAAGTAGATTCACCTCTGGGAAAGGGGTCTGGAGGCCTCGTTGCCGGGAGTCACGCCTCGGAGAAGATTACCAAGTTCTCTGCAGAGGAGATTGCTTATGTCATTAAAAATATGCGTAGAGGTAAGTCTCCGGGGCATGACAGTCTCGGCATCGAGCATCTCCGATATGCGGGTGTACATCTCCCAAGAGTGTTGGCTATGTTTTTCAGCCTTTGCATAGGTCATTCTCACCTGCCCGATGATCTGATGAAAACCATTGTGGTGCCAATTGTGAAAAATAAAACGGGTGATGCCTCTGATCTCGCTATTTATAGGCCTATATCTCTTGCAACTGTAATAGCGAAGGTATTGGATGGTTTGCTTGATAAGCACATGGCTAGTCGCATTGATTTGCATGATGCACAGTTTGGGTTTCGGCCCAACCTATCCACGGAAAGTGCCATTCTGTGCCTCAAGCACACTGTCCAATACTATACAAACAGAGGTACCCCTGTTAATGCTTGTTTCTTGGATCTCTCGAAGGCGTTCGATTTGGTAGCTTATGATGTGTTGTGGCAGAAGCTAAAAACTGAAACAAGTGTACATGAGGAAGTTATATCAGTACTTAAGTATTGGTATAACAACCAGACCAACTATGTGCGTTGGGCGGGCTCTCTCTCAGATGAGTACAGGGTGAGGCAAGGTGGCCTTAGTTCCCCCAGACTCTTCAGCTTGTATATAAACGGGCTGATTGTTGAGCTCAGTAAGACTAATGTCGGATGTCATATTGACGGTACTTGTGTTAATAATCTTAGTTACGCAGACGACATGGTCTTGCTGAGCCCGACAATCGGTGCCATGAGGAGGCTGCTTCATATATGTGAAACATATGCTGAGGCCCATGGGCTCAGATACAATGCCAAAAAAAGTGAATTACTTGTATTCAAAGCAGGCACCAAATGCTACTCTATTGTGCCTCAAGTAACACTTTCGGGTGTTCCTCTTAAGAGAGTAGAGAATTTTAAGTATCTGGGTCACTGGGTCGATGCTAACCTAAGTGATAACTTGGATTTGGAACGGGAGCGCAGGGCTTTGTCTGTCCGATGCAACATGCTGGCCCGTAGGTTTGCACGCTGTACTGATCAGGTTAAAAAGACGCTCTTTCGAGCCTACTGTCAGTCTTTCTACACGTGCAGCCTATGGGTCAAGTATACGCAGAGTGCATACGAGGCTCTGCGTATCCAGTATAACAATGCATTCAGGGTGCTGTTGGGTCTGCCGCGCTTTTGCAGCGCCTCCGGCATGTTTGCGGCGGCACAAATAGATGGTTTTCACGCAATCATTAGGAAACGCTGTGCCTCCATGCTGTGGCGTGTGCGCGCCAGTACCAACAGTATCCTGAGCTTAGTCGCTGACAGGTGGGACAGTCCGATGCTCGAGCGGTGGATACACCTTCACACAGTGAGGTAGTATCTACCGCTTCCCATCGTAAGACTGATACTTAATTTAATTACTTTGTCTTATTATTATTCTTTACTTTAGTTGTATACCCTACTAACATTAGTTTATTTAAGGCTTTTGTATTTTTATTAACACAATTATGGGTCTATGAAACCTGAAAATAAAATGATAAATAAATAAATAAATCAACTCCGGAGGTCACCATTTAAAAGACATCATCTTCTAATCGTGTATGTATATATTCTTGATGAATGTTTTCTTTTAGGGCTGTGTGACTTTGCGGCTTGTTCACAATCACCCGATATTTCAAATAACCCCAAAGAAAGAAGACTGGACTGATCAGATCGGGTGGTCTTGCAGGCCAAGGCAAATCGCTAAAACGGAGATAACACGGCCTGGAAAAGCGTCCCTCACTAAGTCCATAGAGTCGTGCGCTGTGTGTTCCGTGGCGCCGTCTTGTCACCACCAAAAAAACATTACCCAGCCAGTGCTGTGTGGACCTTTTTGTGTACGGTTAAACGCTGAATACCAACTAATAATCGGACTTTACCGTCTTTTCCTTTTAAATCGATTATATGTCCTACTATTTTTTTTTCAAATGTCTCGTAGAGGGGAGGAGAGACACTTAACTTTAATAAAATCAGCTTTTTGAAGCTTAATAATTGAACCCTGACTCGAAAAACGATTTTAGAAAACGCCCAGTAATTTTGAAAGACCTATTCAATACCCCAACGATAGCACACCAACGAAAAAATTTACCCCTCTTTACATTTAGGGAAGGTACCCCAAATTTTTTTTCTATATTACGAGTATATTGCACCACTTTTTCGGCGTAATTAATATGTGTAGGTATATCCTACAGAATTACTGCTTTCAAGTACTAATAGTCTCTGAGCTAAGCCGCGGACAGACAGAGGACATACAAAGTATAATTTGGTTTTAGTATGAAGGTTTATGTGCGATTAAATCTGTGTATACATATGTTTTTTTAAGAATAAAAACTCAGTACACTTTTAATTGTATAAATCTGTATTTATTCACAATATTCAATATTGAAACTTCCGTCGACTGATCGATCACATCGAAGTCTGAATACCAACTGACCTGTCCGTGAGCGAGTTCTCTCCCCACTCCTACCCAGAGCTGAGGTAATCACCAACGCGTGAAATCGTTGGGGGGATGCCTATGTCCAGCAGTGGACGTCCTTCGGCTGATATATCTACATTTGTATTTGGACATTTCTTTTCTATTTACATTGTATTTATGTGTGTGGGCTTTTCTTGACTATACTTAATCTCAAAATATCGCATCTACCAATTTTTTTTATTACTCAAGAATGTGTTTAATAATGTGTGGGCTTTTCTTGACTATACTTAATCTCAAAATATCGCATCTACCAAATTTTTTTTATTACTCAGGTTGTGTGTTTTATTAAACACATTCTTTAATAAAACACACAACCTCTCACCTTAATCGTTAGATCGATCCTTCTTCGTTCCGTCGTCGTTGTTAATAAAGAAAAGTACGCCTAAAGGCGAGCCAACGGATTCATGAATTAAATCGAAATAGAGCATCTGATACGCCCTCCGCATGTTGACTCGAACTATTGGACCTAATCCCTACGTTTGAGCCGTACTAACCAATGTTAACGTTTCAGATGTCGACTTCGAGGGCGGTGGCTGTCGTTTCATCCGCTACAACTGCTCCGTGCGCGACACGAAACGTGGCTGGCTGCTCATGCACCCCGGCCGCCTCACGCACTACCACGAAGGGTTGCGCGTCACCAACGGGACCCGCTACATTATGATATCCTTTGTCGATCCTTGAATTATAAACCCTTACTTGTCTTAATTATTTGTCTGTGGAAATTAACTTAGAAATGTAAGTTAACATAGCAATTAAGATTACTTACTGCTTTTTTACTCTTTTTTAATCTATGCATGTATCATCATTATTTTGTAATAAAACCAAAGATTTTCTTTTTTTATATTTTATACATAGTTATAATAAATTAATCTTAATACACCTGAGATAATATATCTGTAGATCAGTTATAATAAAACATTTTAGTAAATACAATATGTTTATTAATTAATCTGACATTGACGACATGCCGCCGTCCAAAGTTTCTCTAGTTTCTACCGTTATTTGAGATTTAAAGTTATTAAATGATTTTGTTGGGTAGCGGAAGTGTTTACCGAACGCTGGTTCTGCGTATTTCTTGAATCGTCTGAAGTCTCTTTCCTCCTTTTGCCATTCTGATTTTTTCACAAAGGGTATAGCCGCCTTCACCCAACCCGGCAAGAATTCGTCCATATAGTAGAAGCGCCGCCTCCACACTTTGTGGGTTTCCACATAATTACCACCACGACCACTCAACCATAATGGTACCCTATAAATTGAAAAGGAAATTCTTGAATTGATTAATAGTGCATTACTCCCGTGGTCTGTAATGACTGCGTTGCGAGCCACGTTAATGATGGCCGAAAGCGCAGCGTAGCGCCGCTCTAGGCCATCACAGCGCGGTCAGCATTGCAGCCCTTGATGGCCAAGCTGGAATAAAGGCCCGGGGCCGAAGCTCGAGGCTTTTGTACCGTGGACAGCAAGGGATACAATGCTGAAGTCATTAATTACGAACCAAGGCTTGTATAGTACTTTACTAAAAAAATACGAGTAATTTAAATGAAATAAGTTCAGTTTAGTTACGAATAGACATAAGAATAGTTACTGAAACTCAGGACCGCTTTGCCTGGATTTATATTACCTACTTGTAGTTTGTTATGGATAATCATAGCGCGGGGAAAGTATCGTTGAGTTATGCCCAATGGCAGAAGTTTTTAAGTCGCTTACAAGACTGCCATCTAAGCAGCACCAATGGCTGAACGTGCCTTGCGGTAGTATTTCAGTAAGATTTGCGTGGTCGCGCCAATCACTATGGTATGTTAGTACTAATATATACAGGATGTAACATAAAGGTGTGGTGGTACTTTAAGGTGGGCTTGTACTCATCAAACTGAACTACTTTTGTTCTGCAACTTTACTGAAATCGCGAATTTTTTTTTGGATTTTTCATACAAAACGGTTGAATCAGCTGACCGATTTGTACAAAAAAAAATAAAAAATAAATGTGATTTCAGCAAAGTTGCAGAACAAAAGTGGTTCAGTTTGATGAGTACAAGCCCACCTTAAAGTATCACCACACCTTTATGTTACACCCTGTAATATACTTTGACTATGGTTAACTGACCTTAGTGCACTAATAGCCTCTATCGGTTTGGCTTAAAATAACATGCGCAATAAGAATGTTCATTTGTGAAGTATTTTTCTAAACTAAAGTAAAGTAACATCCAGCAGTCACTCGTAAAATAATTATTGTGGGCGTAGTGCGATCTGATGTAGGTATGAAAATTGGAGATTCAGTAAAGTAGGAGATGTGCAACCAAATGTACTAACGAAGGTATTGAAAATTCGGCTAAGTGCGATAGTAAACATCGTTGTACCGTAACACCATGCCTACAATCGCACATGGCCAGCGTTGTTACAAAACCTAGCTCTGACACCATGAGCACAGCATTTTGAATTTTTGAATATTCGTAGTCTTAGTACTGTGCCTGAGGAGTCATCCTTGTAAGCCGGTAATCGCGCTTCACCCACCAGAACTCAGCGAGCTACTTGGCATTAAAAGCGGTAAGAATTAGTATATACTGCTCAAAATTTTCTAGGTATATTTAAGAGTCTCCAGGAGGCTCGAGTTTCCGTACAAACGTAGTTCCGCTTTAATACAAAAACTACATGCCGCATTGAATCCAAACTTTGTAAATATATTCAGAAGACACATATCGATGTTTGTAATTAGTTTTCATCGAAGTAAATTTTAACGTAACTAAACGAAGGCTTAAATTAGTTTTGTACTGAAAGTTTGAAACTGCTCTTATTTTTTCCGTTTTATATTAGTACATTAAAAACTAATTACAAACATCGATATGTGTCTCCTCAATATATTTGCAAAGTTTAGATTCAATCCAGCATGTAGTTTTTGTATCAAAGCGGAACTACGTTTGTATGGAAACTCGAGGCTCCTGGCGGCCCTTAAGGATTTTGCATACAAAAAATTACTTTTCGAAAACTATAAAAAGTACCGAAGAGCATATTTACAAAATCGTTTCCCGTACAAACTTAAAATTAATACTTCTCCAAAATGAATTGGCTGATTGTAGCGAAACTTTAAACACATAAGCAAGTCACAAAATTCTAGTTTGTGGATAGATTACATTTTCAAAAAAATAGAGTTGTCACTAAATAATAGTGATTTAAGGTTTTCATAGCAATCTTAAAATGTGCTAATCATTTTTAAAGTATTTCGAAAATGTCCCCTATCCACAAACTAGAATGTCGTGACTTGTTTGATGTGTATAAAGTTTTATAAGAAAAGACTCATCCATTTTCAAGAAGTAGTAATTGTAAGTTTGTGTGGGAAACGATTTTGTGAATACGCTCTTAAGATATGTGTGAAGTATTAAAACTTTCAAGTTGGGCATTGTGCAGACGCGTAGATAACGAAAATTATGTTTTTCTATTTTTGTACGAAATTACTAGAACCCAACCTACCTTTTTACGCGTTTTTACAAAACAACTTAAAATTAAATTCATTTATAAGAACTGAGAATGTAAATATATTATTTTCCTATCCAGAAAGTTTTTATTTTATACATATCCTAAATATTTTTTTAAAACATTTTTTTGTATGAAAAATCCTAAATTTCCCTAGGCAATGTTGAGTAGTGTATCTAGCAGATATATCTCATCGGCGGTCGACAGTAGGAGTGTGAATCGATAGTTTTTCTTGAAAGCGGAATGTTTATGTAATAAATTAACACTAAGTTACACCAGTAAATTGACCAAGTCCTTTTAGTACCGCAAATCCCTAATAGATGGCACTGTAAGTTTTTAGAACGCGGTAACGTTACGTTACGCTCGGCCGAGCTACATTTTCGTTACGAAATTTGTTGATTTGGTCGCCGCGCTCAAAGCCCGCAAAAAAAGCTATGCAATAGCTTAAAACTCTTAAGGATGTTTTTTTCAATCTCACCATACACCTATCAAGTGTGCTGTTTGTAGGTGTAAGTGTTAAGCCGGGTTTTGGTCACAATTTTCTACAAAAAAATCCCAAAATGTTCACAGCATGGGTTGAAGTCACTACCTACAAGATAGCAAGAAGCTGTTGAACAAAATTATAAGCCTTTAGGTTCATATGAATACGAAGAAACTTTTTACTTAAAAAAACTTTGAATTATTATTACTATTAATAAAATATTTAGCAAGTTAGAAATTAGATACTATTAATAAAAATACTTACAGACTGAGATGTCTTAACCCCCATCTGTACGCATTAGTGTAGAAGAAAGCTGATATTGGGTTCAGGTGAGGATATGTTGCAGCACTTGAAATACCGGAGGCTAAAGCAATTATACTTATGCCAATGGCATAGCCATCTACTAGAACTGCTATTCCTTTGCCAATATTTTCCTTGTTTGGTCGTGCTACCGTGAGAGAAATTTCTGAAAGTCCCCAACGAAAACAAAGTTAGATAAGAAGGAACATGTATAAATACTAGAAAGTTTTTAACATATAACGGTTAGTTATTTATTACGTACGAACCAGTAGTTGGGATGCTCAAGTCAAGTCCCAAACGAGGCTTCCAGAAGAATGTTCCCGGAACCGCGGCCTTAAAATGAATAAGCATATTATACCTAGGTAATTCAGTAGCTATAGGTAGGGCGCGTGGATATTAATCGTTTTTTCTTTTCTAGATTCTTAGAGAATTATGCACTCCTTAGCTTTATGCCAAATTTTAGCGAAATTGATTTAGGACTATAAACGCAAAATAGTAGCATACAGGCAGACACACGTTGTGATTTATAACACTAGTATAAAAATGTTTTTTTATTATAAATCTGTAAGAAGTCATAATGTGAACTTAGTAATGTGACCCTATTTTACAAGCTTTATATTAATTAGCTTGCCGTGTTAGCAACTTACTCTGTCTGTTAGTTAGTTTGGGACATATCTTGGAAGCTAAAATAGGACTACTTTCCTGTTTCCTGATAAGCTGAAATTTTGCATATACGTTCAGTTTGGAGAACAATGCATAGTTAGCTAAGTGACGTCATTCTAAATCCAATATGGCGGATTCCCAAAGATGGCGGATCAGTTATTTTTTATTTAGCAGTGGCCTTTGTTTAGCAGTGGACGTCTTTCGGCTGATAATTTAACGAATTAATGATGTATAAAATAATAATGTTAACGCATTTCCCATTGCAACCCCCTTTACATTTTAATTTGTCTTGTAAATCTATATATATAAAAGAAAGTCGTGTTTGTTACAACACTTATAACTCGAGAACGGCTGGAACGATTGCCATGGTTTTTGATTTGTTGGATTTGTTTCCGTCCCGAATAGCAGAATACATCTTAAAAACAATGAAAACGGGTTTTCCTTCCTGACGCTATAACTCCCGAACCGATTTCGCTAATTCTTTTTTTGTCGAGTTCGTTATTGTCAGGAGAAGGTTCTTATGTAGGGTAGGGTAGGGTAGGGTAGTGTAGTGTAGTGTAGGGTAGGGTAGTGTAGGGTAGGGTAGGGTAGTGTAGGGTAGGGTAGGGTAGTGTAGGGTAGGGTAGGGTAGTGCAGTGTAGGGTAGTGTAGTGTAGGGTAGTGTAGTGTAGGGTAGTGTAGGGTAGTGTAGGGTAGTGTAGGGTAGTGTAGTGTAGTGTATGTAGGGTAGGGTAGGGTAGTGTAGGGTAGGGTAGGGTAGGGTAGTGTAGTGTAGGGTAGTGTAGAGTAGTGTAGGGTAGTGTAGGGTAAGGTAGTGTAGTGTATGTAGGGTAGGGTAGAGTAGTGTAGGGTAGGGTAGGGTAGTGTAGTGTAGTGTAGGGTAGGGTAGGGTAGGGCAGTGTAATGTAATGTAAGGCGCTACGAAGTTCGCCGGGACAGCTAGTAAATAAATATATAACAATCATTATATATTATAATTGATCTCTAACTCGGACTTATTCTGCAAAAGGAGATTGCTTTAGTATCAAACTCCGCAAATATAATTTCTCTTGCTCCAGCGACTAGAATACAATAAATTACAATATATGAAACCGTAAAATTCGCCAATAAGTATTAGGTATCTGTCTGACATATCGTGGTCATGGCTGAGACTATGGAAAACCTAAGCACAATGCTCGATGGCCTCAGTAAAGTCTCTCAACAAGTGGGTCTTAAAATGAACATGGACAATACGAAAATAATGTTAAATGTCCGTGTCGCACCCACCTCTCTAAAGGTTGGAGACTCTACACTGGAAGTTGTTGACGAATATGTATACCTGAGACAAACAGTCCAGCTAGGCAGGTCCAACTTCAAGAAAGAGATCAATCCACGAATCAAACTCGGCTAGGTCTTTGACCAGTGTGTGTTGCCAGTGATGACTTACGGACCTGCGACATGGTCGCTTACTATGGGCCTCATAAGAAGGCTCAAGGTTACCCAAAGGGCAATGGAGCGTGCTATGCTCGGAGTTTCTCTGCGTGATCGAATCAGAAACGAGGAGATCCGCAGGAGAACTAAAGTAACCGACATAGCTCACAGAATCGCTTAACTAAAGTGGCAGTGGGCAGGGCACATAGCTCGTAGAACAGATGGCCGATGGGGCAGTAAAGTTCTCGAGTGGCGACCGCGCACCGGAAAACGTAGCATAGGCAGGCCTCCCACGCGGTGGACCGACGACCTGGTAAAGATCGCGGGAAGCCGATGGATGCGGGCAGCGCAGGACCGGCCGTCGTGGAAATCCTTAAATTGGGGGGAGGCCTTTGTCCAGCAGTGGACGATTTCCGGCTGATATGAGGATGATGATGATCTGACTGAAATTACGCTGGAGTAATAACGGTTTGCGTTTTAATAAATAAATATAATAAATAATAATATTTTCGTTTGATAACGTCAGATGAAGAGGGGGTAGCCCGCAGCGCTCCTCATTACAAATTGATAGGTAATATTTTTTAACAAATGCCGAATGACATGAAAAATTATTTTTAAAAATCTGATTACGAAAGAGCAGCTCTCCCACTTTTTCCATTATTTTTTTCTTTTAACCATTCCAAAGCGCGTTTCGTATTCTTGTCAAAATAATTAATGCTTTCTTTGATCCGATAAATAATAATGTAAATCATCTATCACACTATTATACTCTAAAAATAAATCCAAAAATAGAAAAGTTACTAATCTGTGCGTGGGCAGGCGAAATAAATAACTTAAAATAATCGTTACAGCTAACTTTTTACCTTCCTTTGAAGTTCGTCAAGTATGGTTCAATGTTATCAGTAATATTTAGTAAAATGAAGTCGGCACTGTGTTCGTAGTCCGTTCGCTGTTTTTCTTTTCGTACGGGATACATTCACTTACGATGAATTCTCCAAATCCAGAGTAACAAACTAACATATCTTTAACTCTTGTGTAGAATGGTAAAATGCAAACTGAGTTGTCGGAGAGCCTAAGTTGGTATAGTAAGGAAATTTTACTTTATAACTATAAGCTGCTCTAGTGTTTTGTTGAGTTAAGTCGAATTTAACCTAAGGGATCGGGCGTACGCTGCGTTGGTTAAAATCCCACGCAAAGGTCCGCTTCAACAAAAATCAAGAGCTCCGCTGCGTGCAGGAAACTTCATTTTCATACAAACTGCCACCGCATTGCAGGATCCAGGTGAACGCAGCGACAAAAAACTACCTAAAGCAAAGTAGCTACTGCAAGCACGATATCTATCTCAGTTTACAAAGAATACGTAAACTTACCTGTACCATTGGCACAGTGACCACCAAAACTATGAACATTAATTCACCCATTTGGATTAAACATAAAAATGAAACAAAAATAGCAAGCTCAACAAGCAACAGTTCTCATCCACAAGTACATTTAAAGTGATCCGCATTTTGTAACTAAGTTATACCAAACAAAGATGTTGTGATGACAAATTCCTTACTAATTGACGACATCGGAAGTTTTATGACGAAAGAAATGTATACGAGTGTGTGCCTTCTGTGTAGTACACATAGATTACCTTAATCTGCTTGGTATGTACCTACGTTAACGTGAATGTGCGATATCAATTTTAGTTAAAGTTTGTGAAAAAATCCGTAGGAGAACCAAAGTACCTAACAGACATAGCTCTCAGAATTGCTAAATGTAAGTGGCAGGGGGCAGAGCTCATGTCTCGTAGAACAGATAGCGTTCGGGACAGTAATGGCCTACCACCCGGTGGAACGATGACCTGGTGAGTTGAATTTCGTTGGGGAAATCCTTAAGGAGGCCTTTGTCAAGTAGTGGACGTCTTTCGACTGATATGTGGTCTCTGAACATTGATCAATTCAATTCAATATATTTATTCAAAATAGGTGCAAATTACACTCTTTCTGATAGTCATAAAATAATAATAACATTGTCATTTGTGAAGACTCAAGAAATAAACAATAAATAGTTAATAACGTCAAAATGAACCAGATTATATCATTAGAACATGAAAACAATATGACACAAAAAGTTATACATAAAAATCATTGAATGCATTTAACAAGAGTAGGCCAATTAACACGGACAGCACCCGGTCACGAGTATAACGCGAGAGTCAGCCATCGCTCCCATCAACCATATTAGAGGGAAAGGAACAACCCGATAAAACGTGGATATCTATGACTTCATATAAGAAACAAATAGCCTGGATCAGTAGTTTTCAAGTTATAGTGGTTTTAAATTTAAACGCCCTGCCGCCAATCAAACGATATCTTACAAAGTTGGACCCCGCCGGGAATTGAACTTGCAACCTCCTGATTTGAAACTAATGGACAACCATTACGCCACGTAGGCGGTAAAGGAAACAGTTCTGAAGTAAACTAAAACAAAGTTTTATTGCACTGCAAACTTGTCTTGGACCCCCGTGGCTCTTGTTCTGATAATCCAATCTTTGTACTTTTTTCTTAATCGATAGCGACGACAAATTACTTAAAATACAGGGTCAGTGGTATGGTTTTCTGTTCTCTTATCTTCAGTAAACCAAAATAAATCTTTATTTGCCGCAAAAAAACAATTTATTTTGGTGCCCTTGTAGATTCTGTTCTGATAATCCATTTTTTGTATTTATTTCTTTTATTGGTTGTGACAAAACCTATATATGCCCTTGGTCAGTGGTACAGTTTCAGTTCAGATATTTTAGAAATCTAACTTTTTTTAAATAATTTCACGGCGGCACCTAATTTTCAGAGGTCACTTGCACCGTTGTATATGGATGAGAAAATAATATTTTTTTCCTAATGAGAATTATACTATAGTCGCACTTCATAAAGTGAAAAAATGTTTATTTCAAAAGCAAAATACACAATATGTTTAAATATGGATGGGACAAGTAAAATAATACCTGTATCGGGAGGTTCCGCTCTTCCATCAAGGAATTTTTTTTCTTGTAATAAACACAAATTCAAATACATACCAAATAAATTTTACAATTTTAAATACAAATACGTAACAACAAAAAATGTGTGTGTGTATGTTTTTCAATACAGATCACAATCGATAGTTAATATCGTATTCACATAATGACAATACATAACAAAAATACATGAACTTGGTATATATTGTATCCTTAATGTGAATGGATGAGAAAATAATATTATTTTCCTCATAAGAATAATTATACACTTTCACTATAGATCAATCAATAGTGAATATCGTTTTCGCGAATGAAAAGACTTATTAAAATACCTACTAGAGCACATAGATAGATAGATAGATAGATAAAACATTTATTCAAAGCTACATTACAATTGATACACAAAAAATAAAATAAAAAACTTCTTATATCTAAGCTTAAATGTATAAAGAGGGTAGATACTTATAATTGTGCCGTAACTTCGAAATGGCTCCGACTCAGCATATGCTGCAGGTAATTATGTACCTACAGCACATATGTCCTTAACGCGAATGGATGAGAAAATAATTTTATATTCCTAATAAGAGTTATAATTTATAGTCGCACTTTCACTACAGATCAATCAATAGTGAATACATTTTCAAGGATTAACAAGACACACATAACAAAAATACGTTTCTCTACATGTCCTGAACGCGAATGGATAAGAAAATAATTTTATTTTCCTAATAAGAATTATAATTTTTATTCGCAATCTGTAGTGATAGAGATCAATCAATAGTGAATATTGAACTTGTTAATTTTCACAGATTAACAAGTCACACATAACAAAAATACCTAAACTACATGTCTTTACCGTAAATGGATGAGAAAACATTAATTTCTTAGTAGATACGCAATATTTATGCGCGTCTTTTAGCGTATAACTTCTAAGCGACTTGACCGATTGCGATGAAACGTTGTGTGCGCGCACGCCCGTAAAGGTTAAGAACAAAATATATACCGCGAGCCGCTTGCCCGGAAAATTAAAAAGTTCGGTATCAATTGAAAAGTTTGGGATTTTTTTACGATCCGAACGAAAACTATATCTAAGCGGGTGAAGGCGCGGGAACAGCTAGTATAAATATGTAAAGTGGGTGAAAGGCAGTTTATCATTTAGCGTGTCCAACATACACCATCTTCTCAAGATAACTTACCACAGGGTACCTCATCATAACAGCTCATATACGTCCCCACCGAGGGGCTCGAGCCTACCCTGAATTAGGGCGATCGGGCCTTAGTCGACCACGAGGGCCCAGTGCGGGTTGATCGACTTCACACACAACCTGCGAGTTTCTCCGCAGTCGTGTGCAGGTTTCCTCACGTTGTATTCCTTCACCGTAACAGGGTACCTAGCTTATAATAATAGAAATGTGAGTTTGGATGCTTGTTACAATCACGCAAAAAAAAACGACTGAACGGTTTGGAATGAAATTTGCAATGTAGATAGCTTATTACCTGGATTAACAGATGTAATATTTTTATCCCGGAAAATGAGAAGTTCTCGTGGGATTGTCAAATAAGAAACTACAGTTTTTGCATATAGTGCGTAGTAAATCCGCAGGATGGCGCTGTGTCATTTCGTTTTGTTGTTTTTTTTCTGATTTTGTTGTTTTTTTTTCTGATTTTATTGTTTGTTTTGTAATTTATTCGTGATTGCTAACGAATTTTGATTAACATTTCTGTAGTTTTCGTTTTCTTTTCGCAGGAACCAAGCTTTTGCATCGTCGAAGAAAGTGTTGTATGAAGCAGAGTAGAATTTTCATGGTGGACTATATTTTTTCACTTGCTCTGTTTACAGCACGCTCTGGATGTATTGAGAAAAGAGTTTTGCAATCTAACATACTGGCCGAGTTCTAATTGAAGAAATACTGTTTTGATATTGTTTGGCGAGTTATAATTTATACAAGGGGTTGCAAATTATCAACAGGGTGCCAAATGTCATTCTAACATAGCCTACCTTTTGAATCAGCACCAATTGTTGATTTGTGAATTGTTGTAAAAATTTTTGGTGAATGAATAAAAAGCAGAGTAAAAACTGCATTTACCATCATAAAACCTAAGCGTTGTCTAGAGTTAAAATTTTCTTTTTAAAATTTAAATTTAATATCCTGCGGCACGAATTTAAGGATGGGGATTATGGTGAAGGGAAGGGAGAGGGATCGCAAGTCGGCGGCATAAACGGATCTCTTTTATTGCGTGACACCTCTTTCTCCTTAGATATTCAACAATAACATCCCCGAAGTTGTGGGAATTATAATTATCAGTTTTTAAAAAGCGCTTCACAATTCGCCACTGTGATTCTATACGCTAGGTATGGACACCACGGTCGTAGGCCTTCCAGAAATCTGTATATGTAAAGTTGTGCCGCCTGCCAAATGTTTCTTGATAAGAGACACTAGTACGTCAGGGATGATTAAAAGTATCTTTTTTTAAAGCGCTTTACAATTCGCCACTGTGATTCTATACGCTGGGAATGGACACCACAGTCGTAGGCTTTCCAGAAATCTGTATACGTGTAGTTGTGCCTTCTGCCAAATGTTTCTTCATAAGCGGCACTAGTACCTTGGCAGACCTATCATTTTTTAGACAAATTTTTAGCCTTAAATCTTTGCTTCCATCCTCAATCATCCCCAACACCCAGTTTCCCTTAACGTAGCGTCCTACAACAGTAAAGCAAATTTTATAATGTATCAAAGGCTAAAGAATCACGAATATAAATACAAATTAAATTAAATGTTAGTGTAAGTAGAATTGAAACAAATGACTGTAAATTTAAATAACAGGGCAGCTGAAATACCTGAATGTACGACTAAAATACTAACTACTAAATGAGTGACTGACCATTGAACCATTTTTTCATTATTCAGATCCGCCATCCAGGAAATGGGAGCCTCAGCAGTATCATCATCAAATCTAACGAACCTATTATTGCTAGCTTCGCTCGCTCAACTCTCTTCCAGTTGAGTATTTGTCCAGTCTTACATAATATTGTAGTCGTTTACTCAGTATATCAGTTGCTGATTTATAATTCCCCTTAATATTATACCAACCTTTATTATATTATCTCTTTCCGAATCTCTCTTCTCATTAGTTTGGACAATTTTATCTGAGCCAATCTTATCCCGAATTTCTTCTTTCTCTAACTAATGTATTGTTACTACTTCTCGAAAATTATAGTTATACCAGTCTGGTATTGTTGGCCGGGATAAACATTTGTTTCCCACCCTGTCTAGGTCTCCTTGAATAACTTGATTATAAGACCAGTTGTGTGCGAATTCGTACATAAGGTAAAACATATGAGGTAAGGAAATCCTCACATTTTCAAACTAAGTTTCACAGGATACTCTGGACCTGGCCCGACAGTTACCCTTGTTGCACACAAAAGATCTAACAGTGATGTTGGCCCCATATTCTATGCGCATGGGCGTTTCGTTGCGCATTTCGATAAGTTAGGAGCACATCACTATTCGGTTGCTGAATTTTGGTTAATAAAAAATTAATTAACGAAATAAAAAATCTAAAAATAAATTCTCCTGTATTACCTACATTCTGTTGGTTAAATTCTTTATGATAAATTTAAATACTGTGGAATCAGCTGGCAATATTTTAGAAGCCTTATTTTGACGCTTTGTTAGATTTTTTTATGAAAATCTCGTTTAATAGCGATGACATACTTAGTCGACGGCTTCCCGCGACCTTCACCAGGTCATCGGTCCACTGAGTGGGAGGCCTGCCTACACTACGCTTTCCGGTTCGTGGTCGCCACTCGCGAACTTTACTGCCCCAACGGCCATCTGGTGAAGGTCGCGGGTAGCTGCTGGATGCGGGCAGCGCAGAACCGGTCGTCGTGAAGATCCTTGGGGGAGGCCTATGTCCAGCAGTGGACGTCCTTTGGCTGATATGATGATGATGATGATGATGATGAGTTAATCGACGGATGATCTCTATGCTCCGATCAGCGAATATCCAGCTCCAAAACCCCGAGTGCTTTCTGCTATATATCGCATTGCAAAATCGCTTCGAATTGCTAAGTGATTGTGAAGATGCGGAAGATTATAACGACATGTTCGTGAAAATAATCTAAAGGCAATGGTTCAGACTCTACCTACACTGGAAGTTGTTGACGAATGTGTATACCTGGGACAAATATAGTCCAGTTAGGTAGGTTCAACTTCAAGAAAGAGATCAATCGACGAATCCAACTCGGCTGGGCAGCGTTCGGAAAGCTTCGCAATATCTACACCTCGGTCTCAAATACCGCAGTGTCTCAAGACTAAGGTCTTTGACCAGTGTGTGTTGTCAGTGATGACTTACGGAACTGAGACATGGTCGCTTATTACGGGCCTGAAGTGGCAGTGGGCAGGGCACATAAATCGTAAACAGATGGCCGTTGGGGCAGTAAAGTTCTGGAGTGGCGACCGCGCATCTGAAAACCTAGCATAGGCAGGCGTCCCACGTAGCGTAGGTGGACCGACGACCTGGTGAAGATCGCAGGAAGCCACTGAATGCGGGCAGCGCAGGACCGGTCGTCGTGGAAATCCTTGATGGTTGAGGCCTTTGTCCAGCAGAGGACGTTTTTCGGCCTATATGATGATGATGATGATGATGAAGGGTCTCAGAATTTCAAGACTCGCCGTCTCGCTGACTCTACTCAGCATAGGCGACTAAACGGCAGAGATCTACCGGTCCCTGACTCCCGGCTTACGCACTTGCCATACAAAAAGAGAAAACGTTTTTTCACTTCTGAGCGATACGTTTTTTTAATATGTTACTGACACAATAAAAAGCTAGGTTTATAATTTTCGGTTTATAATGACCAAAATAAGTTTTGTATGAAACCACTGAACGATAAATAAAATTGAACGTATTGATTGCATTGAAAAAAGAAAAACCTTTAAACATAGTTTTTTATCGTGTCAATCATTATGATCGGATAATATTTAAAGGTGGAAAAACGTTTTCTCTTTTTGTATGGAGAGTACGTGCTTAGAAAAGAATTTCTCATAATACGAATCGTATTAAAGGTGATTGAGCGCAATAAAGGCTCAAAAGTATTCGCAAGGGATCCGTCTGTTGGTCAGAGCCTACTGACCAAGCTGAAGACTGACGAAGACAGGATCACATCGTCTAAGCCTGCTGTGTCGTTGTAAGAGGTTGACAACGCTCAAGGTCACCAAAAGGGCGATGGAGCGAGCCATGCTCGGAGTTTCCCTACGCGGTCGAATCAGAAATGTGGAGTACCAAGGTAATAGACAGAGCTCACAGAATTACTGAACTTAAGTGGCAGTGAGAGGGGCGCAGAGCTCGTAGAATAGATGGCCGTTGGGGTAGTAAAGTTCTCGAGTGGCAACTGCAACTGGAAGACGTAGCGTAGAAAGGCCTATCTGGCTAGCCTTTAATCGTGGAAATCCTTGGGGAAGGCCTTTGTCCAGCAGTAAATGCACACTACCGCATATCTCCGTCACACGTCTATAAATTAAAGCAACATAAATTTAAGATGATAATAGATTTGATAGAGCTGTATTATAATATTTTATAATATGTTACTATACAAAGTGTAAAAAAATGATGTAGGACTGACCCGTTAACTGGAGGTTCTACTCGTCACACTTAACAACTTTCCCCAAGGAACCCATAGACAATTCACAAAAAAAAATTGGACCCTCCATACAAAAATGCACAAAATTGGTCGACCAGCTGACAAGAAGAATTAAAAATTGCGATTTCAGTAAAGTAATAGAACCAAAGTTCACTATCGACCCAACGTCACACTGGTGTGATTCCTTCACATCAGTCTTAAGAATAGGAAATCACTTCCTCACATTACCATAATTTTAAATTTTGGTCAGTATGATGAGTAGAAACCCCAGTTAACGGACCTGTACCAACTTTGTTACACCCTGTATGTAGGTACACCTCGTCAACGTAGTTTGGGCAGTGGGCTGTATTGATTTGGCTCGATAAGTTATCTATCTGCTAACAGAGCTGTGTCCTACTAGCACGAGTACATAACTAGTGTATCTTCTATGAAACAACAAATCGTTCATTTCTGGTTTCGAGGGAGTTAATGTCTTTTCTATGGACGAGCTATGAATTAGAATTTCCCTACGCGATCGAAACAGAAATGAGGAGATCCGTATGAGAAACAAAGTAATCGACACGGCTCACAGAATCGCTGAACATAAGTGGCAGTGGGCAAGGTACATAGTTCGTAGAATACAGATGGCCGCTGGAGCAGTAAAGTTCTCGAGTGGCGACCGCGCACCGGGAGACGTAGCGTAGCCAGGCATTCCACACGATGGACCAAAGACCAGGTGATGGTCGCGGGAAACCGCTGGATGTGACTTATAATCGTGATGAACTTCGACTCTAAAGATTAAGTGGTTGCCGTATAAAAATGAGATAAATTATTTTTTATGTCACTTAATTTGAGGTTCGTTGACATTATATTAAAAAGAATAACCCGATCTATTTCGTTTAATATTAAATTTGCCTATGAATCTGGGCTTGAAATGTACACACACCACGTAAGATTAAATTAGTCAACAGATAGAGCTCCGTTCATTGCAAAATTGGTGCTAAAAATTTAAATTTTTAGGGTTTCGAACCATGTAACGGGACCCTACTCGTATTACTAAGCCTTTATGCTGTCCGTCCGTCTGTCTGTCCAACTTTTAGAAGGCTGTATCTTATTATTTTTTAAAAAATTAAGGTTGTTCTTCAACAAATAACGTGTTTTTAATAGTTTTTTTTTTCTTATTGCTCTATCGTAAAAACGGTAATTCATACAAGCGTGAAACTTGCTGTGGTTACAATATTAATCCTAAAGTAAAATAACAAATAATAAAGACCGCCAAGTGTGAGTCAGAATCGGGCTAAGGGCTCGGAACTGAATGAAAAATACATCATTTTTCTGTAGCTAGCGGAAACGAATAGGTGTCATTGATATACTTGTGTGGAAAGGTGTGGTGGAACGGAACCCTCGGTGTGCTAGTCCACCTCGCACTTGGCTGATTTTTCCAAAAGTGAACCACAGATACCGGCTACAAAGTGGAATTCAAAGTGATTTACATATTACAGCCATCTATCGTCTTTGTTCTTTAAAACTTAAACTTAAGTATATCTTTATTCACTACAGTTTGTTTGCGATAAATAGCGAGTTCAAAAAACCACTAAAATCGTGAATAAAAATAGATTTCAGCGGGGTTAGCGAAAATCCAAATGAAAACGTTCCATCCACGTCAAAACTCGCAACCTGAAATTGCATTTTAGACGCCGGAGGCGGTGTTCCAGTCACGACATAAAGTTCATTCATTCATACGGCGTTATTTATGCTAGAGCAACTTTATTTGGCATTATTCGTTAAGAGGAGCTGCCAGGTGTAGAACGAATATCAAACACATTGATAAGTGAAATGTGAAAACGCTACACAATAAGATGAAATTAAAACCGTAAATGTCGCAACAGTTAAATATTTAAGTAGGTAAGTGTGGTTGGGTTGGTTTTATCGCAACGATGACGTGGTGGCGGGCAGGCGGCAGGCAGCGGCCTCGTGGAGGAGGAGGATTGGTGGCAGCAGGCGCTTAAAGCACCCCCGCCCCGGTCCGCATCGATCGCCACCCGCTCCTGCTCACCGCGGCATCACCTAGAAGCCCGACCGCGCGCACTTCACTCCTAACGACCGTGCTTTGCTCACTTCACTAAACTGTCCTATGTATGAAAAAGTTGTATTCTATAAGCTTACATTGTTTAGCCCTCCACATTACTAAAACCTAACAGCACTTGGAAATACAAGGGTCATTAGTAAACGGCAAAACAAGATTTTTCCGAATGTTATCGTTGTGATATATTTGCTTAGTTGATAACACGGAAAGGCTAATCACGGGCATAATCAGTTAATGCTGACCGTAACATTGTGTGTGGATAATATCGCGCTGAAATCAAAGTTTAAAATAGGTGGAAACGTTGTTCACAAATTTTACTGGATGATTTGGTGGAGACAAATGGAGATGTTCTTTGACAGAAAACTTTCAAAGTGTTGAATTCAACAAAATTAGACAAATTGAAACATACAGTTTCCTTGGTGTAAACTTCAAAACATCACCACGTTTCGCCACAGCAAATTACGTTACTCAAACCATTGTTCACCAAGAAATTCACCATTGAATGTTCGAGGGCAGTCAGTAAAGGCGGCGTCATTGAGTCGTATCGAGGCTGCGTCAAGGCTGGCCGCGAGCCAGGAGGTCGCACGCGCGCCCGGCAGCGCGGCTGGCGGCAGCGGAGGCGGCGCCGCCCGCCTCGGCTACGGCTATGAGGCCCTCTCGGTCGCCAGCGACGGCAGCGAGGGCGAACATGACGATGGACCCGAATACGCTGCCTTTGAAATGGAAATGTCAGGTGGCGGAGAATCTGCTGAAGGGCCGTCCTTACGCGGTTCCCCTAAAGTAAATTTTCCCCCTGAAGTACAGCTAGAAAGGCGACCGACGGCTACCACCACAACCGCAGCGTACCACAGAGGGCGTGGAAGATCTATGAGCGCTTGGAGTGACATCAGCCGTTCTAGTATAAGATTTGAAGAAAGGTCAGTGCTGGTAAATGTAGTTCTTGTCTATTTCTTAAGTATACACAGGATAATAGAAACAACAGACAAATTACATACATGAAAGTAAAGGTGTAGAAAATTCCGCAGAAAGTGTGCTTGTAAAGGAAAGGAAATAGTAGGTAATTTATGCTAGCATACACAAAATTCCCAGCTACAAATATGTATTGTCCAAAAAAATATTTTTGGAAAATTTACAGCCATTTACAAATTTTTATAAAAAAAAATACATTCATGTCATGCTTGTTGTGAGATAAGGCTTGACGCATCGTGTCGTGATGGGCAGATACTTAGGTACCTATCGCGTCATGCGCATTAGGAACAGAGACTAGCTTTGGTGCCTCAAAGCGATATTTTGATTCTGGGTCTTTAAGTATAAGCCCATAATAAGTTCAGAAAAACTGAGATCCCAGTAGATGCTACTGGGTGTTCTAGCGAGAGGGAATGTACAGGATCTAATGAAATTAGTTAAGGACACGTCAACTGGGGTTTCTCTCATCATATTAAATAACCTTTTTCTAAATGAAGTCTTTGTACAGTTTCCTATTTTTAACATTTACCTATATTTTTTTACATTTTTCCGCTTCAATTCCCAGCGAAAGCAAACGAATTTCCAAATAAGAAAATTAAAAGTTTCCTATAAGTAAAATTTCCTTTTCCAATATTTAACTTTCCAACTATATATAGCATATCTCTGTTTCCAACCATGGCCCAAGGCGCTGGGTAGGACACCTTTACATAGTTCTGCAGACTGAAAAAAATATTGTGACTTCTACTCATGAAAAAACAAATGTATGCTTAATTTAATCATGTTCGAAAAACCTAAAAACTTTTTGTTTTTTAAAAAAAATCACGGTTCCAAATTCGAAAAAGCAAGCACATATTTCCTACGATTGTATAATGAAAAATAAAAGACGACTCTGTGACCTTGATTCCACCTCCAAAGTTTATCATCAGAACAACTTCAAAATAACAAAGGATCTATTGTCATCGGAAATACGGTTTCATTCCAAATTTCAGCTTAATCGAACCCCTGGAAGTAGCTTTAAAATCGATCGTAAGATTTAAACTAAACAAACATACTACAAGCAAACGTTGCAAGTAAAATAAAAGCTTTTAAAAAATACTAACATTTCCCGTAATAATCGAATAGCTGATACCAGCTTTTTATATCACCTAAGGGATGTCTAAAAATTGTTTTCGAAGTTAGCTTAGGTCTTTTAAAAACATTTTCAGTTTTTTTTTAGATAGATTATGGTATTACTTATACCAGATGATTTGATTTAGGCAACAATTCGTCACTGATTGAAACAAGTTATACAGCTTTTTTTCGTTATGACCAGTTAGACTATTTTTGTTAGAATATTTTAATCATCATTCTCGAAAAAATAAATAAAAGTAAATAATATGAATACGAAATATTTAGCTACTGAAACATTTAGTTTACATTTTTACTTTTTCGAGATTGCACTGTACTGGCTTCGATAGGGATGGAACACGTCCACGCACTTAGATATAAACTCTCACGTATTGACTATTATTATCGTGAAACCGCGGTTTTCAGCATAAGCACGAAGATAATAAAGTGACTTCTTTTTGTGTCAAGGATTTGGAGGAATGAGTATTGCTGCCTATTTTATAACACAGGCAGGATTATTCCCTTTTTTAAGACGTAAAACCTGTACCTATTGTAAATTTAGTAAAAGTTTTGTACATGAAATATTTTTTTTGTATTGATTGCGATGTTAATGTCAATTTAATGCATTTGCGTAGATATAATGAAAACGTCACGACAGTTAATAACTCTGTAGCAATGGTGTCGTAGCGGTCGTAGCTCAGAGTGACTTGCGTGGTTGCATCGATCACGCAGGTTAACTGACCTGAAGCACGGTCATTACCTTGATAGCGTGGCATTTTTTCAACCGTTTACGTACTTCGCAAGAATCGCAAGCCACGTTGAGCCATTAGTGCTAGTTAATATCACTAGATGGCAGTCGTTAAGGCGGTTCGATTAGCACACTAGCGCCGAAAATAGAAAAAAATAATTTATTCATTTCTATGGACTTTATTCGAAAACATCTAGTATCTTGCGCATATACCGGGGTATAAGGTTTTTTTAAATTTTGTTGTATATCTTTACCTATTAGCAACAAGTTATGTTTATCGATATTGTCAAAAGTGGCCACTTTTAGCAGTTTTGAAAAAAAAATGAATGCTAATATTTACAGTTATAAAATAAAAATGAAACAATTATTGTTTGCCCCTCTATATGCGCAAATTACTCAATAATTTCGATTGAAGTCCATAAGAATGTATAAGTTATTTATTTCTATTGGCGGCGCTAGTGTGCTAATCTAACCACCTCAAGCCATGTCAGATGCCTTAAAAACATTGACAAACAGTGGGGTTTGCCGATAGCCTTACAACCTCCACCAAACCGGATTTGGACCCGTGTGTGGAGTATGGCCTTACCTTCCCGAGTTTGGGAAGAGACCCGTGCCCCAGCTGTGGTAACGTTTATGGGTAGTTAAGTTACGAGTAACAATGGTGTCGTGGTCACGTTCCTGTTGTAGGCTAGTCTAGGCTACTTCCTAATTTGCGTCAATTGACTACCTGTTAACTCGCTCATGGTTTACATAGAGTCGCAAAATAATCCGAGTGTAAAAATGTATATAGGTATCTATCAATCAACTTATTTGAAGTTTATACATTTTTGGAATTCCTACATTAAATTAAGTTAAAGAAAAAGGTTTATACCTCATCGTATTGTAACGAGATGGATATGTCGCAGCCATATTGTAGAATTAGCCGTTTCACAAAACGGCGTACCGCTTTGTAAAACTACTGAGTAAAAGACTCCGCATCGTGGGGCTCCTTTTCACGGTAGTACTGGACATACCTACTAACGTAACCTAACCGTCTGTCGTCCGTCCGTTCGACTCTGTTTTATTCCGAGTTTTATTACTCAGCAGTTTACAAAGCGGCACGCCGGGCGTATTGTAAAACGGCTAATTCTACATTATGGCTGCGACAAATACATAATTTATGGTTGTTTGAAAATCTACAAAATAATGTTGATTCAAGTAATTTCTCAATTGAACATTAATAAAACACTTCTTTGTTAACTGAAATAAACAAATAGATACATATATATTATATTAGATATTAGTTAAAACACACAAAATTAAGTGAAGCCTATGCCACCAATAATGCACTTACGTATTTGTAGTATTATGGATACCCACTGTCGAATAATTCATTAGAAGTTGGATTTTTTTACCAATATTGGTGTCGATTCGGTGTAACACGACTTAACTTAATTAAAAGGATTAAACTAAATTTACACATTCTGTCTTTTACTTTCTGTACCGAAAAGACAAGGATAGAATGCTTAAATTTAGTTTAGTCCTGTCAAATAAGTTAAATCGTGTTACACCGAATCGACACCATTAACTATACCTAAAATAATCCTCACAATAAAATACATTTTTATTTGCTGCTTTTTGCGAATATCTGCGAATATAAACATTCCATGTAGTGAACTTTGTGTGACACGTAACTCACCCCTTTAAATAAAATACATAAGTTGTTCTGTCCAATATGAAATGGCATTTTTACTCGTACAAACACTGCTCTTTGATGTTACAAAAGGAAAACCTAAACTTTCAGTTCCGGGTTTTAACCGTCAAGTGCACAAGCTTTCACGCGTATTTGAAACGCCCGGAAAATTCAGTAATTCCGTTCAGTAAAATTCCGTATAGTGCACAAGCGCCTTAACAAAGTGTGGTATGTATTGGCACCGGCTGTTGATTTCGGCAGGAGATTGAGAAGAGGCGCGTTGGCGGGGCGGTGGCGGGCACATCTCGTGCACGAAGCCGGCAAATCACATTTGGTCTTAGGCGGTGTGAGTCGCTCGCAGAAACTCACAACGGTGGCGCCTCTAACGCGTATAAAAACACACGTTAAAACACGTCGATAATACAACGAGGCCGGTAAAATGAACTTATGTTTGTCAACCGGAGTACGTTCTCTCGCGAAACTTTCGTTATATTGTGATCAAAACGTTTCAAAATTACCTACCTGCAATCAACGTTCCAATTAGTTCGTGAACAAGCAATTTGTGTCACAAGCTTTACTTAGGTGCTTATTTGAAAAATTTATCGTTCGCATACCTTTTTGTGCATTTTTTGACTGTTTCTTTCACATTAAGAAGAGGTTATCCCTAGAACGCTCAACAAACAAAGTTTGGTTCATATTATTTGAATATCGAATAATTAAAGTTATTGAAATTAGATGATTACAAGGGCTAGAAAATAATATATGTGTTTGTCGTTTTGCGATTTCCGTAAAAATATGTAGATTTTTGGAAACTACATATTTATAGGGAAATCGGCTTAAAGATTTGTATACATATCTTTAAAAAATTAACAAATTAATATTTTTACGGAAATCTGACAAACCACAAACAGAGACATTAGTTTCTATAACGCGTTTAAAATTTTTTAATAAATTTAATGAATATTCAAATACGAAGCAAACTTTGTTTCTTCAAAGCATGCTAGGATACACTCCTCTTAATGGCATTTATTACCGAATTCGATTCAACTGGTATTAAGTCTCATAGTTGAGAAGCTGGTATGGAAATAGGAGACGATATATTTTTCATTTATGGACGCAACGGGTTTGTATTTTTTTTTACCTTTAAACCCTTAGGTACTGTTTTAGTTATCTTTGCACAAAATATGTATCAAAATTTGAAAAAATGTTTATCATATCTATGTGTTAATTTAATCAAGGTTCCTTTAGTTTTAACTTTTAATGTATATTCATGAATAATTTCACGTTCACGTTTCCGTCCAACAGTTGTATTTATTATACTTTTAATATTTGCAAAGTCATATAAGGCTCAGAAGTTCGCCCTCCATTATTAGCATGTGTTTTTAGCATCTAGAGCGCATGACAACAATTTTTTTGAGGTCAACAAGAGGGAAACAACAGCCACACAGCCCCGTGAAAATAGACTATTGTCTAGAGCAGTGCTCAAGACGCGCGGCTTCTCTAGCCCGCGCCCGCTGCGCCTAACAAACCTTGAGCCTTGAACCTTTTTTACGTCCCCCCCTCCTTGTTATCTAACGTTTGATATGTAGGTAGTACCTAGGTCGGCGGGCCGAAAATGCCACTCAATCTCAATATGTAGGTCACATTGTAAAAGCAATGCAGTCTGCCTAGTAAATATATGTAGCACCTGCTAAATAGTAATAATTCAAAGGTACTGCTAGTATTTTAGCTTTGCCATGGTATTTATTCTTCTACTATAAAGTTCAGGAACAAACGGCCAAAAGACCTGTTTTTTGACTTCCCACACGAATTTAAAAGCGATCAATTATTATTTGATAATTCACAATCGATTTCGTCATTGAACTATCTTAATTGCATTCATGCTAGTTTCATGTCATGATTGTTCTTCATTATTCATGCAGTTTTTAATTCAGTATGGTATTTGAGTTGAAACCCTCATAATTAATCTTCATAACGTGCAACATGTCCATCGAAAGTAGCCGCTGAGCAGCTGAGCTGTGGTCAGACTGCGTAGTACATAACAATGAGTAGGTTTGATGACCGCTACGAACAAGCGCTACGCGCCCGCGCCGCCCGCGCTCCTTGTAGCTATTGTGCAAGTCAAGCGGGTGCGTGAACTTGCAGCGCTATTGTGACAGTTTCAAAAACCATGAATTGACGACTGGCGGGAGCGGAAACATCATCGTCATAATATCAGACGAAAGACGTCCACTGCTGGACAAAGGCCTCCCCCAAGGATTACCACAACAGAAGGTCTTGCGCTACCCACATCCAGCGGCTTCCCGCGACCTTCACCAGGTCGACGGAAACATATATGATTTTTAAATATTACACATTCGCCTTTAAAGTTATTCCTTAAATTTTGTGTTAATGCCAAGTGCGTTTTATACATTTTACAAAGAGATATCGTAGTATCACTTCGTTACAAGAAGAAAGTGCGAGAATGTAAAATGTAAGAAAGCTTCTTCTAGTCACAAACTCAAACACGTTTGTTCGTTATACATAATATGAACTCAACGTAATTCAAGCTAAATTTCAAATGAACGCTCTTAACTTGAACACCTGCTGTTATACGTAGGTAGCGTTGAAGCAGATCTCAAAGTGGATCAATATCATAAAATATGTACGCTGACAGCTGCCCCAAATGAAACGTAGGACGGCTGTGACGTGACTGAGTAGTGTTTCGAACTCATTTAACTACCAGTGTACCAAAGAACAATACCAAAAAAAGTGCTATATATGTAAATATACATTAAACATGGTGAGAAACTTTTATGACAGAACGGATTTATTATTTTTCGTCAACTCCAAAAAATGTTTGAAGTTCACATTGACGTCGAAAGTCAATTAGCCAAACAATTAGTGACAAGTTAAACCTCAGTGAATGAATATCACATCTACGTATCTGCGCAAAGAAATCAAGTACCTACTGATCGAATCGAATCGCATCACGGGCGGATTTACACACGAATATAATGTCGATGTTCTTCTTCCGATTCCACAATCTGCGGCGCGCTGAGGAGAGGCGACGGAACCGCTACAGAAAATCATCTACTAATCGAAATATGACTTCAGACACGCTAACCGCCCCCTCCCGGCTACTCGAGCGCCCCCTGCACGAGCCGGTCGACAGCCTCGACGAAATCGCACTTCAAATACCAAGGTTCATTACATGGTAGAACACCACTGCTATTAGATTTGTGCGCTTAATTATTAGACTCTTTGCTTGATGCTCATTCCTGCCTGCTATTATGCTGATATTAGATTATTCACGCTGTTTTATTAGAAAATGTTACACATTAATTGCATTCGCTCTTAGGAAGGTACCTATCTCTTATCATTATTATCATCATATCAGCCGAAAGACGTCTACTGCTGGACAAAGGCCTCCCCCGTCTATATTACCTATCTCTATTATTATTATATACTAGCTGTGCCGGCGAACTTCGTTCCATCTTACACTACACTACATTACCCCACACTACACTACACTATTCTACACTACACTTCACTACACTACACTACCCTAATACCTTACCCTACCCTACACTACACTACCCTACCCTACCCTATCCTACCCTGCCCTACCCTACATAAGAACCTTCACCTGAAAATAACAAACCCAACAAAAAAGAATTATTCTCGAGTTTTGCGCTTAGCAACACATTTAGCGATTCATTTTTATTTACATAGATATTGGTTCTGTTGTAATACAAGAACACAAGAGCAGACCTCGCTAGCGCACAAACTGAAACCCACGCAACCTTTCACGCTAGCTTTTACGATGTAAATCTGTCACAGGCAGATTGAAGTCGACCGCTTTACAAAGCACCTAATCCATTCACAAAGCTATTTTACTAGCGCTATTTTGTTTTCCTGGGAATTGCCGGATTTCAAACAGGCGAGTGTAGAATTAGTGCAGCTTTTTCAGGGTTTCTTAGCAATGGCGATGGAAAAAACGGAATCCTAACAGGTTCGTCATTTCCATCCGCCTGCTCTGTCTATTAGTTCGTATGTCACGATCAATTTATACATATGAACCCCTGAAAGATGGTTCTGTCAATCCGTCACTAACAGTCACAGCGTCATAATCATAACTTATACATTCTTAACCGAATCGCATGAAATTTAGCACAAAAATAGTAACAAATACAGTTAAGCTATGTACTTCTTAAATTAGAACATTAACATATTATATAAAATATGTCCAAACACATAATAACTTCCACCACAAAAAAAAAATCTGGCAATAGTGCGGCACTTTGTGAAAAACGTCATTGTGCTACTTCGAAGACAATTATGACAACTGAATAATACAGGCTTAAGCTGTAAAACAAACTGTGAAAATATATTGTAAACCGTCGGTGGTGTAACGGCTAGGGCCGCCGCCTCCTGTCCGGGAGGTCGTGGTTCGAATCCTGCCACGTACCAATGTGATTTCAAATTTAGATTTCATATGTACGAGTAAGTTTATCCGACGCTCTTACGGTGAAGGAAAACATCGTGAGGAAACCTGCACACGCCTGCGAAGAAACTCGCAGGTTGTGTGATGAAGTCGACCAACACGCACTGGGCCTGCGTGGTTATTCCACGCTCCCGAGCCGCTTGTGGAAGTCATAGAAACGTTGTCCAGGCGGGTGAAGCCGCGGGAAACAGCTAGTTATGTTATAAGTCTAAAGTATCACGATGCCACGTCTTGAGTTATGTGCTGCTTTGCTTGCCTCAAAACTTATATACAACTCAATATTCTGTGAATATTTCAAGCGTCTACCTGTTGCCGTTATCAATATTGAGCAAAAAAATCACATTTGTTTTATGAGTGAATATTATATAACTTAATGTTCTGTGAATATTTCAAGCGTCTCTATGTTGCCGTTATCAATATCGAGCAAAAACGAGTAAAAAAATCACGTTTGTCTTTGTTATATGGGAGCCCCCTTAAATATTTATTTTATTCTGTTTTTTTTTTGTATTTGTTGATAAAGCGGCAACAGAAATACATCATCTGTGAAAATTTCAACTGTCTAACTATCTCGGTTCATGAAATACAGCCTGGTGACAGACAGATAGACAGACAGACGGACAGCGAAGTCTCAGTAATAGGGTTCCGTTTTTACCCTTGGGTACGGAACCCTAAAAAGAGTGATGTCCCACACCAAAGAACAACTTCAGATATCAATTTATTTCTGTGGGACTTGATTTCGCCTGTCCGTTTCGTACGTCCCTGTGCTGATGAAACATAAACGACGCCATAGTAAGATAATTAAATGTTACATGTGTTTGTTTGTTTACGCTATAAGTGCATACATCTAAAAGCAGTTAACGATCTATCGAACGAAATAGGCATTAATAATGACCATTCGTCGTTTCATTCCGCGGAGAGGAGAGCCAGCGAGCGGAAGTATTTTATGACAACTGACTGATGTAACTTTGTGGCAACAGCGAAACAAGCAAGTATTATATTTCTTTCTTCATTTCGAATAACTGATTTTGTAAGATAGCATGGAATAAGGTTTGTCTTCATATCTACTTATGTTCAAAATCAAGTGCGAGTCAAACTCGCGAAATTAGGGTTACTTACCACTACTGTTTATTGAAATTATAGACCACTTCCAGGTGACTTAGACACTTGTTTGACATTTAGGTAGGTTATTAGGTGTATACAAAGAAAAAAAACTGGCCAAGTGCGAATCTGAATCGCTAAATTAGGGCTAGGCTAGGTATCACCACCACTCATCAAAATAATTATACGAGTGTAACCAAATTGGTAAAGGACCCATTAACTGGGAATTCTACTCATCATTCTGAACAACTTTCCCCGAGGAACCCATAGTCAGTTCTCAAAAAAAATTGACCCTCCAATGGAAATGCATAAAACTGGTCGATCAGCTGATCGATTTATATAGTTTTTTTTTTGCTATTTCAGCAAATTCATAGAACAAAAGTCAGGATGAGTTAACGGGACCTACACCAATTTTTTTGCACCTGTATAGATCACTCAAAGTGACCTTTAAACTTGAAATTAAGGATCGAAATAGGTCATTGGGCGTATTCAGGAAAAATCGAAAAAACAGTCAAGTGCGAGGCGGGCTTGCGTATGAGGGTTTTGTACCACCAAAAATATATAATATATGTCTATAAATTGAACAAAGGAAAAAATATAATAATTTTACAAAAATTAATGATATCTCAATGAAACATAAAAAGGGGGCCAAGTTCAATAAAAAAAAAAGAGATCTAAATGGGCAGGTACCAAGTTCTATAGTGGTTTTTTAAATCAAAGCTACGGCATATCAAATTGAAATATTAATTTTAGACTTTTTCAAATATCAGTCAATGTATAACGGTTTACAGTGGTTATAAGAAAATTTCCTATGTTCTTTCCTTTGTTATGTGCTACTTTATGGTATAACTTGGCAAGCTATTGGCGGTGAATGCATTCCACGAAGCCATTCAAGAGGTCCCAAAGGAAGACTGGTCCAACTGCTTTTTACTTTGGTTTCAGCGAATGCAAAAATGTATAAATTGTTCCGTACCACCACACCTATTCACACAACCACACAGTATAAGGACATAAATGATACCTGTTCACTAAGACATCAACGCGAACGACAAAAATATGCTTTATTGTTACTCAGTTCGGACTCCTTAGCGAAGTATGACTCACACTTGGCCGATTTTTATTATTTGTTGTTTTACTTCAGAATTAGTACTTTAATCACACAAAGTTTAACGCTTGTCGGTATTACCGTTTTTACGGTAGGGCTAAATCAAAAATACTTCTAAAGACGTATAAAAAACAGGTTTTTTTGTATGGTGATGGAGACCCCTATATATTCATATTTTTTTGTATTTACTTTTATAGTGGCAATAGTTACATTACAAATTGTAATGTAACTATTGCAAATTGTAATGTAACTATTGCCACTATAACAGTAAATACAAAAAAATATACTAAAATATAATAAATATACCCCTATATATTCATATTTTTTTGTTTTTACTGTTATAGTGGCAATAGTTACATTACAATTTGCAATAGTTACATTACAATTTGTAATGTAACTATTGCCACTATAACAGTAAATACAAAAAAATATGAATATATAGGGGTCTCCATCACCATACAAAAAACCTGTTTTTTATACGTCTTTAGAAGTATTTACAATAGTGGCAATACACATTCTGTAAAAATTTCAACTTCGCTGACAGACGGACAGACAGCGGAGGCTTCCCAACTAACACATTGGTGGAAATTGCAGCTCCTGTTAGAACTATGAGCGGTATCATAGCGGTGTTAAACGAGATCACAATTAGTCTTGAGTTGCAAAACAGTGACGCAAAACAACGCGCTCCACCTTAATTGCAGCTTTAACATGTTTTGTGACACCTTATGGCTCTAACAACTGCGCTATGGCTACACATTTGTATCACTTTTGCCACTCTTGGCCGAGCAATAGTTATCTCTTCTAATTGTATCTCTTTTACTACTTACTCCTCACTTAGTTACCCCTTATTTGGTGCGTTTTTTCACTTAGAGCTGTACCGGATAGAAAACTAGAACTGATTTATTTATTGCACCTGTGCTTTTTACTCTTTTACAGCGAGCAGTTCTTTTTATGCAACATAACCTTATAACAGATATAATTATAACATTTAGGCCTAAATGTCTACGTTTTAAATCTATTGTACGGTTCAAGTGTTTAAAATAAAATTATAGGTTTTTGTGCCACCTCCATCAAACCGTTACTTAAATACTAAAGACAGTAAAATCAGCAATAAAATATACTCACAAAAAAGGGGCAGTTCGTGACAAAATGTTTCTGTGTTATTTTACGTACTCGAAAATAAAATGATGATTTGACAATAATGTCCAATCAACTGTAACTGGTGGTGGTTTCTTAAATAAATTAGGATTTACCATTGTGTTCAGCAGAACTCTAATTTGGATGTATGCTATGCAGTACGAAGCTTTACATATACAATTAGCTCTGCGAATCACAAATTTCGATCCAATACAGATGTTAAGATAACAAAGACTATATAGCAGTAGTTTTTATTGCGCATAGTTCTTAAAAAGTTCTATTGTAGTAAAAATTTGTACCTAAGACTGCAATAGCAAAACGCCATTTTCGGAAATAATTTGATGTATTTTTCCAAAACGTTTTATTATAAACACTACAGAATTTGTATAATTAACATATAATTAACGTATAATTAACATAAATAACCTTGAATAGTAACAAAAAATACCCCAAATAATAATTTTACAAATTTTACGTTAAATTGATGGCGCATTAATTATTTTCCTAAAACATCGCATGTGTTTCACGATAAATTTAATTCGCAACTGTTTTTGTACATGAACAACGCCATACTTAAGGCTAAATTAATTCTCACATAAACTCCACCATTATTTAGGTCAAACATAAGATACAGATTCAAACATTTATTCAAACACTTAATTTCCATTATATAATTGCTCTACGATAAAACTTAGCACTAAAATTAAAATAATACTAACCCCACAATCACTGGTCTAAATAGTTGATTGCTAACCGCATAAAAACAATGATTTTAATGGAGTGAATGATTTAGAAGCCAACATTAGTTCCATAAGCGCTTCATGAACCCCATTGTAGCTTTTACCTGTAATTTTCGTTATTCAAGCACTTAATAATCAAGCACTTCAAGGTCCTTTAAAACTGCAGGTTGCCAAAATCTGGCGTAACCTAACCTAAGTCTAATATCTGGTCTTATCAGAATCCAGAAACTTTCAGTATGATCTACGAACATACGGGTATCAGGTCAGAAAAGTAGACCGTTACGAATTGGTGTATACACACGGCAGTGTGTCAGCCAAGTTCGAAAAGAAAAGGGCCGAAAAACGTTGGTTATATTACACGAACCCTTTCGTAACCTATCCGTAACTTAAAATCTGTTTGAACTACACACTTGAGACTTTGTGTCTAATAAGACCCCGACCTGGCGAAGGTCGCGGGAAGCCGCTGGATGCGGGCAGCGCAGAACCGGTCGTCGTGGAGATCCTTGGGGGAGGCCTATGTCCAGCAGTGGACTTCCTTCGGCTGATATGATGATGATGATGAAGACCCCTTCGAAATGAAAAAAACGGTGAGTCGTACTCGCACACCAAGGGTTCCGTATCACCACTACTCATCAAAATATATGACCACTTCCAGATTACTTACAAATTTGAAACTTGGCATCGAGGTAGTTTAATGGATGTATACAAAAATAAAATTTCAAAAATGGCCAAGTGTGAATCGTAGTCGGGCACCAAAGGTTCCGTATCACCAGTACTCATCAAATTTAATAGAACACTTCAAGGTAACTTATAAACTTGAAATTTTGCATCGAGATAAGTTATTAAGTGTATACAAAAAAAATCGGAAAATCGGCTAAGTGCGAGTCAGACTTGCGAAATTAGGGTTCCTCACTACTACTATTCATTAAAATCATAGACCACTTCTAGGTAACTTAGAAACTTTTTGATATTTAGGTAAGTTATTGGGCGTATACAAAGAAAAACTCTGGCCAAGTGCGAGTTTAGTTGCAAAATTAGGGTTCCATACCTACCACCACTGCTCATCAAAATTACTTTTTAATTAGATTTAGGTTCGAAATAGTTTATTACGCGTATTAAGGAAAAAAATACCGGTCAAGTGCGAGTGGGACTCGCGCACGGTATGTTTTGTACTTCCAAAAACATATCATATATTATGTCTATTACTTGAATAGAGGAAATTAATATTAATTGATTTATTGATTTATTGAAAACACTTTTTTGCACAACATAAGAGAAATAAAAGATACAATGATTAAGGAAGTTGTACATATATGCGGTCTTCCAGACAATATAATAATATTATTACTTTACAAAAAAATATGATATCTCAACAAAACATAAATGTCAAAGGAAGCCAAGTTCGATACAAAAAATTTACAGAGATCAGAAAACGTCACAAAGTCAGAAAAGTTGGTAGAAAATTCTATAGTGTTTTCTTAAATCATAGCTACGGCACTTCAAATTGAAATATTTATGTTAGACTTCTCCAAATAATAGAGAATGTACAACGGTTTAAAATTTCTTATATTATGTGCTATTTAATGGTGTAACTTGGCAAGTTTAAATAGTCAAGCCGCCAAGCAAGCAAAGTTTACTTTATAAAATAAACGCCAATATAGAAGAATACAATTGGATAGTAAAAAGTTAAAAAAAATTAACTATCAATCACCGGAAAACGTAGCGTAGGCAGGCCTCCCACGCAGTGGACCGACGACCTGGTGAAAATCGTAGGAAGCCGATGGATGCGGGCAACGCAGGACCGGTCGTCGTGGAAACTGCGACCTTTGTCCAGCAGTGGATGATTTTCGGCTAATATGATGATGATGATCTATCAATTGAAATGGAAAAAAGTGTTATATGGAGAATATTTAAAGGTAAAAATAGACAAATATTTTTTTTTAAATTTGAAAAATTAAATCTTATAAGAAAAACCCCTGCAAGGTCCGGAGCGCTCCCTGCGAGGCCAGAGGCCGAGCTCCGCGTAGGGCGAAGCCCTGAGCGTCCCTCTTGCAAGGTCACTGACGTCAAAACTTTACATGTCAATATCTCTGTACAATTAGTTTGGACTCTTATGAATGTCTCGACCAGATCTAGCGGCTTGGGGTTCACATATTTGGAATCTTATATCTCTGTAACCGTTCATCGTAGACATATTGTTATTTCAATCTTTAACAGTATAAGCGACTCGCTGACATAGACGTTTTACGTTAATTAAACAACCGAACCTGATTTTTTTACAGCTTCAAGGGCTGTAGACCTTAGTAGTATTTGATATTAATATCAACTTGCGCTCTCCTGAGAAAAGGGGTCCTTTTTCCTTTTGATGTACGGAACCCAAAAACCATTAAAATCGTACAATCTATTTCAGCAGGGCTACCCCCCGTTTCAAAAAACCAAATTAAATGACTGTCCACTTCAAAAACAAAAAATAATGTAAAATTAATCGTGTAAATCAGCTAAAACATACATTGCTACTGAGTCCGGACATAGGAAAGATATGCCGTAGCCTTCGCAACCTAGTTCCACATATTACGTGGGCCCTGGCCCACAACGCCAGGAAACAGTATTTCCTGAGTCGTAACTTGCAGCAAGAAATCTAGAAACGTAGAAAGGAAAATACCTATGTACAGCATTACAAGAGTATCTTTTAATAAGTAACTAAACGATACTTAGGAACATTTCACCAAGAAACTAAAGGCAAATTCTCAAAAAAATTGACTTTCAGTAAAAGGTAGCTAACTAGCAGACTCAGCTGATCGATTTGTACGAGTCCTTATTTCGAATTGACAAACAAGTTCTTTTGGAAAAGTTATTCAGTTTCATAAGTGTATTTATGCCGTCGAGTATTTTACTACTTCATCATCTTCATCATCATATAAGCTCATATACGTCCCCACCGAGGGGCTCGAGCCTACCCTTAATTAGGGCGATCGGGCCTTGGTCGACCACGCGGGCCCAGGCGGGTTGGTCGACTTCGCACACAACCTTCGAATTTCTTCGCAGGCGTTTTACTACTTAATTAATAAAATTTAACAAAAAATATTATGTTCTAAATCGTCGGATATTTTTTTATGGGTTGTCAAAAAAAAGATTACAATTTTAAAACGTAATATATTTTTGGATATCACTAACTCAGTCACACTACAGTCACTTACTATGCTGCAGGAATGAAATAAATAATTTTCGAAAAACCTAAAAACTTTTAATATTGCATTGTCACGCGGAAGTGAGTCAAAAACATACATACATTGCAAGTTAAATAAAAGCTTGTAATAAGATTTTATCCTAGTTTCAAGTTACAAGAAGAAATTTGAAAATCTGCATAATAATGATACCCATAAGAGTCCAAACGACACCAGCAGTACTAATATATATACTTTGCCAGCGTAAAGATAGGGATAGGCCGTGTGCACTCACTGTTCTAGGAAATTTTATTTCACTAAAAATATATTTTACAATTTCCTTCCATCAATAGTGAGAAAATCGTCCCCTGTTTTGTTTTATATTATGAATACAAAATTCAAAATAGCCATTTCAACAATAAATGATTGTAGATAGACGGAAGACCAACACGTGCCCTGCATACACAATCTAAACTTATTCCAGGATGAACTTGCTCACCAATATACCTACGCGAGTCAGGTGTTATTTGACTAACCTACTCTCACCACCCTTAGATTTACTTGCCTTTTTGTAAGCTAAACATGTGAGTAATTTAAATATGCACGGCCAGGACACATTCGGAAATCAACACATCCAATTCAACAAAACGTTAATAATGTACAGAGGCCAGCACATCAAGCTATACACTCGTAGTGCGATTTTGACCCATACCCATTCGGCATAAGAACGGTACAAAGTCCAAAGTGTGTAGCTTGATGTGCTGGTCTGTGTACTTAAGGAAACAATATTACATTTCTGCAGAGGCCGGGAAAGTAAGTGAGGGTGATATTATTTTTTTTGTAAAATACAGTTTATATTTAAACCCGTAAGGAATGCCGTGACGCACACTTTTGCTTTTCCGCCTATTTACTTTTTTTAATCACAGCGCCGCCGTCGCTGCCCTGCCTCTGGTCCATTCAAAGTTTTAAAAATGCTACTTCGTTTTTTGTTTTTTTTTACTATCCTGAAATCACGTATTTTCTGTCTTCTTTTAAAAATGTAAAGCGAAATTAAATAGCGTTTGAGTAAACTCACATACATACCAACATAAACTTATGTATAAGCTTCATACAATCAGTCTACTAATGTTACGGAAACTTAAGAAACATTTTGATGGTAAATGTGTACCAAAAAAACCAATAAATAGTCCGAATTATTGGTTCAAGCGCTATTGGAACAGGTAAATTGTGCATTGGTTTGGTGGGTGGCGTTAACTTTAACTTCTGCGATTTTATTTGTCAAGACCCACTATTGCTAAAGTTAGAATATTATGGTATTAAAGCAAGGTTCAAATCTTATTTGGTAAAGAAAGCCCAGTTTGCTGAGGTCACTAGGCTTGAAGGGAAAATAGCTTATAATTGTCAATCACAATATTTTTATTGAGGTGCCCCGAGGATTATAATTATTTAGATAGCCCGTTGTTATTTTAGCTGTTTAAGAACTACCTTCCGACGAGAGCAAATTTAATCCAATGATTTTTGCTGATGACTAATTAATAGATACACTGGTACCACGAAAAGCTGTTTCCTTCCCTGTACATGATACTTTGTCATTATTCATTAATTGGTTAAACAAGAACAATTAAAAATTAAGTTTGAACAAATGGAACCGTTTTTGAAGTAAAACTTCTTTACGCACGCTTGACTTGGGGAGTAAGCTGGTGGATGCGTTACGAGAGTGTTACGGAAGAGTGGTCGGGCGTGGCGAACGGAAATTGAGAGGGATATATAAGTTAGTGAAGATAGAAAGAGAGATACAATTTATTTATGTTCACCAACAATATCGGTTGCCAAGGCAACAATATTGAAGTAAAACTTCTTTACGCACGTTTGACTTGGGGAGTAAGCTAGTTGATGCGTTACGAGAGCGTTACGGAAGTGTGGTCGGGCGAGGCGAACGGAGGTTGAGAAGGATATATAAATTAGTGAAGATAGAAAAAGAGATAAAATTTATTTTTGTTTACCAACAATATTGGTTGCCAAGGCAACAATATCGGTTTTCAAAACAAACATATAAGATAAAAAGATTTGATAATTTTCAGAGGATAATAAAACCTTGAAAACGCCACTATGTCGGTTCGCCTCCAGGATCAGAACTCGAAACCTATCCAGTTGCAGCGAGGGGTGAGACAGGGAGACGTTATATCTCCGAAACTGTTCACCGCCGCCCTGGAAGATGTGTTTAAGCTTCTGGACTGGGGTGGACTCGGCATCAATATCAACGGCGAGTACATATCCCACCTCCGATTCGCTGATGATATCGTGGTCATGGCTGAGTTTATGAAAGACCTAAGCACAATGCTCGATGGCTTCAGTAAAGTCTCTCAACAAGTGGGTCTTAAAATGAACATGGACAAGACGAAAATAATGTTAAATGTCCGTGTCGCGCCCACCCCTCTAAAGGTTGGAGACTCTACACTGGAACTTGTTGACGAATATGTATACCTGGGACAAACAGTCCAGCTAGGTAGTTCCAACTTCAAGAAAGAGATCAATCGACGAATCAAACTCGGCTGGGCAGCGTTCGGGAAGCTTCGCAATATATTCACGTCCCAAATACCGCAGTGTCTCAAGACTAAGGTCTTTGACCAGTGTGTGTTGCCAGTAATGACTTACGGAACTGAGACATGGTCGCTTACTAAGGGACTCATAAGAAGGCTCAAGGTTACCCAAAGGGCAATGGAGCGTGCTATGCTCGGAATTTCTCTGCGTGATCGAATCAGAAACGAGGAGATCCGCGGGAGAACTAAAGTAACCGACATAGCTCACAGAATCGCTAAACTGAAGTGGCAGTGGGCAGGGCACATAGCTCGTTGAACAGTTAACCAATGGGGCATTAAAATTCTCGAGTGGCGACCGCGAACCGGAAAACGTAGCGTATTAGTCAGGCCTCCCACGCGGTGGACCGACGACCTGGTGAAGATCGCGGGAAGTCGATGGATGTGGACAGCGCAGGACCGGTCGTCGTGGAAATCCTTGGGGGAGGCCTTTGTCCAGCAGTGGACGATTTTCGGCTCATGTGATGATGATGATCTATCAATTGAAATGGAAAAAAGTGTTATATGGAGAATATTTAAAGGTAAAAATAGACAAATATTTTTTTTTAAATTTGAAAAATTAAATCTTATAAGAAAAACCCCTGCAAGGTCCGGAGCGCTCCCTGCGAGGCCAGAGGCCGAGCTCCGCGTAGGGCGAAGCCCTGAGCGTCCCTCTTGCAAGGTCACTGACGTCAAAACTTTACATGTCAATATCTCTGTACAATTAGTTTGGACTCTTATGAATGTCTCGACCAGATCTAGCGGCTTGGGGTTCACATATTTGGAATCTTATATCTCTGTAACCGTTCATCGTAGACATATTGTTATTTCAATCTTTAACAGTATAAGCGACTCGCTGACATAGACGTTTTACGTTAATTAAACAACCGAACCTGATTTTTTTACAGCTTCAAGGGCTGTAGACCTTAGTAGTATTTGATATTAATATCAACTTGCGCTCTCCTGAGAAAAGGGGTCCTTTTTCCTTTTGATGTACGGAACCCAAAAACCATTAAAATCGTACAATCTATTTCAGCAGGGCTACCCCCCGTTTCAAAAAACCAAATTAAATGACTGTCCACTTCAAAAACAAAAAATAATGTAAAATTAATCGTGTAAATCAGCTAAAACATACATTGCTACTGAGTCCGGACATAGGAAAGATATGCCGTAGCCTTCGCAACCTAGTTCCACATATTACGTGGGCCCTGGCCCACAACGCCAGGAAACAGTATTTCCTGAGTCGTAACTTGCAGCAAGAAATCTAGAAACGTAGAAAGGAAAATACCTATGTACAGCATTACAAGAGTATCTTTTAATAAGTAACTAAACGATACTTAGGAACATTTCACCAAGAAACTAAAGGCAAATTCTCAAAAAAATTGACTTTCAGTAAAAGGTAGCTAACTAGCAGACTCAGCTGATCGATTTGTACGAGTCCTTATTTCGAATTGACAAACAAGTTCTTTTGGAAAAGTTATTCAGTTTCATAAGTGTATTTATGCCGTCGAGTATTTTACTACTTCATCATCTTCATCATCATATAAGCTCATATACGTCCCCACCGAGGGGCTCGAGCCTACCCTTAATTAGGGCGATCGGGCCTTGGTCGACCACGCGGGCCCAGGCGGGTTGGTCGACTTCGCACACAACCTTCGAATTTCTTCGCAGGCGTTTTACTACTTAATTAATAAAATTTAACAAAAAATATTATGTTCTAAATCGTCGGATATTTTTTTATGGGTTGTCAAAAAAAAGATTACAATTTTAAAACGTAATATATTTTTGGATATCACTAACTCAGTCACACTACAGTCACTTACTATGCTGCAGGAATGAAATAAATAATTTTCGAAAAACCTATATACTTTTAATATTGCATTGTCACGCGGAAGTGAGTCAAAAACATACATACATTGCAAGTTAAATAAAAGCTTGTAATAAGATTTTATCCTAGTTTCAAGTTACAAGAAGAAATTTGAAAATCTGCATAATAATGATACCCATAAGAGTCCAAACGACACCAGCAGTACTAATATATATACTTTGCCAGCGTAAAGATAGGGATAGGCCGTGTGCACTCACTGTTCTAGGAAATTTTATTTCACTAAAAATATATTTTACAATTTCCTTCCATCAATAGTGAGAAAATCGTCCCCTGTTTTGTTTTATATTATGAATACAAAATTCAAAATAGCCATTTCAACAATAAATGATTGTAGATAGACGGAAGACCAACACGTGCCCTGCATACACAATCTAAACTTATTCTAGGATGAACTTGCTCACCAATATACCTACGCGAGTCAGGTGTTATTTGACTAACCTACTCTCACCACCCTTAGATTTACTTGCCTTTTTGTAAGCTAAACATGTGAGTAATTTAAATATGCACGGCCAGGACACATTCGGAAATCAACACATCCAATTCAACAAAACGTTAATAATGTACAGAGGCCAGCACATCAAGCTATACACTCGTAGTGCGATTTTGACCCATACCCATTCGGCATAAGAACGGTACAAAGTCCAAAGTGTGTAGCTTGATGTGCTGGTCTGTGTACTTAAGGAAACAATATTACATTTCTGCAGAGGCCGGGAAAGTAAGTGAGGGTGATATTATTTTTTTTGTAAAATACAGTTTATATTTAAACCCGTAAGGAATGCCGTGACGCACACTTTTGCTTTTCCGCCTATTTACTTTTTTTAATCACAGCGCCGCCGTCGCTGCCCTGCCTCTGGTCCATTCAAAGTTTTAAAAATGCTACTTCGTTTTTTGTTTTTTTTTACTATCCTGAAATCACGTATTTTCTGTCTTCTTTTAAAAATGTAAAGCGAAATTAAATAGCGTTTGAGTAAACTCACATACATACCAACATAAACTTATGTATAAGCTTCATACAATCAGTCTACTAATGTTACGGAAACTTAAGAAACATTTTGATGGTAAATGTGTACCAAAAAAACCAATAAATAGTCCGAATTATTGGTTCAAGCGCTATTGGAACAGGTAAATTGTGCATTGGTTTGGTGGGTGGCGTTAACTTTAACTTCTGCGATTTTATTTGTCAAGACCCACTATTGCTAAAGTTAGAATATTATGGTATTAAAGCAAGGTTCAAATCTTATTTGGTAAAGAAAGCCCAGTTTGCTGAGGTCACTAGGCTTGAAGGGAAAATAGCTTATAATTGTCAATCACAATATTTTTATTGAGGTGCCCCGAGGATTATAATTATTTAGATAGCCCGTTGTTATTTTAGCTGTTTAAGAACTACCTTCCGACGAGAGCAAATTTAATCCAATGATTTTTGCTGATGACTAATTAATAGATACACTGGTACCACGAAAAGCTGTTTCCTTCCCTGTACATGATACTTTGTCATTATTCATTAATTGGTTAAACAAGAACAATTAAAAATTAAGTTTGAACAAATGGAACCGTTTTTGAAGTAAAACTTCTTTACGCACGCTTGACTTGGGGAGTAAGCTGGTGGATGCGTTACGAGAGTGTTACGGAAGAGTGGTCGGGCGTGGCGAACGGAAATTGAGAGGGATATATAAGTTAGTGAAGATAGAAAGAGAGATACAATTTATTTATGTTCACCAACAATATCGGTTGCCAAGGCAACAATATTGAAGTAAAACTTCTTTACGCACGTTTGACTTGGGGAGTAAGCTAGTTGATGCGTTACGAGAGCGTTACGGAAGTGTGGTCGGGCGAGGCGAACGGAGGTTGAGAAGGATATATAAATTAGTGAAGATAGAAAAAGAGATAAAATTTATTTTTGTTTACCAACAATATTGGTTGCCAAGGCAACAATATCGGTTTTCAAAACAAACATATAAGATAAAAAGATTTGATAATTTTCAGAGGATAATAAAACCTTGAAAACGCCACTATGTCGGTTCGCCTCCAGGATCAGAACTCGAAACCTATCCAGTTGCAGCGAGGGGTGAGACAGGGAGACGTTATATCTCCGAAACTGTTCACCGCCGCCCTGGAAGATGTGTTTAAGCTTCTGGACTGGGGTGGACTCGGCATCAATATCAACGGCGAGTACATATCCCACCTCCGATTCGCTGATGATATCGTGGTCATGGCTGAGTTTATGAAAGACCTAAGCACAATGCTCGATGGCTTCAGTAAAGTCTCTCAACAAGTGGGTCTTAAAATGAACATGGACAAGACGAAAATAATGTTAAATGTCCGTGTCGCGCCCACCCCTCTAAAGGTTGGAGACTCTACACTGGAACTTGTTGACGAATATGTATACCTGGGACAAACAGTCCAGCTAGGTAGTTCCAACTTCAAGAAAGAGATCAATCGACGAATCAAACTCGGCTGGGCAGCGTTCGGGAAGCTTCGCAATATATTCACGTCCCAAATACCGCAGTGTCTCAAGACTAAGGTCTTTGACCAGTGTGTGTTGCCAGTAATGACTTACGGAACTGAGACATGGTCGCTTACTAAGGGACTCATAAGAAGGCTCAAGGTTACCCAAAGGGCAATGGAGCGTGCTATGCTCGGAATTTCTCTGCGTGATCGAATCAGAAACGAGGAGATCCGCGGGAGAACTAAAGTAACCGACATAGCTCACAGAATCGCTAAACTGAAGTGGCAGTGGGCAGGGCACATAGCTCGTTGAACAGTTAACCAATGGGGCATTAAAATTCTCGAGTGGCGACCGCGAACCGGAAAACGTAGCGTATTAGTCAGGCCTCCCACGCGGTGGACCGACGACCTGGTGAAGATCGCGGGAAGTCGATGGATGTGGACAGCGCAGGACCGGTCGTCGTGGAAATCCTTGGGGGAGGCCTTTGTCCAGCAGTGGACGATTTTCGGCTCATGTGATGATGATGATCTATCAATTGAAATGGAAAAAAGTGTTATATGGAGAATATTTAAAGGTAAAAATAGACAAATATTTTTTTTTAAATTTGAAAAATTAAATCTTATAAGAAAAACCCCTGCAAGGTCCGGAGCGCTCCCTGCGAGGCCAGAGGCCGAGCTCCGCGTAGGGCGAAGCCCTGAGCGTCCCTCTTGCAAGGTCACTGACGTCAAAACTTTACATGTCAATATCTCTGTACAATTAGTTTGGACTCTTATGAATGTCTCGACCAGATCTAGCGGCTTGGGGTTCACATATTTGGAATCTTATATCTCTGTAACCGTTCATCGTAGACATATTGTTATTTCAATCTTTAACAGTATAAGCGACTCGCTGACATAGACGTTTTACGTTAATTAAACAACCGAACCTGATTTTTTTACAGCTTCAAGGGCTGTAGACCTTAGTAGTATTTGATATTAATATCAACTTGCGCTCTCCTGAGAAAAGGGGTCCTTTTTCCTTTTGATGTACGGAACCCAAAAACCATTAAAATCGTACAATCTATTTCAGCAGGGCTACCCCCCGTTTCAAAAAACCAAATTAAATGACTGTCCACTTCAAAAACAAAAAATAATGTAAAATTAATCGTGTAAATCAGCTAAAACATACATTGCTACTGAGTCCGGACATAGGAAAGATATGCCGTAGCCTTCGCAACCTAGTTCCACATATTACGTGGGCCCTGGCCCACAACGCCAGGAAACAGTATTTCCTGAGTCGTAACTTGCAGCAAGAAATCTAGAAACGTAGAAAGGAAAATACCTATGTACAGCATTACAAGAGTATCTTTTAATAAGTAACTAAACGATACTTAGGAACATTTCACCAAGAAACTAAAGGCAAATTCTCAAAAAAATTGACTTTCAGTAAAAGGTAGCTAACTAGCAGACTCAGCTGATCGATTTGTACGAGTCCTTATTTCGAATTGACAAACAAGTTCTTTTGGAAAAGTTATTCAGTTTCATAAGTGTATTTATGCCGTCGAGTATTTTACTACTTCATCATCTTCATCATCATATAAGCTCATATACGTCCCCACCGAGGGGCTCGAGCCTACCCTTAATTAGGGCGATCGGGCCTTGGTCGACCACGCGGGCCCAGGCGGGTTGGTCGACTTCGCACACAACCTTCGAATTTCTTCGCAGGCGTTTTACTACTTAATTAATAAAATTTAACAAAAAATATTATGTTCTAAATCGTCGGATATTTTTTTATGGGTTGTCAAAAAAAAGATTACAATTTTAAAACGTAATATATTTTTGGATATCACTAACTCAGTCACACTACAGTCACTTACTATGCTGCAGGAATGAAATAAATAATTTTCGAAAAACCTATATACTTTTAATATTGCATTGTCACGCGGAAGTGAGTCAAAAACATACATACATTGCAAGTTAAATAAAAGCTTGTAATAAGATTTTATCCTAGTTTCAAGTTACAAGAAGAAATTTGAAAATCTGCATAATAATGATACCCATAAGAGTCCAAACGACACCAGCAGTACTAATATATATACTTTGCCAGCGTAAAGATAGGGATAGGCCGTGTGCACTCACTGTTCTAGGAAATTTTATTTCACTAAAAATATATTTTACAATTTCCTTCCATCAATAGTGAGAAAATCGTCCCCTGTTTTGTTTTATATTATGAATACAAAATTCAAAATAGCCATTTCAACAATAAATGATTGTAGATAGACGGAAGACCAACACGTGCCCTGCATACACAATCTAAACTTATTCTAGGATGAACTTGCTCACCAATATACCTACGCGAGTCAGGTGTTATTTGACTAACCTACTCTCACCACCCTTAGATTTACTTGCCTTTTTGTAAGCTAAACATGTGAGTAATTTAAATATGCACGGCCAGGACACATTCGGAAATCAACACATCCAATTCAACAAAACGTTAATAATGTACAGAGGCCAGCACATCAAGCTATACACTCGTAGTGCGATTTTGACCCATACCCATTCGGCATAAGAACGGTACAAAGTCCAAAGTGTGTAGCTTGATGTGCTGGTCTGTGTACTTAAGGAAACAATATTACATTTCTGCAGAGGCCGGGAAAGTAAGTGAGGGTGATATTATTTTTTTTGTAAAATACAGTTTATATTTAAACCCGTAAGGAATGCCGTGACGCACACTTTTGCTTTTCCGCCTATTTACTTTTTTTAATCACAGCGCCGCCGTCGCTGCCCTGCCTCTGGTCCATTCAAAGTTTTAAAAATGCTACTTCGTTTTTTGTTTTTTTTTACTATCCTGAAATCACGTATTTTCTGTCTTCTTTTAAAAATGTAAAGCGAAATTAAATAGCGTTTGAGTAAACTCACATACATACCAACATAAACTTATGTATAAGCTTCATACAATCAGTCTACTAATGTTACGGAAACTTAAGAAACATTTTGATGGTAAATGTGTACCAAAAAAACCAATAAATAGTCCGAATTATTGGTTCAAGCGCTATTGGAACAGGTAAATTGTGCATTGGTTTGGTGGGTGGCGTTAACTTTAACTTCTGCGATTTTATTTGTCAAGACCCACTATTGCTAAAGTTAGAATATTATGGTATTAAAGCAAGGTTCAAATCTTATTTGGTAAAGAAAGCCCAGTTTGCTGAGGTCACTAGGCTTGAAGGGAAAATAGCTTATAATTGTCAATCACAATATTTTTATTGAGGTGCCCCGAGGATTATAATTATTTAGATAGCCCGTTGTTATTTTAGCTGTTTAAGAACTACCTTCCGACGAGAGCAAATTTAATCCAATGATTTTTGCTGATGACTAATTAATAGATACACTGGTACCACGAAAAGCTGTTTCCTTCCCTGTACATGATACTTTGTCATTATTCATTAATTGGTTAAACAAGAACAATTAAAAATTAAGTTTGAACAAATGGAACCGTTTTTGAAGTAAAACTTCTTTACGCACGCTTGACTTGGGGAGTAAGCTGGTGGATGCGTTACGAGAGTGTTACGGAAGAGTGGTCGGGCGTGGCGAACGGAAATTGAGAGGGATATATAAGTTAGTGAAGATAGAAAGAGAGATACAATTTATTTATGTTCACCAACAATATCGGTTGCCAAGGCAACAATATTGAAGTAAAACTTCTTTACGCACGTTTGACTTGGGGAGTAAGCTAGTTGATGCGTTACGAGAGCGTTACGGAAGTGTGGTCGGGCGAGGCGAACGGAGGTTGAGAAGGATATATAAATTAGTGAAGATAGAAAAAGAGATAAAATTTATTTTTGTTTACCAACAATATTGGTTGCCAAGGCAACAATATCGGTTTTCAAAACAAACATATAAGATAAAAAGATTTGATAATTTTCAGAGGATAATAAAACCTTGAAAACGCCACTATGTCGGTTCGCCTCCAGGATCAGAACTCGAAACCTATCCAGTTGCAGCGAGGGGTGAGACAGGGAGACGTTATATCTCCGAAACTGTTCACCGCCGCCCTGGAAGATGTGTTTAAGCTTCTGGACTGGGGTGGACTCGGCATCAATATCAACGGCGAGTACATATCCCACCTCCGATTCGCTGATGATATCGTGGTCATGGCTGAGTTTATGAAAGACCTAAGCACAATGCTCGATGGCTTCAGTAAAGTCTCTCAACAAGTGGGTCTTAAAATGAACATGGACAAGACGAAAATAATGTTAAATGTCCGTGTCGCGCCCACCCCTCTAAAGGTTGGAGACTCTACACTGGAACTTGTTGACGAATATGTATACCTGGGACAAACAGTCCAGCTAGGTAGTTCCAACTTCAAGAAAGAGATCAATCGACGAATCAAACTCGGCTGGGCAGCGTTCGGGAAGCTTCGCAATATATTCACGTCCCAAATACCGCAGTGTCTCAAGACTAAGGTCTTTGACCAGTGTGTGTTGCCAGTAATGACTTACGGAACTGAGACATGGTCGCTTACTAAGGGACTCATAAGAAGGCTCAAGGTTACCCAAAGGGCAATGGAGCGTGCTATGCTCGGAATTTCTCTGCGTGATCGAATCAGAAACGAGGAGATCCGCGGGAGAACTAAAGTAACCGACATAGCTCACAGAATCGCTAAACTGAAGTGGCAGTGGGCAGGGCACATAGCTCGTTGAACAGTTAACCAATGGGGCATTAAAATTCTCGAGTGGCGACCGCGAACCGGAAAACGTAGCGTATTAGTCAGGCCTCCCACGCGGTGGACCGACGACCTGGTGAAGATCGCGGGAAGTCGATGGATGTGGACAGCGCAGGACCGGTCGTCGTGGAAATCCTTGGGGGAGGCCTTTGTCCAGCAGTGGACGATTTTCGGCTCATGTGATGATGGTGAATAAAACTCTTATCATAAAATGTCTATACCTCCATATGACAAAAAAAAATTGATTATTTGCTGAAGAATATGTATTTATTTTCAAACATATATAGATGGAGCTAAAGAAGTTTTACTTCAGACGTATGGTCTAAAGCACACTCTTATTTTTTATGTAACACTTTTTTAACACGGACTAATAATAGTTATTTATGATACAAGGGTGGTAAAAAGGTCAATAATAAACGAGTGACATTTGTGAGCCCGAGCCGCAGGCGAGGGTTTACCATCGTTTGTTATTTTCTTTTACACCCATGTATCATACAACGTTTTTCAATACAGTTGTGTGAAAACCGGTAAAATAAAAAACGACCGTGACAGCAAAACAAAATACCTACATGGGTACATACATAACAAGGTTTCGGCAACCAAAGTTCATTTTACGCGACTTGTGGCTCATTTTAAATGTCCGAGGAGTAATCTTACTTCGTTTTTTTTATACATACACATAAGTATATTTTTTAATACACATAATATATTAACTATTTATAACTTTATTCGTTTTTACAAATAAAACATCTCAATTCAGTTTTACGAAAATTGCGCCATATTTTAGCTAGCACATGTATGTACGCATGCGTAAGTTTTTTTTAAATAAAATCATAAGGCTTGGGATAATATTATTATAAGCATTAAAACCTCTTCGGAAAAGATGACCTATTCCTTGGTGTAATCTATGCGCTTCATTCATATTTATTCTCTTTTCTTCACCGAGATATAACCCAAAGAGAGTCTAATCAGCTAGCGTTATGTACTAACCTCACGGAGGAACAACCAATCTCTGTTAAAATTCTACCGTCAAAAGTCTTAAAGAAGATTCTTTATCTTTGGTTATTATATTTTTTATTTGCTAGAAGTGTCATGTTCCTCCGAGCTAGAAATTTAAAAAAGTAGTTAAGTAAAATCACGCGTGCGGTAAAATCAATTTTGCGCACACTGGACTGGCATATACAGGACTACGTTTTGAGCAACTGTATTGAAAAATAATTTATCCTAGTACTCGTAAATTTTAAAATAAAAAACGTGGGGCGAATACCATAGGCGAATATTATGTAAACTGTTCATGAATTAATTATCTAAGTATTGCACGCGCGCGCTCCACTTTTATCGTTTCAAAACTTACGATAATAAGAATAAATTTTATTACTTTTCGTTCGTTTGGTTTTTTGTTTGTTCTTGTTTTTTTTTCATTGCTGCATTCTGCAGGTTCTGAGCTACGTTTGAAGTTTCACATCTATAGCTTATCGAGAGGTTAGTTAAAATCGATTGCAAAAATTTTACCAGACAAAATAAAATTAAAACCGGCCATGTGCGAGTCGGACTCGTGCAAAGTAGGGTTCCGTAGTCTTTTCAAAAAATAAATGTTAATTTTAAAAAACTAAATTATATTTGCAGTTGGTAATAGAAAATTTTGTATACAAAATCGATGAACTTTTTACAAATCCAACTGTTAAGTTGGTCGACAATTACTCCTAAATTAAGAAAGCCTATTTAGCCGTGATAGTTTTCCTTTTAAATTAATTATATGTTCTACTATTCACAATTATTTTCAGACGTCCTTAAAGAGCGGTTTATCTGGTAGAGGGAGGGGGACACGTGACTATAAATATTTCGAAAACGGATCCATGAACGAAAAGTAGTTTTAGCAAATCCTCAGCACTTTTGAAAAACCTATTTAACAATACCCCACACGATAGAGTACGTCAACTAAAAACAATCACCCCTCTTTATTATTCATTATTATTTATTAGTTATTTGAATTTTAATTTATTTATTTACGTTTTACTAATACATTTTTTAAATAAAATTGTAACAACATATTATGGACTGCAATTGTCTGAAAATGAACTAAAATTAATTTAATTTTAATATAATTATTACGTGTAGTGGGAGGAACCCTCAATTTTTTAAAGAGATTTTTGTACCTTTTTTGGCATGATTAACATGCAAAATAACAGCTTGCTAGTACTAATAGTCTCTGGGCTAAGCCAATGGCGAAACTATCAGGGTTACTTGTTGACTTCAGAACCCTAACAACTAGCAAATAATTGACAACCGACTGCAATTATAAAATTGTGGCGTTTAACCGACGACGTGTTTATGATAACTATTGAACCGATTGTGATGAAACTTGCACTGTTCCCTAAATTAAATAATATTTTGATTCATTAAAAAATAAATATTGCCATTCGATTTCTAGGACAAACATAGGTACATACTCGTACATCCTACCTACATATACTTGGTACACCTGTTTAGAAGTCCACTATTATGCAATTCTAACAATCCTCGGGTCGAATTGATAACTTCCTTTTTTTTCATCATATAAGCTCATATACGGCTCGAGCCTACCCTGAATTAAAGTCCTCCTTTTCTTAAAGTCAGTTAATTAAAGACGTGTTAAAATTTAAATAACATTTAAAACCAAATTTTTTTATATACTACCATATTTTTGCATAAATTTTTGCATGCCAGAAACTGGCTAGATAAGCATGTAGAACAAACTTTATATTAAGCGACCCCGTTGAGACAATTATATGGTGGTGCAACGAATGTGTGAAAATTGTCTCAGACAATAATTAAAGAAATTATCAAATATAGGGTAGGTAAAGGGTTTTCCAATAAGAGGTGTTATTTTGAATAGCCCGCTATTTCGGTAGATGTCACTTTTGAAGCTGTCATTTTTTGACATTTGACAAGTAGAAACTACGCCATTAATAAAAATAGAACGATACACGCTTCAACAACGCATTGAATTTATTAAAATTCACTATAAAAATGGTGAAAATTTGGCAGAGACGATTCGTCAAACTCGAACATTTTTGGGTCGTCGTGAAGCACCTTGTCGGACCGCAATACAGATATTGGTGGAAAAATTCGAGATGTTGGGACAAGTTAGTGATGTGAAGAATAAAACCCGTGCACGTCGCTCAAGAACAGCCGAGAATATTGCTGCTGTAGCCGAAAGTGTTGAAGCAAACCCAGGTTTGTCCATTCCTCGTCGTTCTTTGGAATTAGGCATTCCACAAACGTCATTACACCGTATTTTGCATAAAGATTTGGGTCTTAAGGCTTAAAAAGTTCAGTTAACACAAGAACTCAAGCCGGCCGATCATCAACAACTTCGTGTCTTTGCTGATTGGGTCGTTGAAATGCATGAAAATGATCCGGAATTCCATCGAAAAATCATTTTGAGTGATGAAGCCCATTTCCACCTCGGTGGCTTCGTCAACAAGCAAAATTGTCGCATCTGGGGCACGGAAAACCCAAGTTATTGTTGAAAAGCCTCTCTATCCTCAACGTGTGACTGTTTGGTGCGGTTTATGGTCCGTCGGAGTCATTGGTCCTTACTTTTTCGAAAATGAGGCTGGAGCAACAGTTACGGTGAATGGATTGCGCTATCGAGAGATGATTAATGATTTTTTATGGCCGGAATTGGATGGTATTGATCTGGACAATGTTTACTTTCAACAAGACGGCGCTACGTGCCACACAAGCAACGAAACCATTAATCTTTTGCGGGAAAAGTTTCCGGACCGTGTTACCTCTCTAAGAGGTGATCACAATTGGCCACCGAGATCTTGTGATTTAACACCTTGCGATTTTTTCCTTTGGGGCCACGTGAAAGAGAAGGTCTACGCCAACAGCCCAGCGTCGATTCTAGACCTCAAAGATGGAATTAGTGAGGCTATCGAGGACATAGGGCAGCCACTTTGCGATTTGGTTATGGAAAATTTCATGAAAAGGATATGGTCCTGTAAGCGTGGTCGTGGTGGTCATTTGCCTGATGTTATTTTCCACTATTAACGGCATACCTTCTTCTTTATAATGAAATAAACATCCGATCATTTATATTAAAAAATGGCATTTTTCTTTGAATATCAAAATAACACCTCTTATTGGAAAAATTAGAAAGAGACATAAAAGATATTCAAATCCCTATACTATACTATCCCTATTACATTTTACTAGACTATACTAGTCATATATTATGTATTAATTTTGGAAACCCTAATTTATGAGCCTCCGTGATCTAATTTCTTGGATATTTTTGGATGTTATAATTTGATTTGTCAACTTATTAGTTAAATTTAACTTATAAACTCCTGCGAAGAAACTGGTTGTGTGTGAAGTCGACCAACCCACACTGGGCCCGCGCGGTCGACTAAGGCCTGATCGCCCTAATTCAGGGAAGGCTCGAGCCCCTCGGTGGGGACGTATATGAGCTGATATGATGATGATGAATTTATAAACTCACTAAAATCTGACTTATTAAATCACGTTGCGGTGCCGGTGGGGCCGCCGCCGCGCCGCTGCCGTCATTCCGTCCACCGCCGCGCCGCAGTCTGACATAGTCGCGATCCGCGGCGCACGTCGCCCGCCGCCGGCCGGGCCTCACTCCACTACACAAAGACCAATAACTGCTACACTAAAAACAACACACCTACTGTCATGATGGTTTGCACATTATTTTTTCAGCAGTAACACTAAACACGACCACTTCTGCTTTTAATGGCTTCCTACTCAATTTTAACACATCGGGCGAGACAAGACGTATCGACGTTTTCAAAATAAGAAAGCTTAATTATGTGATACATTTTGCAATTTTAAACATTGTAGGTAACTGTCTATCTAATTTACTCTTAATTCATGATAAATTAAACAAGTACTTTACTAAACTGTGTTTTCACTAGCATTTCTAATGGTGCTGATTGTCACATTTAATTTTTCTTTTAAGAAAATTACAGGATTTTATAACGGAGTAATAGTCAAAGTTGAAACCTTTTAAAAACAAAAAAAATGAATATGCCTAACTAAGCACATGAATCTCTGTCACTTGAAATGATGATAAAAATAAAACGAATGGGATAAATCTCGGTTCGGTACCTGTTTGCATAATTTTCAGTTTACCATGTTTCGAGCAAACACTGAAGTCTGTTCGATACCAAAGCGCGGCTACGAAAGCTTGGGACAACGGTGGTGTCACCTCTTCGGCGCTGGTTGTCTATCTACACGTGAAGGGAATGACAAAACAAACATGGAAAGATGAAGCGAAATCGCACAATCCAAAATGACGGCTATAAGTAGATATAGCTCATATAACTGCTTGACGGGCTGGGACAGCTACGACAAGATACCGAGGTAAACTCTCTAAAATAGTGTTTAAACCAACACAAAAATAAGGTTTGGTTACATTGTATCTCTAGCGTTATTTTACAGATTTAGATACCTACCTAATAATAAATTTATCTAAAAAGGAAGTAAAAAGGCTGAAATAGTCGGATTTTCAATTTCTATAACGGGTTTATTTATAATTAACCAGAAAGGTCTTAATGGTAACTCTACTCACGAAACTAATCAACTATGTATTACAGCTGAAACAGCAAAAAATTACTTTTCATACTAATCGATCAGCTGGTATACTTTATAAGTTTATACAATTTTATTTTGCGATTTAAAAAAATATAAAGTAAAGGTTTCATTAAAAACAAGCTGTTGCCCGCGGCTTCGCCCCCGTGGATATCGAAGGTGCGGGGTTTTTATATCCCAAAAACCTTATTCCGGCCATTACGAACATTTTAAATAAAACATTGCGAAACCAATTCAGCACTTCTGAAGTTATGCGCTTACCAACGAACAGCATTTTATTCTCAAATTTCCCAGGAAATAAAAACACTAATTTTTTTTTAAGAATGTTCATTTTTTTATTTTGAGCTTAAATTATTTTCAACTTGACAAATATATCCTTTTTTATGCTCCGTAACTGTGTTCCCTTCGTACTTGTATATACTTACATGGTAGAGGGAGGTCAAAATGAAGATAGAACAGCTGACACTGCGGTGAGAGTATCTATCATAGAAGCAAGTCTTCATTTTTATTCATAAAAACGGGCCAATTGCGTGTCGAGTGTCGGACCATGCATATTCAATTTGCTCATAGGTAAATCGAAAACTTTTGATCGCAGAATACCAAAAAAAAAATCATTGAAAGTTCCTTCTAAGGCCCACTTGCATGGGCGACTTCAAGTTGCCACTTCTAGGCTAAACGGATTTAAAACGCCAGGGGGAAACCTGATAAACTTGCAAACCTGATAAAAATTGCTCTCAGGAAACACTACGAGTAATTCTTTCAAAATACATAGACAAACATAGTTAAAAAGCGTCGGTGGCTCAACCGGTAACGACTCGGTCCATCTAACCAGAGGTACCGGGTTCAAATCTGGACGGCCAATGTACCAATGAGCTTTTCAAAAACTTACGTACATACTTACCGATTGCTTTAACGGTGAAGGAAAACATCGTGAGGAAACCTGCACACGCCTGCGAAGAAACTCGAAGGTTGTGTGTGAAGTCGACCAACCCGTACTGGGCCCGCGTGGTCGACTAAGGCCTAATAGCCCTGATTCAGGGTAGGCTCGAGCCCCTCGGTGGGGACGTATATGAGCTGTAATGACATAGACAAACATAGTCAACGATACGCCACACAAATGATTGCATATTATTTAAAATTAAGATCTACATTACCGGGGATGCTCAAACTTATAGTGGCGAGATCTATCGCAAAATATTCGATTGACTAAACTAGGACAAGGGTCACAAAAGAATCATATGTATTGGATGTGTGTACGTCACGTTTTAGATGTGAATGGCATTGGCCTTCCTCACTGCGCTTTTTATAGGATGGCAGGTAACGTAAGTAGACGGTGGCATTCACAAGAAGAGAGAGAGTCGTCGTCGGTCAGCCTATTGTGAAAATTTGAATAATAGTTTACAATTCTATAAATGCAGACTTACATAAACGAAAAAGCGTCGGTGGCTCAACCGGTAACGACTCGGTCCATCTAACCAGAGGTACCGGGTTCAAATCTGGACGGCCAATGTACCAATGAGTTTTTCAAAAACTTACGTACATATACTTACCGATTGTTTTAACGGTGAAGGAAAACATCGTGAGGAAACCTGCACACGCCTGCGAAGAAAGTCGAAGGTTGTGTGTGAAGTCGACCAACCCGCACTGGGCCCGCGTGGTCGACTAAGGCCTAATCGCCCTGATTCAGGGTAGGCTCGAGCCCCTCGGTGGGGACGTATATGAGCTGATATAATAAATAAACATGTAGATCCGAACAATCCTATTAACCGCGTTTCCTATCACAAATCGTACGCAAGGTAATTTCTAAATATTGTGATAATTTTACTACTTGTCATTTCAGTAACTTTTTATCAACTGTCAAAAACGAAAGTTTATTCTGCAATTGTTTGCGTTACTGACATAGTGACATCATAAGTGCCATCGTCTTTAACGAACTAATGTGCTGTTGTTAATAAATATAAAATTAAAAACTATTTAATATTTCAAATGAGCAAGTGTTTTGCTATTCTAGAAGAAATGCCATTTTTGAATTTTGTGTTTTAATTAATTTTTTATACGGTAAAATAGTTTATTAGTAACGATGTTTCATCGATTGACTGCCAACTCTTTGATCCGTTTGAGCACCCTTGACTTTATAGCACAATTACGTGCAATCAGTTGAAAAATGTGAAAGTTATGACGCTGCTGTAAGTTAGGATACAGAAGAAAGATCTTATTAAATAGCGGTACTGAGAGCCCCGAAAAAATTGTGTTAAATCTTTTGTATGTGTGTTGGTTCGCCACCAAAGCAGGATTCCCTTCAGCCTCACGGACCCTCTAGATAACTGAAACGTACCATAAAATTTGCTACCAACAAAGTATATACATATACAGAATGTAACAAAATTCGTGCAGGTCCCGTAAACTGGGGCTTCTACTCATCATACTGAACAACTTTAGCTGATCGACCAATTTTTTTTTTATAATTGACTATGGATTCCTTGTGGAAAGTGGTTCAGTATGATGAGTAGAACCCCCAGCTAACGGGACCTACACCATTTAAAAAAAATTATTATATATAAAGCAACTATAGCATTATAAAATTCATGATAAATTATGAAATATTATGAGATATCAAAGGAAGACTATTTATATAACTGGTTAGTAATATGGTTTTTAGGGTTCCGTACCCAAAGGGTAAAAACGGGACCCTATTACTAAGACTCCGCTGTCCGTCCGTCCGTCTGTCTGTCTGTCCGTCTGTCTTCAGGCTGTATTTCATGAATCGTAATAGCTAGACAGCTGAAATTTTCACAGATGATGAATTTCTGTTGCCGCTATAACAACTTAGTCGGTTTTTTTTAATGATGGAAGAGACTTTGAGGAGATTCAGGGTTGAAATACGGGTATTTAATACGTATAACCTCATTTCATAACAAGATCTATTAGATCGCAGTCAGTTCGTAGATGTGGGAGGAGCGGATCCACCCCCTGCATTTCTCTTTTGACTGCCCCGATGACTAAAATAGCTGTCTCTCTGCAACGCCACGGTTGCAGTGGGTTCAATTTTATGCATAACACCTTACTTGAATTGACACATTTGACACTGCGAAAAAAACTGGAGTGGAATTTTAGTGAAGATAAAAAATATGAATTAGGTATCCAAGTACCAATACCAGATTAAGGAAAGATCGATACCAAAAAACGTGTTAATAATTTCGAAGCTTTTGAAAATTAGCAGAAAGGATGTGGATGTGAAGTCGTTGAAAAGTAGCGGCAGTATCTCGAAAAACTTCAGGAAACATCATTTTACTTAATACGAGGGCTGGTTGATAAGTATCCGAAATGAGCCATTGAAAAATCAGACAAATTAAAAATTTAATTGGCATTGTCAACTGTCACTATTCACTGGAGTACTCACCTAAAATCAGTTTATTTTATAGGCTACATTGTGCTTAAGAATTTTTTAAAGTAATTCAGTGTTTTGGTTCTATTAAAATGAGAAAACAGAAATTCATGCTGTCATATAGTTTTACGTATTGCAAGGGAAAACTGCAACTCAGGTAAAAAAATAAGCTTGACGCTGTTTTAGAGGAATATTCTCCGTCATTGAGTACTTTCCACACATGGGTAGAAGTAAACACCCTGGAAATGATCAAAAAAATCCATAAAATCGTAATGAACGATCGCCGTTTGAATTTGAGGGAAATAGCAGAGATTTACACAAACATTTAAAGCATGAAAAAGCTCTGTGCCCGTTGGGTGCCGCGTTTGCTCACTGCAGAACAAAAAAAACATCGAGTAGACGTTTCAGAGGAGTGTGTAAGGCACTTTACGCGCATTTCAAGCGAGTTTTTGCGACGTTTCATTACGGTCGACGAGACTTGGATTCACCACTATACACCAAAGACCAAATAGCAGTCTAAACAGTGGATAAAAAGTGGTGAACCCTGTCCAAAGAAAGCTAAGGCAAAATTATCGGCCGGCAATGTGATGGCAGCTGTTTTCTGGGATGCTCGTGGAATAATATTTGTGGATTACCTCGACAAGGGAAGAACGATAAATGGGCCATATTAAGCGAATTTTCTGCAATGTCAGGATGTACCAATTAGTAATATATGTCATTTCCCATAACCATATCTGTGCAAAAAATCGCAACAATCCGTTGTTCCGTTGCGATGGTTAAGAAATTAACCAAAAAAGATTATTCTTTTCAGTTCCCTCAGGAACTGTATCGGACTTTGCTATTTTCACGGAATAAAAAGTAACCGGATAGGTTCCGAGTTTTGGTCCTAGAGGCAAACCAACATAGTGGCGTTTTCATACTTAAACACTTCAATACCTAGATATGTCGATAGTCAATTTGGAACCGCTGGAGAGACTGTAACACAGCCCAAGTTTCGACCAAATCAAAGGCTTTCTCATAGTCCACGAACGCTAAGCATAGTGGCTGATTGTACTCTTCGGTCTTCTGTATAATCTGCTGCAGCGTATGTATGTGGTCTAAGGTACTATCCGGCTGCAGCAAGGGGTGAGACAGGGAGGCGTCATATCTCCGAAATTGTTCAACGCCACCCTGGAAGATGTTTTTTAAACTTTTGGTCTGGGGTGGAGACGGCATCAATATCAACGGCGAGTACATCACCCACCTTCGATTCGCTGACGATATCGTGGTCATGGGAGACTATGGACTATTTAGGCACAACGCTCGATGGTGTCAAGTAGTGTCAATAGAGCGTAAACAAGTAGGTCTTAGAATGAACATGGACAAGATGAAAATTGTGTCAAGCGTCTATGTCGCACCTACTCCTTTGAAGATTGGAGGCTCTACACTCGAAGTTGTTGTCGAATATGTGTATTTGGGACAAATAGTCCAGTTAGGTAGGTCCAACTTCGAGAAAGAGATCAATCGTCAAATCCAACTCGGCTGGGCAGCATTCGGGAAGCTTCGTAATATATTTACGTCACAGTATATATATTAGTACGTCCTAAATACCGCAGTGTCTTAAAACCAAGGTATTCGACCAGTGTGTGTTGTCAGTGATGATATACGGAACTGAGACATGGTCGCTTACTATAAGTAGCCTCATAAGAAGGCTCAAGGTCACCCAAAGGGCAATGGAGCGTGCTATGCTCGGTGTTTCTCTACGTGATCGAATCAGAAACGAGGGGATCCGTAGGAGACCCAAAGTAACCGACATAGTGTTCAGAATTGCTAAACTTAAGTGGCTGTGGGCGGGACACATACAGCTCGTAGAACAGATGGCCAATGGGGCAGTGAAGGTCTCGAGTGACGACCGCGCACCGGAAAACGTAGCGTAGGCAGGCCTCCCACTCGGTGGACCGATGACCTGGTGAAGGTCGCGGGTAGCCGCTGGTTGCGGCAGCGCAGGACCGGTCGTCGTTGATATCCTTGGGGGAAGCCTATGTACAGCAGTGGACGTCCTTCGGCTGAAATGATGATGAAAAATTTGCCTGTGACCTTCTCTATGACACAGGCCAAGTGCATGCCAAATTTTGTCTAAGATTGGTTTGTTGTAAGATTTGTTGAAGCATACAGGGGTAACAAACAAACACATTTTCACATTTTAGTAATTATATAAAACTACTAGCTGTGTCCCGCGGCTTCGCTCGCTCAGATCTCGGTAAAAAAAATCTATACCTATTATCAGACCTACTGAATATTCAATTATACAATTTGATGGAAATCCGTCCGGCCGTTTCGGAGGAGTAAGATAAGATAAGATAAGATAAAATAAGGCAATTAACACTGTTGCACGAGAATTTTATATATTACATACTTGGGGCAAATAGTCTAGTTACGAGTAGGTAGGTAGGTCCAACTTCGTGAAAGAGACCAATCTAAAGAGAATATGAATCACTACATTTAAGATCAATCGTTAAATCTAACACGGTTAGGCAACAACAACTTCGAATGTAGACTCTCTAATCTTCAGAGGATTGGGTTAGACACGGACATTTGACATAACTTGCCAGCGAATTAATATTAAATACATACATTGCCACACCTACTACTTCTGGGCCCTAGTTATCCTCTTGGGTACCGATCGATTAATAGTATCTACCTGTCCATTGCTGCCAACGGCAGGGCTTTCAGAGGATTTTTTTAGCTCCTTCGTGGGTTCTTGTCGACACAGGTACAGCCATGTGGGAGAGATACGCTCAATATACCCCCATATCACCTAACTTATATTAACATATTACGTAATTTACTTAACGATTTGAAGTCATAGATAGATACAACAAAAAGTTGAGATGCATTTTTTTTATCTCTTGTCTTATTTTGTTTTTAATTGGAAGTAAAGGATACACATGGAAGTTTAGTTTCCAGGATCCACATCAGAGAACCGACATTGTTCCTAAAAACCTGTTTCCCGACTGCAATTGCTTAGTCATGGCAAGGAAACAAGGTTATGGTCTGTCACTTTCAGACTATTATTCATTTAAAGTTTAGGTACTTATGTTATTTTCATTTAATAATGGAATGCCTTTCTACATCTTACATCTACAACATTAATTGTCACTCAAAACTTCGTGTCATAGGTACTTAATTTCCTTAATTTCCCGCATGCTATTCTCAGGCTACATCGGCCATTGCTTTAATTACAAAAACAAATTCGCTTTAGTCATCATGAAAACATTTTCCCTTGGGCGTGTAGGTACACTCTTGTAGCGGCATGCAAGCGCTGTTAAAACCACTTTAGCATCGACACTTAGTCGCACATAGCTATAAAACTTGACGTTACCGCCGTTTTGTTTGGCAATATGTACTACCTATTCGTACCTATTATCTGTAGATAGGGCAGACGTTTCGTATTCTTTTAGAAGCAAATTAATTGGAAATTTATATCTTCCTCTAAGACTAAGGGGATACCATTTTATGGACGTTTTGTTGACGAAATGCTAATTGGATGATGATTGCATCAAAAATAATTTATGATCTATTGATCATTATACATATAATTGCCTACTAAAATTATAACAAACCTTACCCGCTTTGTCTTTAATTTTTAATTGGTCAAAATTACAATAAATAAATGGCGCAGTAAAACAATAACTTCACGTATGTAATATTTTTTTTTCTCATACAAAAAGCTTTTTATGTCAGGTGATAATAACTTTCGAAAAACCTAAACGATTTTAGGTACCTACAAGCTTTAGTTTGAAAAGAATTTTAATTATTTCGTATTCTTCCAGCGGACCCTTTCATTTGATACCCGTATCATGGGAGTGCATAAAATTGGTCCGCCAAATAGGATGTTACTTAGCTAACCGTGCATTGTGCTCCAAACTTAACGTGTATGCAACATTTCAGCTCAATCGGAAACCTGGAAGTGGTTCTAATTGAGCTTCCAAGATTTGTCCCAAAGTAACAAAAAATCTACGAGTAACATGGCTCGAGTGGCGACCGCGCACCGAAAACGTAGCGTAGGCAGGCCTCCCACGCGGTGGACCGACGAACTGGTGAAGATCGCGGGAAGCCGATGGATGCGGGTACCGCAGGAGCGGTCGCCGTGGAAATCCTTGGGGGAGGCCTTTGTCCAGCAATGGACGATTTTCGGCTGATATGATGAACATGGCAAGCTAATATAAAGCTTGTAAAATGTAACTGAAATGGCTAGCAGTCATCATCCCTATTCTTTTAGGAAAAATTGCGGATTTCAGTTTTATTAATAAATTATCAAACACGTTATATAATCACAAAGTAGGAAGGTACAGGGACAACTATAAACTTACGTTGGTATTTTTTAGGGCAACGCGTACCTCTAAAGAAATTTATTCCGCATATTTTGACACTCTTAAATAAATCAAAACCTACAGGGTACTTCTCGTTGACCTACAATCGTGAAATTTGAGCAAGATCTCACTGCACAGTAAAGAAAAAATACCTAAAATTGTTAATATATAGTTATAGTATATAAAAAAAATAATAGTAACATAAAAAAAAGATTACAATTTTAACATAACATTTTAACAAGAATTGACCGGATGTAAATCGATATATGGAAAAACATTTTTCCAACCAAGTACAAAGTTAAGTTTGTCCTTCAATCTAATTGTTCTATTCGTTGATGTTTTTAGTGTTCCGTGCCCTAAGTTGTGGTGGTACGGAACCCTCGGTGCGCGAGTGCGACTCGCAATTGGCCATTTTTTAACTATGACATTAATAGTAATGTTACTAGTCTTATGTTAGGCCCATTGATATAGTATTGTGGTTCTGACAGGGCAAAATGTAATAACGCAAAATAGTTTTTTTTTTTCAAATTATTTCTTCAAAATTGGTAAAACAGTAATAGTCATAAGAAGCAATTATTAGATAATAATGTCTAAATAAAATCATTTACATCAAACAAAATAGTGTCATTAGGACATTGCACATTAAAATTAATTTCGTCAAGAGTAGGCCAGTTCACACGGGCAGCATTCGGTAACGAGAATAACGCGATAGTAGGAAATTGCTACCCTCGATTTTTATTACTAAGAAAATTTTAAAAATTTAAAAAAATGCAATGATTAGCATTGCTTACTATTTTCTAATCGTCTTTGACCTCATGTTTAAACATGGAACAGCATTTTTCAGGCACATCCATTTTTGTTTCTGAAAACCGTCGTTCGCTGGAGCGAGGAAGATAAGGTTCGTTGCCATTTCCGTGTTCCGTGGTTATCAGCGAGAACATTTTCCTTTCTGTTCAAAAACAGGTGGTTACGCGCTGGTTGGATCCCAATAGCCTTGAGATTTATTATTATACTAGTCAACACGGTTTTAGGGTCTTAGTTTACGATGTTAAATTTTGATTTCTTACATTTAATTAACAAAAGATTAGATAGTTTTATTTTATAAAGTTTGCTTTTTCAGAATGAGTAAACGTAAAACTTTAAAATTTCTTTACTAAAGTTAAAAAGATAAACGTAAACTTTATAAGTAATAAATGAATATTTTAGTTATTATTCAATGTACAGAATAAAATTGAAACATAAACTCTACCTACTTCATTGTCCCATATAGTTCGACACACAAACGACCGGCTTGAGACGGTAGACAAGATCGGTGACAACAAAATAAGAGCTTAAATTCCGTCTCGGATGTTCCGTTCCGATGACATACATTGCAAATAGCAATGCAGATTAATACGAAAGACAAATTCATTGTCCCTGTTGCGTTCACGCAGATAGTTTAATCTTTTTTCTATACACAAGCCGGTTCCATGTCGGTCAGTTTTTCAGCGAACTTCATGCAATGTGGTATTTAAATAAGGGCTATTAATTTATATATGTTGTCTTATTGTTACAGAGTGCGGGTGGAATATTACGTTAACGAAAACACTTTTAAAGAAAGACTGCAACTATATTTTATAAAAAATCAGCAATCAAGTAAGTACCTATCTACAATTAATGAAAATTAAAGTGTCTATGATATTACAGGTTGGTCCATAAATACGTTGACAAAATTTAAATGCAAACAAGTCGGAATTCGAAAGAAATTCGATATTTTTCGTTTGACTTTTTAAATGTCACATATTTTCCCGCCATTCTGGAGTGCAAATTTTGTTAAATCATTAGATTTTTTAATTAATTTAGTCATGTCTAGACATTGTGAAGCGATAACTTCTTTGCATGAGGCTGGAAAAAGGCAGTGTGACATAGTCAAAGCCCTCGGCGTCAGCCGCCAACTGGTTTCTATGGCCATCAAACGTTATAACGAGTTGGGCCACACTGGTGACCGTCCAGGAAGAGGCAGGAAGAGGACCGTTAACACTTCACGGGTGCAGCACATCATCAAACAAAGGTTAACTCGTAATCCACAGGCTAAGGTGAGAAAAATATTCACAAAGATAGGAATAAGTCGATCAACAGAGATGCGTATTATTAAAAATAAACTAAATCTAAGGGCATACAAGTTGCGAAAAGCCCAACTGCTGGAGGACAAAGATAAAAAAAATCGCCTAAAAAGACGCCGTTTGCTGAGGCAGCACGCCGCAACTGAAAACTGGAAAAATGTGCTTTTTACCGACGATCATTTTTTTTCGATAGATAAAGCTCATAATCACCAAAATGATACGATTTACTCTTGTAGTCGTCCTGGATCAAACGCAGTTATTCTTCATCGCCAAAAGGCCAAGTCGGTCATGGTTTGGGGTGGTATTTGTTCTAAACACCCCTTGTTTTCGTTGAAAAGGGGGTGAAAATGAACCAAGATATGTACCGTCGAGATATTCTCGAGTCTGTAGTTCTTCCTTGGAGTTAGCAGCACTTTGAAAATCGGTCATGGATTTTCCAACATGATTCTGCTCCTGCACATGGGGCTCTGAATGTTAAAAAGTGGTGTCAAGACAAGTTTTCGGGTTTCATAAGTTCTAGAAAATGGCCACCCTACTCGCCGGATTTAAATCCCATGAATTACAGTGTGTGGTCTATTCTGGAGGCACGGGCCTATGCTACAAGGCATAGCATTATTGAATCCCTGAAGAAGAAACTTCTCGAAGAATGGGAAAAAATAAGTACGGAAAAGGTGCGGAAAATAGTCGAAAATTTTGAAAGACGTTTACTGCTATGTATCAAAGCCAAGCGCTGATATTTCGAAGAGAATTGAAAATTATTGTTAGTAAAGAGTTTAATTTTCAGTATTGACCACTATTTGTACTTTAAAATTGATGTAATTTTAATTATTCAAAAAAACTTTTGTCAATGTATTTGTGGACCACCCTGTATAATATTCTGTTACAAAACGCGTTGCAAATAGCAACTATAGCTAAAAGTGTATGTGAATTTTGAAGAAAATCCTAGCAGATTGTTTATTTTTTAATAGTTTTGAATGTATTTTATCGATTGGTAACAGGTAAACAAATAAACCCAAACTGGAAAGAATGCAGGTGAAATCTAGAAGGGCTACGTACGTTACGTTAGAACAGAAAAGCTGTCAGTTTCCCCACTGCACCGCCGCCGATAGAGTTGGTTGTCCTTTGAGTAGGGTAACACCGAGAGTGGTTTCGACATGTAATCTTGTCGCTCCTTTCTTGAATTAAATTTTCATTGATACGTGTGCACTGTCTACGTAAAAAAGTTATTCTCATAATATAAGCTCACCACGAAAAGAGTAGGTATCTTCATCTACGTATTCATTCAAAATAGTGTGATCTAGGTTAATTTCTATACAATTTTTTCCTCTTTTACCACTTGAAAAAGTATAAGTACCTATGTACATAGTTCGTTTATAATTTTTATGTACTTTACTTTCTCTAGCTAATACCTTATTTATTGACTACTTACCTTTTATTAATTATTAAAAGTTTAGAGAAGGAATCTGATCTCAAAGACACAGGGTAGGTAGATATACATAGTTTGGAGATAAGTACACCTTATAATGTTTCCTACTATCAACCACCTCTTTAACCGCCTCCGTAGCTCAGAGGCAAAGTTCACTGGCTTTACACAGGAGGTCGCGGATTCGATTCCCGGCGGGCTCAATTGTAAGATTCGTTTTGGTTGGTGGTAGGGCATTTCTAAGCCCGCCTGGCTAGCTACCACCATTTTATCTAAGTCTTGCCGCCAAATATCAATGTTGATATAATTGATGTGTTCCGGCATGAAGATAAGATAGCCATTGCGTTGGGGAATCTTGGTAAGCCCGCTTCCATCTTCGGCAACATCGTCACTTACCACCAGGGGAGATGTTGTCAAGGGTTTACCAATTGTGCATTAAAAAAAAATACACTCAAAATTTTTGTTCCATATTTAATATATGTATTAACAAACAAGAAACAGCATTGTACCCTTTAGGTGGTTTTGTCAATAAAGATTTATATTATTTTATGAAAAAAAAACGATTGCTAATTCATTTCCCACTTTCCTAATATGTCAGTTTTGATAATTTGGCAGTTTCACTAATTCTTCAGTTTCCTTAGTTATCAGTTTTGCTAATATGCCAGTATTCCTGTTTTTCGTTTTTTAATATGGCAAGTTTCACTTATTATGGTTATTATGGTGCTCAATAAGTGTTTTAAACTTTCATCAAACCTCATTTTATTTAGAGGGTTCCCTACTAGGTAACGGGACTCCATTACGCTACATAGCCTATCTGTGTGTCCGTCTGTCCGAGCTCTAAGTGGAACACTAGGTTGGTTAGTTAGTTAACTAACCTAGCCGGCTTAAATTTTAATACAAGTGTTTATTATGAAAAAAATACATACAAATAAAAAATAATATAAAAAAGTAAGAAGATCTAATCTCAACACATTCGAAATATAATATGTTTTATTTCTAAAATTTATAACTGCAGTTCATAGTTTCCTTACTTTTCTTGATTAAAAAATAGTTATCGTGGCTGTTTGGGTCACACCTATGTATGAAAATGAACTGAGAAAACTTAGGTGGCCCTTATTTTGTTTTGACTAGTGTATATGTACACGGACATACATTTTGAAGTGGATACTTCTTTGTTCGTGGTCTGGTTCAGATTTTTGTACGTCTAATCCGGAACAACTTTTTTAACGCAGGAGAATATAATTACGTTTTTTAATCAATAGTGTTTCTTTGATTAAAATAATAAATCTTTTGAAATGACCATAATCGCAGGACCTTACAGAAGCGGGATAACAAGTATCCACTTAACGATTTTTGGCTGATATGATGATGATGATGATTTGAATTGAGTTCTAGTACAAGTTGAAATTAAATAATAATTTATTCAGCCCGGCCTTTAAAAGGTTGTATTTTATGAATTTTGTTATTGTGGAGGATTTACTAGAGTAATGAAAATTAAAAACCAAAAAATTAAGAGCGGTTAAGAGCGGCAAGCACCGTGTATTAAAAGGTTTTTGTTTTTCCTCTATCGTGAAAACGGTAATAGCTAATTAGCTACAAGCATCAAACTTGGTTATATTAAATAGGTTGTCCCAATAAAAATATTTTTTTATTCAATTCGGTCGGGATCCCTAGCGCGAGTACAGTTCACACTTGGCTTTTATTTTTTTCTAAAGGGATGTACTAACGGGTGTCCCAATAAGAGAGCACTTTTTAAATTTTGCGGCATTATTTCTCGTGATTGTGGCAACTCTGAAATTTGACAGCTGTCGCCTTTGGCTGTTCCGATTATTTAAAATGGAGCGCTAAACAAGCGAAGAGCGCGTTATCATTGTGAAAACCTATTACAAAAATGAGCCCAAAATTGCAGTGACTGATCGGCATTAGTTACAGGAACATGATAACTGAGAGCTTATTGTGGCCTCAACTGGATGGCATGGATCTGGACGACAAGTGGTTTCAGTAGTATAAGAATCAATTTATTGCAGCAACAATTTCCAGACTAAATTATCTCACGAAACTCTGATATTGACTGGCCACCAAGATCATGCGATTTAACGCCGCCGTGCGGTTTCTTTCTGTGGGGATTTTTGAAATCTTCGCTCTATGCGTACAAACGATTCTTAAGCTTAAGGCCGAGATCCAAAGCGTCATTGGCGAGATACAGCCACATGTTTGCCAAAAAGTCACTGAAAATTCATGAAATTCTGGTCTCATTTTTAAACGCGCTTTTCTTTTGTTTAGCGCTCCATTTTAAATAATCGTAACAGCCAAAGGTGACAGCTGTCAAGTTTCAGAGTTGCCACATGCACGAGAAAAAATGCCGCAAAATTTAGAAAGTGCTCTCTTATTGGGACACCCGTTAGTACATCCATTTAGAAAAAAATAAAAGCCAAGTGTGAACTGGACTCGCGCTAAGGATCCCGACCAAACTGAATAAATAAAAATATTTTTTCTGTCGCTCTCGTCAATCAATTTGATTGAAATCAATACGTTTCGCGACTCAGAGCGCGTGTCCGAATCGATGTTGGGCGGTATTTTTTAAAATATTGACAATATTTCCACCCATTTGATAAAAAAAATGTTTGTTTCAGGTTTGCGCATTAGGATAGCCAATTTATTTTTCAAACTTCTGACTTGTGTCCTGTACATATGTAGAGTCTGTGCTGATGGTGACCCCATTTCAGCTTCATGGTAAGTTTTCGTATCATCATCATCATCATATCAGCCGTAGGACGTCCACTGCTTGACATAGGCCTCCCCCAAGGATTTCCACGACGACGGGTTCTGCGCTGCCCGCATCCAGCGGCTTCCCGCGACCTTCAACATGGCATACGCCTATGCCTACGCTACGCTTTCCGGTGCGCGGTCGCCACTCGATAACTTTACTGCCCCAACAGCCATCTGTTCTACGAGTGTGCCGCGCCCACTGCCACTTAATTTGAGCAATTCTGAGAGAGATGTCAGCATCTTTGGTTCTCCTACGGACCTCCTCGTTTCCGATTCGATCACGCAGAGAAACTCCGAGCATAGTACGCTCCATCGCCCTTTGTGAGCTTTCTTATGAAGCCTAAAGTAAGCAAGCATGTCTCAGTTCCGTATGTTATCACTGGCAACACACACTGGTCGAAGACCTTGGTCTTAAGACACTGCGCTAATTGGGACGTGAAGATATTGCGAAGCTTCCCTAAAGCTCCCTAAAGTTTTTGTATACTTATGATTAATTGATACTCTCATTATCTCAGAAAGACAAAAAAAAGCAAGCGAGCCTTACAGTAACATCTGACGTAAGTAACCTTCTGACCTTCGGCCTCCAGTCTTCCAGGGCGCGCTCAGGGCTTCGCTCTACGCGGAGCATTAGGCGGCATGGCCTTGTTTCCCTAGCCTTTATGACTGAAAAAAGGGCGACATGGCCATGTTTTCTTAACCTTCGTGATAGAAAAAGCCTTAATGACTGAAAAAAATAAGGCGACATGGCCATGTTTTCTTAGCCTTCGTATTAGAATAAAACGCAATTCCTATTACACACTTCAAAAAAATAAAATGACGTGTTAAATAACTAAATTAGTCAGCATGGCCATGTCTCCTTAGCCTACGTGTCTGTAAAAAAACTCTTTTACTGTTACACACTTCCGTTCCTTTTCACGAAATCACACCCACAGAAATCAGTCTCATAGTTTGCAGAAAAGCGAAAAAAAAAATATTTTATATAATTATAAGAGAGCGTCGGTGGTGGTCGTGGTTCGAATCCTGCCACGTACCATTTGTTTCCGAATTTCGATTTCATATGTATGTTTATCCGACGCTCTTACGGTGAAGGAAACCATCGAGAGAAAACCTATACATACCTGCGAAGAAACTCGAAGGTTGTGTGTGAAGTCGATCAACCCGCACTGGACCTGCGTAGGCTCGAGCCCCTTGGTGGGGACGTATATGAGCTGATATGATTGAATTATAATGACCGACCGGAGTTTCCAAAATAGCTGAAATTTCGACTCCGCCGAAACTTGCACCCTTGTGTAATTTTAGTAGAACAAATTAAATAAAAAGGATAATGGACAAAAAATATAGGTTCTAATAGCAATGGGTCTAATAGTAATGACGTTTATGTTATTGGGTCCTAATGGAACTTTTATAACATAGCAGGATTTTTCCATTTCCTGTCCATGTATTTTTATATATATGTTACAGTTGAAAGCCGCTTTTAGTTAAAACGCGTTTTCTCTAGTTAAAACTAGTTTTTACAAAATAAATTTGTTACAACTAGAATTGACTGCAGCTCAAAATTAAAACTTATTCTAACTAGATAAAACGAGGTAGCGTTATGACTAGTGTCAGGTCACAGAATCGTCAGTTAAAGCAAATCGTAACATATTTTAAATGAGCGAGCCAAGTTGGGTTCGGTCAGTCAAATATATACAGTCAAAGGTCAGTATACCCCCCCCGCCCCCGCCCTCTGAGTATCAAAAAATGCTTCGTGTTGAAAACTAACTAGCTTTGGAACTGGCGAGTTCACCAGTCATAACCCTATCCAGCAGTAAACTGTAGTTGTAACAAAAACTTTTAGTAAAAACTAGTTTTAACTAGAGAAAACGCGTTTTAACGATAAACCGCTTTTAACAGTAACATATACAACTAAAATATGTTATTTATGTAGTTCGATAGGTTCGTTCTAATGAAACAACATTTATTACAGCGTGCCTATTTTTTTTTTATTCTTTGCACGTAAGGAGTTATAAAAACGCCCCACCCAAGCCTCCACACTGTGCACCAATCTGGGCGCTCAAAAACGGCGTGAAGAGAATGAAAATAACCAGCTATGTTAAAGTAAATGAGTAATTTCTTATGGAACAACATTTATGATCCAAATACATAAATAACATTGTTATTAGTGGGGTTTGTACAAATCAACCCATTGTTACTTGTGTCAAATAAGTTTCTGTTTCGGCCGAAACAAAATACTTAAAAGTCAAATATGGGTTCGGTTTCGGCTCAAAATCCAGTTTAGAGACCAACCGAGTCTCGAATTATTTAGCAATGAGTTTAATTTTTACCTCCAAAACATACTTAATTCAAAACCCATAAAAAGAGAAGCTAGAGTGGTCCGTAATTCTGTAAACGTATTATGGCAAATAAACAAGTATCATTTTCATTTTTTTGTCCTTATCATATATCCCGAGATCCGCCCATGCACCAGACACATGTATGTACTCGTAATGAAGGCAACAATATGGAACGTTGCCGTCCCGAGGCACTTCTAACTTAAGTATGACACAATAGTCCTACTACCACGTCAAGATCTCCGCCCTCCTTGTTGTTTAACAAACCGCCTATATGCACACACAGAGAATAACAGGATTACTATGAACATAAACTTCCAAATCACTTTCGGAAGTATTATTAGTTATTACCTATCTATATCATAAAACAGGCAGTCATTCCTTTAATAACAACCGTGTTTTCCACGTTTATGGAAATTTAATTTGGTATGTTCATTAAGAAATTGTTTACTACAAAGTCTGTACGAGGTCTTTTTACGAGGTTTTTTTCAAAGTATTAAAATATAAAAAAGACATTTGAGAGATTACGATTTTTATTTTACTGTAAAAGAAATTTAATAGCAATAACTATGTAACCAAATTTACATTTAAATTAAAAATGGATGTTTTTTTTTCATATTGTTAGACGTAATCACTTTTTATAATTTGAAAATCATAAAAAAAACCAATGCTTTAAAAATCTAATTATTTCCTTAAAATGGTCTATATTTTCATTAAAATAAAAGCCTAATCTTTTTAACAACATTGCCAAATCCAGTTTATGACGTATTGTTTCAGCTACGGGTGTAGAGCCGGCAATAAGACTGAGTTTGAATATTCGGCCAATTTGACAGAGGAGGAGTTCCAAGAGCACCCGATTATCAACTGGGATGGAATAATATGGGTCAATAGACCCTTGTATCTGTGGGTGGTGCAAGTCATATTAGCCATGATCTCATTCACTGAAGCTATTTTATTGGCGTATTTAGGCTATAAGGTAATTCTTGCATGAAACTAAGACGCAAAGATTACACTTTGTATAAGTATAATTAACCATAAATCATAATTCATTGTATGTAAAAATTTCGTTACTTATTTTTACTAATCGTCTGAATCATTAGTTTATATTCACTCACCCTAAAAGGCAGTCATAAAAACGATGTCCACACAGGCGAAGCCGCGGGAAAAAGCTAGTATTCAATCAATTAGATCTTAATGTAAAGTGGCCCGTGTTTTATTACTAGTATTCATAGTATTGACATTTCTAAAAACAAATGACGGTGCAAACAAAATCACGGCGAAATAATATATACGTTCGAGAACTAAACTATAACCAATTTGTATCAATCTGGGTGACAAGGGGGTGAGTTCGCAATCTAGAGAATATACTTTGACATAAGTTTATTCATTGCAGGGTAATATATGGCAGCAAGTTATGTCGTTCCATTTTATACTGGAAATGGTCAATACCATACCTTTTGCTTTAACCGTAAGTACCGATTTCTAATAAAACAATACAATTCCTACAATAAAAAGTAATTATATTTTTTTATTTTAGTTGCCGTTTCCACCACTCCGGAATCTGTTTATACCGGTATTTTTAAACTGTTGGCTGGCGAAGAGATCATTAGAAAATATGTTTGTAAGTAAAACAATTTACGTTTCACATTATGACATGTTAACATTGTGTCATTGTCCACCTTTGTATATGTCCTTTCTAAGTGTCTTTCATGTTTAAATGTAAATATTTGTGTGCAATATATGTATATGATTTTTACCAGTTTCAGCTAATTTTAATTTGACATTATTGTTGTGTTATTCACAGAATGATCTACACAGGGCCATGCAGAAATCTCAGTCAGCCTTGTCACAGCAGCTGATGATATTATGCGTAACTCTACTATGTCTCGTGTTTACAAGGTAACATTGATTCTTATCATCCCTAACTACCAATTATATAACATCAATGCTATCAAATCAAGTTTTTGGCTCATCATCATCATCATATACAGAGACGTTCACTGCTGGACAAAGGACACCGGTCCTGTACTACCCACATCCAGCGGCTTCCATGACCTTTACCAGGTCGTCGTCGTTCCAAATCAAGTTTTTTCCTATTCATATATTCACCTATGTTAGGGTAATCTTGTTTAGCTTATTTCTTGAAGAACATTTTGAATATATCCACGCGTTATTCAATTTAAGCACTCTTTTAATATTTTTCCTTACTTCTTTACGTCGAGCTTTTATCGTTTCTCGCGATCTATTGAGGTTCCATAATAAAATACTTTATAAGATTGTATCTCTTATTCCCCGATATTATTATTAATATTCAGTCTTATTTGACAGCGTATGCGGTATTCAACATTTTCAGCGAGCGGGACACCGCCACCTTAACTTATTCCAAGCAACATATTTCGTAGTTGTTACGTTTTCGACGGTTGGTTACGGTGATTTCGTTCCAGACATTTGGCCTTCCCAGCTTTATATGGTAATAATGATAGGTGTCGCACTTGTGGTATTACCAACACAAGTAAGTTTTAACTAAGCTGAACCTTTTTTGCATACTTTCTTACTCTTATTCTTAGACTTGTCTTGCTTGTAACAACATAAACTTTTTTTAGTTTGAACAACTGGCATTTACTTGGATGGAAAGACAAAAACTCGGCGGGTCGTATTCGTCACACCGAGCTCAATCCGAGAAACACGTCGTAGTGTGTTCGACAACTCTCCATGCAGACACCATTATGGATTTTCTAAACGAATTTTATGCACACCCTTTGCTTCAAGATTATTATGTCGTGCTTTTATCTCCTATGGAACTTGACACTACAATGAGGATGATATTACAAGTAAGTATTGTAGGGTATTTTAATATAAAGTATATAATTAGGCACCTACTTTTATTTGGAAGCTTATACAGAGTGTAATAAAAAGTGAGATATAACTCTCAACACAAACATTTTTAGAGCCTACAACTTATAGGACTGAAAAAAATTAACTTAAAGTGACTGAAGGACAGCAAAAACCGGGCGTTAAAAAATCATAAAAATTAAGTAATATAAATACTGCCGTTAATTCTAAATGGAATTTTGTATTTAGAGTTGGATTTTATATAAATGAAAACAATTTGGGAAACCAGATTTAACAACCTTAAAATAAAAAAAAAACAAAAATACACATCACCATCACCACCGTCTATAACTTTCTTCTCAATTTCAAATATTTCAAAACATGAAATTGAACAAATAAATCGATCTTGTTTTATATTTTTAACTGACTTAGAAAAAAGGAGGAGGTTCTCAATTCGTCGGAATCTTTTTTTTTTATTTTTTAAGTATGTTCTCCGATTACTCGAAGATGCCTGGAGCTATTTGGAAAATATTTTTTTTCGTTTGAAATGGTTTACTACCCAGTTGGTCCCTTTGTCACCAAGTCAGGATCTGATACGAGTGTTTTAATATCTAGGTATGTGCAGTTTCATACAATACTTTATCTAATCTCATACATTGGAATCGAACCTACTAATTATCAGATCAAAGTCAACATAGTAAGAAAAAATTTTTGCCACGAAATTCAGTACCTACAACAAAATGTATGATAGCGCCAAAACCCAGCACATTACCGCTCATGCGCTACAGCCGGCGCTGTCGCTTTCACAGACAGGTAAAAGTTGGAATCAAAACTTTTTGTAATGTTATAAAAATGGCGCGTCCCGTATATGCGTTCCATTAGAGACAATAATTGATGGAATCTCCTTGATGATATTAACTTCTTGGATTTGTCCTGTATTGTTATAGTAAAAAAATATTTTTAACGTTATTTTATAACAAAAGAGGTGTAATAATATAATTCTATTTTAATATTTCGGTATGGTATTTTTAAAGTATGCCAATATAAACTCGTTTTTAAGTTCACAATTCGAATTTTACAATACAAGAGTAGCTAAATTTTAAAGTAGTTGCATTCGACTTATAAACCGAACCACTTATCCCAAGTAATGTACGCTAAGTTCGTAAAAAAGTACTTCACTTGAAAGAGTGAGTAAAATGACGTTGTAAAAGCGCAAAATAGTCGCCAGCATTATAAAACTAGTGATTGCTAGTTACTCGACATTCGACAACCAGTTAGCACCTTTTTAAGTTTGAAGGAAAGTACAAAATTAGTGATGTCACATTACTCCGTTGATTTTTCAACTAAGGGAAATCCAAAAAGAGAGAAACAGTAGGCAAATGAACACGACACGGCTGTATGTCCCCGTGGAACGTCTTTGAAATAAAAGCAACATAAAAGTATATTATCTGATACATTAGGTGATAGGCAAATGTGTGATATTTGTGATACATAATTTAAAAAATTAGTTTACCAAAAATAGTAGTTATACACTTGGCCAATCTGCTGACAGATTCGTATAAAAAGTCTAAAAAATATCTAATAATGATTATATATATCACTAAAAAATTATTGTCCGATTGATAAAGGAAAATACCTACTTCAAAAATCTTCCTTAGCATGTATTTTAATGCAGCTAACAGCTAAACCGATCTAGATAACGACCGTGTTTACGACCAGTTAACCATAGTAATCGGCGCGACCACGCAAGTCGTGCTGTGCTACAACCGCAATTGCAAGTTAGCAAAAACACAAATTAATGCAGCCCAAAACTACGTCGTTAAAGATTTCTTTTAATGTATAGAAATTAAAAATAAAATTGATGAAATAAAATAAAGCTCCATCTGTCATTACTTATCCCATATCCTAAAGCTCCAAATTTATAGAAGTACCACTAGTAACTAATTAGTAATCTGTGGTACCACGAAAATAAATGCCAGTGTCTTACTGCCTCTTTTTTTGTTAAGTATTTTAAAAGGAACGTGGTTCTAAGCAACTTCGTTATTTGTAAAATAGTAATATAAGGACTTTTTCTTTAAAGGTACCAATATGGGCACAAAGAGTAATTTATATTCAGGGCTCGTGTTTGAAGGACACTGACTTGATCAGAGCACGGATGAACGAAGCCGAGGCTTGTTTTATATTGGCTGCGCGGAATTACGCTGACAAAACTGCCGCCGACGAGCACACTATATTAAGGTAAACCACATTTATAACCTATAACGACCCCACTGCCGGGGCACAGGCATCTTGCCAAACTCGGGAAGGTTAGGCCATACTCTACACATGGTGGCCAAATCCGGCTTCGTGGAGGTTGCAGGTCAAGTGGCGGACCCCGCTTTCAGAAGTTCATAGTCGCCTATAAGGCCTCTGACTCCGTTTTACGACTGCCATCTAGTTATAGCAACGGTCTATGTACTCGTAAATGACACTAATAGTCAAACAAATCCAGATAATGACCATGCTTTTAGACAGTTATCATGCGTGATCGACGCAACTACGATAGTTTCACTGAGCTACACAGATAAAACATCTAGGGGCACGGTAGTGCCCCCTCCAAGACGAGCCAAGCGAAGTGCAAGGGCACTACTACCTTTTCTCGAAGAGCTTCGTCGTTTTTTTGAACCCTCATAACTTGGGTTAAGATTATACCAGATAAACGAAATTCTCGGGATATGATGCAATAGTGGACCCATTAAACATATAAAGTTTCAATCGCATAGCTCTTATACTTTAGATTTTATTGATATCTAATAAAACCCCAATTTCGTCACTGACTTAATGATGATCATCAAAATTCTTAGAGTACTACCTAAAGTCCTAAAAAGCTGGAATTTGGTATGTAAGTCAGTATTAGTACACAAACAATAAAAAATTCTAAAACTTGGAACTTTTACTCCCAAAACCGATCTAGATAACGACCGTGTTTACGACCAGTTAACCATAGTAATCGGCGCGACCACGCAAGTCGTGCTGTGCTACAATCGCAACCCCTTAAACTAGGGAATGGAAGTTTGTATAAGACTTTCGCAAAATTTATTGTCAGAGGTCAAAAAATTGGTATAGGGACTTTTTGTTATAAATAATCAAATACATATTTCAGGATTAAAAACCAAAAATATTCATCATATCATCATATCAGCTCATAAACGTCCCCACAGCCTACCCTGAATTAGGGCGATCGGGCCATAGTCGACCACGCGGGCCCAGTGCGGGTTGGTCGACTTCACACACCACCTTCGAGTTTTTTTGCAGGCGTGTGCAGGTTTCCTCACGATGTTTTCCTTTACCGTAAGAGCATCGGATAAACGTACGAGTACATATGAAAACTAAATCGAAATCACAGTACGTGGCAGGATTCAAACGGTCCTAGCCGTTACGCCACCAACGCACAAAAATATTAAACAGGGAAATAATAATTTTCCAAAATCCTTATAGCTTTTAGGTACAAGCTTTTATTTGAAAAGAGTTTTTATAATGTTCAAAAAGCCAAATAATCAAATGAATATAAAAACGGTTTCATATTCTAATATTTTTTTTAAAAAACCTAAAAGCTTTTAGGTACAAGCTTTGAATATTGCATTGTCACGCGGTATACATATGCATACAAAATTTCAGCTCAATCGGAAACTAGGACGTGGGTCAAAATTAACTTGCAGGATTCCACCCGAACAAACATACGAGTACATAAATTGCAAGTTAAATAAAAGCTTGTAAAAATATAAAACAAAAATCACACAAAACAAAATTAAAACTTCTCAATTTAGATATATTTAGATTGTAGTACTTACAAAATTTAAAGCCAACTAGGACAAATAAGCCTTTTCAATTACAGATCATGGGCTGTGAAAGACTTCGCACCTAATGTTCCTCAGTATGTTCAAATATTTAGACCTGAAAATAAGCTGCATGTAAAATTCGCCGAGTTTGTTGTATGCGAAGATGAATTCAAGTATGCATTGTTGGCCAACAACTGCACGTGTCCTGGCGCCTCCACCCTCGTTACTTTGCTGCTACATACCAGTCGGGGACAGTAAGTTTCACCTTTATCTGTTACTAGCTTTATCTAGCGGCTTCGCTCGCGTGAACGTAGTTTCTATGACTGTCTTCGAGGGTGCGCAGTGCGCGAGCCGCAAGCAGATCGCGAGCGTGAAAAAAAGTAGCCTGTATAGTTAACAAGGTCCTAATCTGTCTACCTACCAAATTTCATCTAGATCCGTTCAGCGTATCAGGCGTGAAAGACTAGCAACCATTCATACATACAAACTTTCATATTTATAATATTAGTAGAATGAATATATGAATACATAATATAAGCACTAAAACAAAATAAAGGCCACCTGTTCACATTTAACATTTTATCGTGTTATTTTATTACACATAAAATAATTGATAAGAGCAGTTGTGAAGATTTTTTTTGACCTAAATGAAATATTCACTAAGAAGTCGACCATTTCTGTGGTCCCAGCGTAATGATTTGGGTTTTGGGGCAGGATTATATCTTAATAATAAGGGTACTGTAAGGCTTCATGTGATCCCACTTGAGTGAGTCTTTGACCAACACCACCTGAACTAGAAGAGTTTCCAGCTGAAGGTTTGGGGCAAGATTTACTGTAAGGCTTCATGTGATCCTACTTGAGTGAGTCTTTAACCAACAGCACCTGAACTAGAAGAGTTTCCAGCTGAAAAACTAAGGCATTTGATCGAGAGCATGCACTACAGGCCTCATGAGTTAATAGCTAAAGAGGACTACCCGAGACTAAAAAAGAACCGTCATTTTTTTATCTAGGGACTTGCCTCGTTTACTTTTTTTTTTTATAAAAAAATGACATTTTTCATCAATAGTTTAAAAAAAACGACGGGTTGCACTCCGGGAGTGCCGGCAGAAGTGAAAACTTGAATATTAACGTTGTGCATTTTTGATATTTTGGAATGGTTAGGGAATAATTTTGCACGAATTGCTTTGATTATCAGTATAAAAGTACTATCATTTATGTGGTAGAATACAATATTTATTTATTGCGCTATCGTACACAAACATGACAATTTATATTACATTAAAAAGTTTATATCTCAGAAAAATCAACAAAAAATCAACTCCATCCGTCTTACGAATTTTCGATCAGGTCACGTGTCTTGACGCGAGTTTAACATTTTTTACCCATTACAAAACAAGTGCACAACGCCGCTAAAGAAGTTTTCACTACTCCATCCGTCTTACGAATTTTCGATCAGGTCACGTGTCCTGACGCGAGTTTAACATTTTTTACCCATTACAAAAAAAGTGCACAACGCCGCTAAAGAAGTTTTCACTTCAAAAACATTACTTTAAACAGTTATAGGTGTTAAGGCTTAAGCTTAAAATGGCAAGAAGATCATTGTTTTATTGGCAATTAAACATTTTTATTGTTTTATGGTACAAAAATATTAAGTGGCTCTTATTTTGTTTTGACTAGCATTTTATGTGTTGCAGAAATATTGACAAAGTCTGGATCTCACTAATAATACAATGTTTTTTTTTTATTTTTACAAATATCTCAATTTCTTGCAATACTTATCACAGACTATATTTAATGACTCTCATAAAATCATCAATAGTAGTTAAACAGACAGTAGAGATAGATATTTTTTTTTTACAATGACTCCCAGTTTAAGCAAAATCTTCCCTATTTTTCATAGATTTTCTTTGCATTTATGGGAGTTATAATTATGGCATTTGAGTTCCTCCACCATTTGGCAGCGGCTTGACCATCTTCTTCTTCTTGACTTTCTGTATACACATTTTTATCTAAAAATTATATTTTTTCAGGGAAGGTCAACAATCACCAGAGGAATGGCATAGATTATATGGTAGATGTTCAGGAAATGAAATATACCATATTGTTTTAGGAGATAGTCGATTTTTTGGAGAGTACGAAGGCAAAAGTTTTACTTACGCAAGTTTTCATTCGCATAGAAAGTAAGTTCATTTTTTTTATGTCGTCAATGTATCAATAGAAATTATCAACTACGTTAACTAGCAAATTTTATAGCAATTTTAAATCATGTACCTATAACATGTGCCTGGCATTAGCGAAGGATTGTACTAATACGAGCTTCACGAACAATATACAAATTATGAACATTTATTAGTATTGAATCACGTTTTTAAATAGGTGTCATCTTCGAAAAAAAATAGTTTGAAGCTTTGTTGCTTGAATACGGTATTCTTGAAATTAACACTCTAATAACCAAAAAAATATTTATAAATTCAAGGTACGGCGTGGCTTTAGTCGGCGTCCGTCCAGCTGAATTGCCAGAATTTTACGAAGAAACAATTTTACTCAATCCAGGCCCAAGACATATCATGAAAAATAGTGACACCTGTTATTACATGAGTATAACTAAAGAAGAAAATTCTGCATTTGTTGTTTCTGAAAAACAAGCTGAACATAAACCAACCATTCCGAAAGATCAGACAACATTTAGCCTTCTATCAAACGAGAAGAAGAACGGTGACGCAGAGGAGGGTACTATACAACAGAAAAAACCAGACGGTAGTAACGTCGCTCAATACGAACTTCCACAAGTGATTCTCCAAGCTCCCGCGAGTTCCACACCATGCGCATCACCATCACGCATCAACCAAGCTAATACTGTATCATCCGCTAATTTTACTGTCGCTAGCTGTGAGTGTCACAGTTGGTTAAGCACCCAGAGTAAACTGAATGCATTATATCTAAGAACATTTAATGCATTCGGAATATTCTATGCTGTAGCTGCTTATGTTGCTCCATGAATTTTTCGAATAGCGTTTTCTGATTGAATGATTTATCAACATACAGCATGTATTGAAAAATTCATTGCAACAACAAGGCTTTGCTAAACTTGCGAGAAAATCGACCAAAAATCGGGAATAGATCACGTACACCATGACTCGTGTCGGTTTAAGCAAAGACTTAATCATCCTCAATACATGTTTTTTAACAGTGTGGAGACTAAGTCCGACTACAGTGAATACCTATAATGAAAAATATTTTTTTACATCTTATGATGTCTGCGAATAAAAGGTAAAGGTTTTTTACCAGGGGCATTTGTGATAGGTAGGTACTACACGTAAATCTATAGCAGGAATAATTTGAATTTTCACATGTGTTGCAAGCGTTTTGTAGTTTTTAGGAGCACAATTTGCACATTCGTGAAGATTTCTGGTACGGATCGTATTATTACAAGATAAGGTAATTGACACTGTTCAAACAAATAAGGTATTATAATAATGAACATGAACCATGTGTCTCACAATGTCCAACTAAATGACATCAAAATTACGTCATTAGTGTACTAGCATGCCCAAATACTTTCTCTAAATAAAAACTATTGAAATTTAGTAAAAATACGAGTACAAGAATAAAATAAAATTGTTAAATACACTTGTATAAAAAAATTTTTTTTACTAAAAATTCATTTTTATAGCAACACTAGTACCTCTATTATTCTATTGCTACAGATTTTATTGTGTTGCTAGAGAAGTTTGTAGACTTAAAGACTATAATGAGTATTTACAGAATGTTACGTGTTTTACGTAGCAAAGTTTTATTGTACGATACTAGGGTTTCGTCTGTGATCTTGGGTACCCTTTTTACGAGTAGGTCACAAAATAAAAACTAGCTTGATAAAGTCTCAGAAATCAACATACATTATTTACTTTAAAAAATTTCACTGTGGGCGGATATAAATTCAGAAAACCCTGTGTTATGTGTACTTAGAATAATTATTCTGACCGCTTTTATATTAAAAAAATCTTTATCTTACAATTTTGCTTGCCAGACTCGTACACTGAGATAAAATTGTAAGACTGTTTCCCTTCTGTTCAACTAGAAAAGTTATCTTGGTAATCCAGCATTATACAAATGATCAAGAGCATATTCTATAAGTTCTTCATCTATTCAAGAGTCCCCAAACGACTGATATTGCGTAAGACGACGTGGTCCATATAAGAAGGTCCGCGTTTTATATAATTTGGAGTGTTTTCAATATTTATAATAAGGTAATGGGCTCCCTGTTTTGCATGTTTTAAAACCAGTTTGATGTGTGAAGTAACAAGTTGTTTGCGTCGTCTTTAGTATTTACTTATTTCATGATAATATCATAATCCAACGCAAAGTTTCATTATACGAACGAGGGATTGTTAAATGGCTTGATCTGTTGTCTTACTTATGTATAACATTCGGGTAAAGAAACTCTGCGCTGGCCCATTATCCAGATGATCCATCAAATTTGTGTTGTTTTATTTGTGGAATATGCATTGTTGTTTAGATAATGTGTGAAGTCTTGTTTATATCGATTATTTGTTCTGAAAATTCTAAAGTATTCATTACGAAACGCATATGGAAAGTGGGTACTATGAATGAATGACCAAAAAATAATGAGTTCAATGCACTTTTCCGAACATAATTTTTCGACCGGTTAGCTTCCGAATGGTCGTTTTTACCATAGCTTACATTAGGAAACGTTGTTTCTACTATGAAAGGTAGTCCGATTTACGTTTTAAAAATGGTAAATGGAACTTTTTTCAGTTTCCTGTAGAGCAGCACCTCATTATTGAGCCGAGGCAGCACCAAAGGATTAATTTTATATCTGTATGTCAATTGCCGTCTATAAATTAAAAATAATAATATTTTGCTATCCTTGTTGATGTAGGTACTCAATTAAATTAATTTAAAGATATTTGTTTTTATACGTTTTTATATTCTTCAGCTAAATATGGTGAGAATGCTTCAACGTCCGACTCCAGGACATGTTTAAAAGATTCACCTGGGACCGACAGTCTTACTGATAGTCATTTGCTATTACCCAAGCCAGACAATACAAATTTCCTAAGCCCGGAGACGTTAAATTATCGCAGAGGTTAGTATGTTATTTTTTAATTATTCAAACGGTGCACCACAGCTACGAGTGTAACCAAAGAGTAAAAAATATTACTTTAAAAGTATAACGTTGGTTTTAAGAGACAAATTCACACACTCGGATTTAACATTTACACGTGATTTTAACAAATTTCCTCTCCCTTCCCCATCGTAATCAATCGTGATGTTATTCGAAGCGACCAATGACTTATATATTACTGGCGAAACTGTGGAAGCGACGGTTATTTTTATTTTAACCGTTATGTTTTATTCATTTCAGGTAGTAGAAGACCGTCAATTCTGCCGGTGCCAGACATGGTGACGAGTAGTCTGAACATAGCTACTGACAGCCAAGACGCAGAGGCCGAGGCCGACGAGAGCGAAGACGAGTTGGAGGACGACGTACCTTGGAGGTCACCCTCCGAAAAAATAGCGTAAGCGTAGCGTCCATGTACATAGTCCATCTGGCTTCGATTAAAAAATTATTGCATGAAAAGATAACGCTCATTTTTCTTTTTTTCGTCTAAAACATCCAAACTATCAGTTCATGTCTTTTTATTAAAAATAAATAGAACGCAAAATTTCCTGGGCCCGGAATGCATGCAATGCTGGGCGTATTCAATATGATAATGAAGGACATATATTTCTTAGGTTTAATTATATTTGGTCATAGACAAATATGTTAACTTTTATTACTTAGCTTGTTACCTTATCGTGGGTTGTAATTTAATCCCGTTGCTGTAAAAATTTTAGATATTTAGGCATATTCCGGACACTTCATACAACAGTGAAATCCCTTACGTTTGAGAACCAAAGTAGCAACAATCGCAGGGAGTGACCATACTGTACATTAGTATTAATATTATATACTCTGCTTTAGATCAAATACTTGTGACAAGTACTTTTGGCAGTTACTGAAACAGGTGACAATCTGATGGCCATGTTCGAGCTTTACCTACTTTGTCTCAACATCTCATCAGCTCTCAACAGTCGACAGAGGTCTGAATCGATAGAAAAAGGTTCTAATGGATTATTCCTTTCCAATCCCACCAAACACAACTGCCATCACCATCGTTTCGTTCGTGTTAGGTAAGCCTATTTTTTTAACCAATAAGAGGTATTAAGTTTTTACAGCAACGGGATCATATCAGTTCGTGCAAGGTGACAACAAGTTGAATAAACTTATTCATATTTCATATATTAAATTTAATTAAACTCAAAGGAAAGTCTTGAATAATCATATTCGCCTAAAATACGAAGAAAATTTTTCCGCCATCCGCATATATTTTAAAAGTAAGAGATCGGATTCATTAATCTACGAGTACGGATAACGGCAATCCTGTGTCAAATTTCCATCGTGCATACTCTCTAAATATACAGAGTAAAATTTTACTCGTTTCGTACCTGCAGTGTAGTGTAGTTGTATATTATCGAATATAGAATGCGTTTTAAAATCAACACAAAGTTTTTATTTACTCCATAGAAAATATACCGTTCGAATAGTTGACTTTGTATTGAGTCGATTTTTTAAAGGACTATTTTATGCTGCTAGAAAATTTCACCTGTATTTTGTACTGTTATAAAAATAAATATGTAATAAGAGCTCATCAGCTGAAGTTTGGCTGAAGTGTAACAAAATAAAACGACTGCACTAAAGTTCATTAACAATTAAATTCAAGAAAAATTCGTTGCGCAATTTCAAAATCATCTATCATTCATATCTTGTAACTAGTCATTAGGTATCTTTGTACTTAGTATTTTAACACCTTTAAAGCTTCTGCACTAGATTCCAGTTGTTTGGCTTCACACGTTACATAGTATATTGAAGAGTTTGAGTTGTCTTACTACTTATTTATAAACATTTTTAACTATGTACTATTCATTCTGTTTAACAAATTTTCTGATTTATCACAATGTTATGTTGAATGAAATCCTTAACACTTTAGTAAAACCAACACCAAATGTAAAATGTGTAACGTAATGTTGTACATTGTGTATCTGTAATAATCCCCTGAGCGTATATCCCAAACCGCACGACATACCCCGCCCAGTGACAATGCCAGCTCGAGCAGCGGCGCGTCCTCGGAGAGCAGCGGCGTCGTGCGCCCGCGCAGCGCCTGGCGCAAAGACTTCACCAGGTGAGTCGCTTTCACTACCCTGCACTATCAGTTACCACTTGGCAAACGTTACACACGACACCAACCAAATAAGTTTTGGAAATATAAATAGGTCACAGAAAAGTTTCACCAAAAGCTTGAGGATTCCCTAACAATATCGTCTTCCATACAAAATAATCATTCTAATTTCTCGAAAATTAACTGACCCGTTGAAATGAAACATAAAACACGAAATTGTAGTAAGTATACCATCATCACTTACCATCAGGTGATATGATGCCAAGGGCCTATCAATTGTGACTTGTGGATTAAGGCTCCCCAGGAGGTTCGTGTTTCCATACAAACGTAGTTCCGCTTTGATACAAAAACTACATGCCGGATTGAATCCAAACTTTGCGAATATATTGAGTAGATACATATCAATGTTTGTAATATGTTTTCGATGTACTAATATGAAAAGGAAAAAATAAGAAGTTTCAAACTTTCAGTACAAAACTAATTTACCCCTTCGTTTAGTTATTTTTAAATTTACTACGATCAAAACTAATTACAAACATCGATATGTGTCTACTCAGAATATTTGCAAAGTTTTGATTCGATCCGGCATGTTGTAGTATTTGTATTAAAGCGGAGCTACGTTTGTGTGGAAACTCGAGCCTCCTGTGGACCCTTATAGTGTATAGTTTATATTTTCGACTCCTTATTCAAAGGAAGTAAAGTGCATTTTAAAATTACAATGAAAAACACCAGCGGACGTCTTTCGGCTGATATGATGTTATTAAAAAATAAAAAAATCTATCGTTTTTTTGTTCAAATGTATAAAGTTACATTAAGATAGATTTTATAATGAATAAGAAATTCAAATTATTAATAAGGAAGACGATTTTTACTCCAAAAGTCCAAACGAACATAAAAGTTTTTCAAATAAATACGAATTTCTTTTTCAAGCCCACAAATACTTCGCGGAATAAAATAGGCCTAAACCCTTATCTAATATATAGTTGTCTCTGGTATTGGAGAACAGGGAACATTATTTAAAATCGATACTTTTTTCAAAATACACGTTTGTTTCAAAATAAAACAGTTTTAAATTTATTTGTCAATGTTTTATACATGTTTGACACACCTCTGTATGCAATAATTTTACTTACTTAGCGTAATTCAATTTTCGTTTGCACAAACCTTTACGTGTAGTTATGCATGATTATCTTCCTTATTCTATGTTGAATGTAAGAATTACCAACCGGCAGAAAACAGCACATTAGAGTTTATGATCCTGTGTAACGCTCAGTCAACAAAATTATGTACCTACGTAAATTTTCTTATGGTTTTCGTTTATCAAGATATTTTACTTTGTTTGTTATCCTATATTTAAAAAACCTACAGTGGATTTATTTGTTTTTCAAGTAATATATTTATGACTTTTCAGGATCGTGAAAGGTTTTCCACCAGTATCACCGTTTATTGGTGTCAGCCCAACGCTATGCTATTTGTTGAAAGAGAAGAAACCACTCTGCTGCTTGCAACTGGCTCAAGTTTGCGAACACTGCACATATAGAAACGCAAAAGAATACCAATGGCAAAATAAAACTATAATATTAGCTGCTGATTATGCGTCCAATGGAATTTACAATTTTATAATACCACTGCGTGCACACTTTAGATCTAAAACATCCCTCAATCCTATAATATTATTATTAGAAAGAAGACCAGACATAGCATTTTTAGATGCTATATCATATTTTCCTTTGGTGTACTGGATGTTGGGTTCAATCGACTGGTAAGTTACATAACTTACTTATATATAAGTTTAATAAATAGAGAGGTTTCATAGTATTACAGCTCGAAAGAACTACCAAACCTTTAGAACAAAAGTTTTTGGTTATTAAAAAAACTAGATAGTAGGTTAATTTCCTTCAATGCAATACCAGAACCGTCTCTGTAGTCCTATCTCCCAATAAAACATCTTTATTCGAGAAGCTTTGTATATACGTTTTTTATGTGCTATGTATAAAATAAATAATATTTCAAAATAGTTTTTTCCTCGACTAACCCAGAAGTCCCTCATTTTCTGGCTTTGTGTGAGCCTGTTAAATATTTGTCCCTAGTGTGGAGCCAGGTGACCATGTGTTATTTGTCCCTGAATATTATTACTATTATTAAATTATGGTCTTAACAACGGGGAGCTAATTTGCCGACTGGCCGTTCAAAAATATGTAGGTACACATTATGAGTCTTGGTAACTTGAAAAAATAAATTATTATTATGTAAGTATTAATCCTAGTTTGAGGTCAGATGACTGTGTGTTATTTGTCCTTGAATATTATTATTATTAATGGTTTTAACAACGGGCAGCTATTTTGTCGGTTTTAGAAGCCGAATGGCCGTTCAACAATTTTTAGGTACACCAATGACTTATATATTACTGGAGGTACACATTATGAGTCTTCGTAACTAGAAAAAATAAATTATTATTATGTAAGTATTAATCCTAGTTTGGGGCCAGATGACTGTGTGTTATTGTATTTGTCCTTGAATATTATTATTATTAATGGTTTTAACAACGGGTAGCTAATTTGTCGGTTTTAGAAGCCGAATGGCCGTTCAACAATATTTAGGTACACATTATGAGTCTTGGTAACTTAAATGAATAAATTATTATTATATAAGTATTAACCCTACTTTAGGGCCAGATAACTATGTATTATTTTCCTTGAATATTATATAAACACAGGCAGCTAATTTGTCAGTTTTAGAAGCCGACTAGTCATTCAACAATATGTATACCAGGCGGTCCCATAATGACTTGACTGACTAATGGCCTGATATATTTCTTAACATGTTAAAACATGTTCGACTGCGGTATAGGAATCTTTAGATCGTAGATAGTTTTTTAAAATGTCAAAAATCGAGTACCGGAGTGTGATTAAATTCCTCTGTAAGGAAGGTCATTCCCCTGCTACAATCGAACAGCGTTTGGAAAGCGTGTATGGCGAGCCTACTCCGTCCTATAGCACTGTAAAGAACTGGGTTATGGAATTTCTTTTTGGACGACAAACGGTTGAAGACGCTGATTATGAAGGCCAACCGGTGGAGGTTCTTACCCCGGAAACAATCGCCATTATCGAGGAGTAGGTGTGGAGTGATCGCCGATTAAAAATCAGGGAAATAACAGCTAGGTTGGGGCTTTCGAATCGTTTATCGTGTAATTCACGACCATCTTAATATGAATAAGTTGAGCGCAAAATGGGTACCAAAACTTCTCTCGGCTGTTCAAAGAGAGAAAAGTGCGATGCGCTTCTGCATTTTCGGAACTGTGTGGCGACAACCCTAACCCAAACGATTGATCGGATGTTTACTGGTGATGAAACGATGGTGCTTTATTATGTTTGTTTGTTTGTTTGTAAACTCTTTATTGCTTTAAAACAAATACATTAAATATTTAGAGAAAAGAAAATATATTTAGCAAAGGCGGACTTATCCCTTTCGGGATCTCTTCCAGTCAACCTTGATTATTATGATCCTGAGAGCATACACGAGTCCATGGGGTGGCGTTTTATGGGAGAAAAGACGCCGAGAAAGGCAAGAGTGTAACAGTCCACTAAAAAATTTATGTGCACGGTTTTTTGGGATTCACAAGGTGTGCATAAAAATAGTGCGGGGGGTGGGAAGTAACATAGACTGCTAATCAGAATAGACCGATATAGTTCCCGAGGGATCTAGAGCAAACTCCTGTCTACGCTCGCGAGCCGCTATCGACTCGGGTACCACCCACCCTCTAAGACAGTCATAAAAACGATGCCCACATGAGCGAAGCCGCGGGCAAAAGCTAATTATTATATAAGGATTCATCCTAGTTTGGAGCCAGATGATCATGTGTTATTTGTCCTTAAATATTATTATTATTGTTAATGGTTTTAACAAAGGGCACCTAGTTTGTCAGTTTTACAAGCCGACTTGCCGTTTAACAATATCTAGGTACACATTACGACTTTTATGAGTGGTAACTTGAATGAATAAATTATTATTATAATAGTCATGATTGTGCTAGCATCTGACCCTACGCTTCTTCATAACTTGACGCATCTAAATTATCTAACAGAAATAACACCAAAAGGCAACGTGGATTTTCTTTGCAATCATTTTTTTTGTAGAATAATGGCCCTGCCTTCAGCCAATTTTGATTTAAGACAAACATGTGATTTTTTTTCTTAAGTCCAATCTGACAATAGTTTTCGAGAACACCGCGAACATACTAACATAATATACTCGTACCTACATAAGGAACTAGGGATAACAGCACTGTTTGAAAAAATTTTAGAAAGAAACTGAGTGCGTTTTAATACAGCTCACTGATACGCTGATGGAAAGTGGCAATGCCAGTCGTTTTCAAAAGTTCTTAATAGTAAGTTCATACTAAATGCGAAAAACAGCTAAATCCTATACGTTCGAGAACCAAGCAAGGTTCAACAAGACGTTTATAAGGAAAATCTTGTACGCATTTTGATTTGAGTATACTGCAATTGATCTGAGTTTTTGCAACCTTAATTTAGTAGACCATATAATAACTTGATTTAATACAATAAAATAAATGAATAAGTTGCAAAAAGTCTAATTAAAAAAACATTTAAAAAATTATTGATGACAATGACACAACCTATCATCATTGTAATAATATCAAGAACGAATCTGTTTAAGAAAGTAAATTTAATCAAAAACACTTTGTATAAAATTTATAGCTGCAATTTAGCCTTAAAAGTACATTTGGGGACACGCTTTACTCTATCCAAAAAAATCTGTTTCAGCCTTGACGATCTACTTAGAGCTGGAATAACATTGGCTGAAAATGTGGTGGTTGTCAATAAAGAGCTGTCGAACTCCGCCGAGGAGGACAGCCTCGCCGACTGCAATACGATCGTGGCTGTCCAGACCATGTTCAAGTAAAGCATAACTACCTTTACAATTATATTATAACCAAGTACCTATAACATAAGCAATATTAAATTAATGCTGAAGCGAATTGCAATTATATCAAGGGAGCCTAAGCGAATATTTTTATGTACACTGTCTGGAAGACAACTTGATAGCGATGAGACTGTCTCTATGTGTAACTTTATTAGAGACATATATTGATTTACGTAAAAGTTTTTAGAAAATTTATTTGTACAAAACATTGTCTTTTTATTACAGATTCTTTCCCTCAATAAAATCAATAACGGAACTATCACAATCATCAAACATGCGTTTTATGCAATTCAGAGCACACGACAAATACGCACTGCATCTCTCCAAAATGGAAAAGGTTTTACAGTTTCATTAATTTTCAGCGTTATACCTTTCTGTTTCTTCAATTAATTTAGCAATAATTATACCTTTCTCTTTCTTCAATTAATTATACCTTTCTGTTTCTTCAATTAATTTTAGCAATATTATTACAGCGAGAAAAAGAACGAGGATCTCATATCTCGTACATGTTCCGATTGCCGTTCGCTGCTGGTTCAGTATTTTCGGCGTCTATGTTGGACACGCTACTTTATCAAGCGTTTGTCAAAGACTATGTCATTACATTTGTTCGTCTTTTGTTGGGAGTAGACCAAGCACCAGGATCTGGCTTTCTCACTTCGGTAAGCAATTGTCATCATCATCATCATCATCATATCAGCCGAAAGACGTCCACTGCTGGACAAAAGATTTCCATGACGACCGGTCCTGCGCTGCCCGCATTCAGCGGCTTTCCGCGACCTTCACCAGGTCGTTGGTCCACCGCGTGGGAGACTTGCCTACGCTACGTCTTCCGGTGTGCAATTATGTACTCGTTCAGTTTCAAGATATTTAAAAAACTATATTATGACCATCATTTATTTTGCAAAGATAAATGCGCCCGCGAATTTTGTGTTTACATCCTCTACTGAACTTACTCGTACATTTGAAAAAGATGTCATACCAGATACCAACGACGTCATCAATATAGCCGGTGACACGTCATTTACCTCTCGCCGAATTAATACTTTTATTTAATGTTAAATGCGATTCTTGCGAATTTAATAAATATGTACTTATGCGTAATATTTTAAATGACTATAATATTATTTACACTTATGACAGATGAAAATATCTAAAGAAGACATGTGGATACGCACATATGGTCGACTATATCAAAAGTTGTGTTCGACAACTTGTGAAATCCCTATAGGGATCTATCGCACACAAGACACAACACTAGCTGACCCCTCCCACCACGTGAGTATGGCCCCACGGACCCCTTCAAGGTGGTTCTGGTCACGCTTCGCGAGAATGCGACCATCGCGTGCATCGGTGAGTCGGTTCAACAATACACTCTGATATATTTATTAACTCAAATACAGTCGACGCCTTGTTGGATGCTATATGAACACAGATTTAATGCATTCTTTATCATTCCCAATTTGACGCTAGCACTGCTTTAAGTCCATATGTTTGGACCTTTTTTCAATTAACTTTTTTATACCTTCTCCTTAAATAAGGTTATTTTTAAATATTAACATGTTTATAATTTCCTGACCACAACACTTGTGACGTGTCAGTAATTTAGTTCTAGTTATCTATACAATTTTGCAGGGATATTGTCAAAGCCGGGATATTATAATCTCACTGGTGACATTATCTGCTGATTTTATCAATCGTCTCCGTTCTATACAATATCACGAACCAGCTTCAGTGCCATTGTAATTTCACTAAACCTAGTGATATTGCCATATCGTAGATTTTTTGAAAAATTCGTAAATGGGCATCACCGTTAGATTGTGAAACGGTCATTGATTGGTCCACTTTCAATACCTATCAGTTTAGCTACAGAGTTTGAACAAGTAAAAGTAAGGATTTTGAAATTAAATCCAAAAAGTCATTAACAGATCTTAAGGTTATTCTTATCTTCCGACATAGCGTGCGGAGCTTTCATCGCACGTCAAAATAGAACCATTCAACTCTATATGCAAAAGCAAATAAAGCTTTATTATTAGGTGCTTTTCCAATGCAGATGCACCAATCTGCATTTCTACAAGATTTACATTAACTTGCCGTGTTAGTTTGTCCGTTAGTTTAGAACAAATCTTGAGAACTAAATTAGAACCACTTCTCGTTTTCCGATTGAGCTGAAATTTTGCGTACACGTTAAGTTTGTAGAACAATATATGGTTAGCTAAGTAAAGTCATTCTGAATCTAACATATCTATAGCGGACTCTCAAAGATGTCAGATCAGTTATTGTTTATGCACCCCATGATAAGGGTATCAAATAAAAGAGATTGCTAAGAATACTACGAAGTAATTAAAATTATTTTCAAATTAAAGCGTATACATTCAATTTTATAAAATACTAGCTGTCCCGGCGAACTTCGTACCACCTTACACTACACTACACTACATAAGAACCTTATCCTGACAATAACAAACTAAACAAAAAAGAATTATACGAATCGGTCCAGCCGTCCACGCGAGATACCGATGATTAAATTACAGATACCACTATAGTGAATTCTTAAAAATAGTGGTCTACGGCAAGTAGCACTTGTTGGTTTTCGTACCTTCTAGTGTATCACACTTCTTCCCATTGGCTGTCTAGGTTAGCAACCGAATGTTAACATGTTTTGTTGTACAATAATTAGATTTTAAAAATTATCTTATTATTAGATCTGTTTACTTCGTCTTCGTTTACAGCGCTGTTTCCGCCACCTCAACAATCTACTTACTATTGGAGTAATCATTAACTAAGTACCTAATATAGTTATCATGATATGACTAAATTATGTCCATTAAATTACAATATCATTAAATCTAGTCCCTGATATATAAAAAGCGGAGACGAGTGACAAAAAATCGTGAAATTGTAATGTTACATATAAGATTAAAATTATTACGGCTTTGACAATATCCCTGCGATACATACATATTATACTCCTCACGAGAAATTTATTTTTATCATTCGAAATATACACATGCTTATCTACAATATTTTATCACAAGTTCCGTAGACATAATTGATTTAAATTATGATATGCTTATACCTCAACATCAATGAAAAAACATTATTAAAGAATTTATAATCTATTTTGTTTGATGAAAAATTGGCGTTTTATTTGAACCTAGACAAGTTTGAGGACCGCATAAATACGTTAAAATGTAACTCGATGATCGCAATCCCGCCTACATAAACGTGTCTCTCTTAAATGTTGCATGTTATCTAAGTAAGATTAAATAATGCTGCCGAGAATTGCCTTTCGCTTTCATCAACTAGCCACTATCTTAGTAAGAGGCATCATGCAATTATTAGAAATTAAACTATCCTAGCACGAAAAATTTATGACCTTACCTTTATTAATTATTTTTCCCTTGCAGTGAAAATAGAGGTAACATAGTTTTTCTTTCCACGAAGTGATTTGCTTTTGAACCTGTTGCATGTTTAGAAATAGTTAATAATCATGCATTATATTGTTTTGTGTTAAATTACTTAAAAATATAATATCACATTAAAAAAACAATAAAAAGACTTTTTTAATACAAAAAGCGTTGGAGGGCTATTTATGTTACGCAAATGGGGTGGGTAAATATGTTATATTAAGTAAGGATGTAATTAAAAAGAAAGAAAACAATAGTAAGAGGACAGTTCCAGCAGGAGGAAGGAGAAAGCGGGTTATTCCCGGCGTGCGGGCGCCGCGGGCGACAGGCCGCCAGCTGCCTCGGCGGGTGCTACGGCGAGCGCACGCCGGCGGTAAGGTCACTACATTATGCTCTCCGAGAATTTCCAAAGATCACTTGTTAGCCTTTTCCAATTACGAACTTATAACAAAACCATAAACGCCATGATGGGAGCTCAATGATATATACTCCTCCAGTGTACCATGAAAAAACATGTCATTATTGTCAAGTAAACAAAAACTATTTGTAATTTATTTAGATTTAGAAAGAATAGCTTTCATTTGATGGATTTAGCGAACATGTCATATTGTAGTGTTATCCTATCACTAGATTTAGATTTAGTTATTACTTTTTGGAAACCAGTGACAATTATGGTATATGGCATTTGTTAATTAGTAAAGCTGACGCTGCACAAAGACCAACGTGCAGTGCTGTAATATCAGTAAAACTATAGACATGTAACGAAATTAAGGGCGTGAATAAAAAGGGTTTACGAAACAACATAATTATCTTCATTGCTCTACTACATTTTTTACTTGCCATCCCTCTTTGAAATCACATAAATCTATTTTTAGTTAAATGAGTCGAAAATGAAAAGCACAAAATAATAGTAGTAGCTCTCGGTCAACTTATTTATTTTTCAGGTGTTATTTTTATACAAGTTGTTAAGCGATTTCGCGAATTATCGAGGAAGTTTTGAGTAATTCTGTTTTTGCTCAGGGTCAGCTTTCTGTCAGATAGTCTATGTATTTTACTTAAGAATTAATAAACTGAGCATGATTCAGATAAATCATTTCTAAAAATGTTCAATTTGCTTTATAAGCCATCTTAATATAATTTTCTACTGTCAATGTCAACTATCACAGACCCAGACATTTGATTTACCCACAAAACGTACCCACTTACTATAAGTACGACTACGTTTGAACATGAATATTAAATGTTTTTAATCAAAACATTAATTATTCTTGTTTTTGAAGCTAATTATTTGTAAAAACTTTACCGGTCACAATTTCTCAAGATAAAATTATAATTCACTGCTGCAATACTAGGTAACACCGTTGCACTCAAATATACAATACACGGTTACTTAGTTATGCACGTGTTTATATCACAGCGCAATTAGTGGGTACACTTATATTATAGTTTACTTTATAAGAAATATGACACTTGAAGGACATACTCTTCAGAGGTCAGAATAACTAAAAATCTTATTCGTGTCACTGATGTTTAGCAACAATATAGGGTGGCCACAGAAGAAAAGTACTTTAAATATTGAATAATTTAGAAAACTCTCCATAAGGAGACTTTTTTCTTGAGTTTAAAGTAAGTAATCGCTTTATTTAGATGGTAATTAAACCGGCTAAATGTATAAATGATAACATTGACATTAAATTGAAAAAATAAATCACAATATAGAGCTAGACAGTAGCCCTTTCCGCCCCACCTTAAACGATCGTGCGTTAAAAAATACAAACAAGTTTGAACCTTTTTAAACTCTTAGTATTTTTTTATTTCAAACAACCTGTTATTAAGCTATTGCATAGCTTTTATCGTGGGCTTTGAGCGCGGCGACCGAATCAAGAAATTCCGTAACGAAAATAAAACCTTAACACCCCCCACGTCGCCTACCATGTAGCTCGGCTAAGCGTAACGTAACTTTACCGCGTTCTAAAAACTTACAGTGCCATCTATTAGCGATTTGCGGTACTAAAAGGACAGTCAATTTTACTGGTGTTACTTTCTTAGTGCTAATATATTATATAAACATCCCGCGCCCCAAGGACTGTATGGTACTGGTAAATACTGCGTAAATAAAAAATAAATAAATAATTATAATTGCATAGGTTGATAAAAAATGCTATGCAATAGCTTTACCGCGGCAGTCCCCGAGCGCCACAAAATACTTGCATTACATAAACAAATCTTCATTTTTTAAAGTTAATAAAGTTTTTGTACGTTGATTAAATTACTATATTATGTATAGGTGTACTGTGGCAATAAAGTTAATTTAAAAAGTACATTCCCTTCAAGGTCGGGCCGGAAAGGGGTAGAATTGTGCTTGAAGTATACACAATTCAGAGCCAGTCTGAAAATAACAGATTCCGAATCAAATAATGTTTAAGAACCAACTATATTCTAGTTACGACAGTCTTACCATAAATTATGTGTGCATTTTCACAGTATACAGCGAGCATAACTGACGAAGCAAGAGATAATCATGCACAACAAATAGAAAGAGCTGAAATTGCAAACCTTGTTCGATCGAGGATGGAATCTTTGAATCTTACCGGTATCGATTATGACGATGTCAGTGAAAAGAGAAACAGTTTATCTTATGTTATAATCAATCCCAGCTGCGATCTTAACTTGCAGGAAGGCGATATTATGTAGGTTTTTTTAACAAACACAAGTTATCTTTTTATGTTTCCATATTTTAATTAAAATTTTACTTCCAGATATTTGGTCCGTCCATCGCCATTCTCCGCACAAAAAACTTTTGAACGTCACAATAGCCGAAGAAAATCGAATATTAGCTTTTGCTCACAAGCACTTATTCAAGCGCAGGGAGTGGCGAGCCGCAGAGGCTCCGGCATCGGCACAAGTTTCAATCAGCCCAGGGCTCCACCACTTTCAACTACAAAAGCCAACTCCTTGTCCCTTCCAGATAGTCCAACTATCATAACAGATTTTAGAGGCCGATCAAACTCACTCAGAGTCGTGGATGATATATTGCTTCGTCGATCGAATTCTCTACGACATGGCTTGAGCGGTGTCGGATCCCGAAGAAGAAAAAGTAGCTTGGAAGAAATTGGAATATCACATTTCAATTCTTTATTACAACACCAACAACAACAACAAAACGCTAACGCTATCAAAATAGCTCTTAATGGTAGTATCGGCTTAGAAGTAACTCCACCAGAAGAAAGCCCGACGGAAAGGTTCCCTGGTCCTAACGTGCCTCTTGAAGGGTATCAAGACGTCGCTGCAGCCTTGCCTGCCACAAACACGGGACCTTGTCTACCGCCCACCGCCTCTTCGGACCCTCAAAACTTGCAAGGAACAATTGTATGATATAACCTAATGTGGGGACGCCGTCGATTCATTTCCGTTAAGAATAAGTGGAAGTGAACATTGGTTTCCAAATGAGTTGCAACTTATTGCAACGGAACAAGTCATGATTTGTAGCGTCTCTACTTTTTACTTATAGTATTAAGTGTGAATCTGTTTTAAAATTAGCGACGTAGACTGGTAGCAACAGAGCTGAGTAATGTAAGCGGGATCAATTAGTTACTACTTAATTACTTATTCGGGGTTGGCATTCTAACCTGTACAGATTATTTTATATAATAAATAGAGTTTACTGAATTATAAAATAAATAGTGTTGTAAATATAAAATCATACCTACGTTTAATGTAAATAACAACTATGAAGGTGATAGTTTCATTAGATATATTTTTTCTTTAGTTTAATTGACCAAACAAAGAAATATCAATTTTAATTTAAAAAAATCTTATTGAAGTTACCCAACCTTTGGGATTAATTATTGCAAACTAGTCAATTTTATCTAAAATAGATAGATCTATAATAAAAAGCAATTTAAACTTAATTGCATTTTTAATCACATTCATAAAGAGACAACCATAAATACAGTTACACAGGCATGTTCGGTAAAATAGAGCATTTTTTGCCTCCGTAGCATCTGGACAGATTCTTAACTGGACAGATGATCTTTCTTTCGTAACTGTCAGATTCGCCACACAGGGGGAAGCTCGCTTCGCGAGGCTCTTCGACATCATCATCATCATCAAACCTGACGAATCTATTATCGCTCGCTTCGCTTGCTCGTACGTACGGAGTTAAGAATCTGGACAGTTACTACAATACCTATTTTTTTTCTGAAAACTACACAACTTTCCCGATATTGTGAAAAATTTGGACTTCTCATTCTCATACAAATCCATCAGCTGATAAGCCAAATTTGTATGGGAAGTCAATCAATTTTTCATGATTTCAGCCAAGGTGTACAAGACAAAATATTATTCAGTTTCATGAGTAAAAGCTTTTCTAAAAACATGCTTAGCACCCTATAACAAGAGAAACCTATTTTCCCTCAGTATATCTTACTTTACAAGGAAGAACAACTCTCTTCCCTGTGTATTTAACGTACGTATAGGAGCTAATATGATAATATGATTTATAATTGTATGGATTGTATTTTTATTAGTTTTCCGGCCATAACACTAATACATCCAGTCTGTACGTGTACCTGTATTATAAAAGGTGGAGTAGCCATTTGGGTCTAAAGTGTTTAAATTTAGTACTTCTATGGCAGCTCGCTGCTTGGAGGCAGATAGAGAGGTATGGCCGAGTCTCGGAAATCAGTACCCACGGGACCCTCGGGACTTTTCTAAAAGTTTCTTATGTCACTATACCTACTTACAGTAGTTTTGTTAGAAGTCGCGGTCCGATGGGTTTGTATTGGGATTTAAATTAGGAATTTTGATTTGTATTACGTATGGTGTAAATGCTTCTGCCTAATTTAAATCCCAAATGCATCATGTATCTATCAGTGCTTCGTTTAATTATTACTCACAGTTGATAGAATTACAGGTAATAATTAAGTTTAAAATTGATTCGATTCGATCGATTTGTGTGGGTTGTTTCGTTTTTTATGAAACAGTGTTATCGCAGATGCACAGTCATCTTAATGTGTGTGGTATATTTGTGCATCACTATTTTAATTAACATTATGATGAGTAAACCTTATTCGACATCCAATATTGTAAGTATTCAATTAGCTATGGCTAAAAATATTTAAAAAATACTCGACGGTGGGCAAATAATTATGAAGCCTGGTCCAAGATCCACTACATTATTTGACACAGCTACAAATTAGAATTGTGACGAAGTCATTCTTTTTATCATATTTTAATTAGTTTTTCAAATTTTGGCTTTTCTATTCCATTTTTTTTCTTTTTAGGGTTCCGTACCTCAAAAGGTAAAAACGAAACCCTTATAAGATCACTCGTTTGACTGTCTGGCCGTCCAATGTCACAGCCAATTTGCTCAGAAACTACTGGACCGATTCAGTTGAAATTTGGTACACATATGTGATGGTGACCCAATGACGGATGTGCAGCGTAAATAAATTAATTTGAAACATGGGACCACATTTGGGGAGTATATAAGAGAAAAAATTCCAACTATAATATCATGTGACATATTAAATGAAATAACTTTTTGTAAGAATCACAAATATATATTATTTACAATTTTAAGATACATATTTTTAAAATTATTTAAGAAACTAGGCGAAAATTTACCATTTTTCCCCCTACTACTATACTATACTATATACTAGTAGGTCCATAGTCCATACACGAAACTCGTAAACTTAAATTCAATATTTCGTTCACTACACCGACCATCAAAAAAACAAAATCATAATTTAGTTTTTGACAACTGTGCTACTGATATTCAATGACATATTACATTTCAATCATTAAAGCTCATATACGTCCCCACCGAGGGGCTCGAGCCTACCCTGAATCAGGGCGATTAGGCCTTAGTCGATCACGCGGGCCCAGTGCGGGTTGGTCGACTTTACACACAACCTTCGAGTTTCTTCGCAGGCGTGTGCAGGTTTCCTCACGATGTTTTCCTTCACCGTTAAAGCAATCGGTAATGATATGTACGTAAGTTTTTGAAAAACTCATTGGTACATTGGCCGTTCAGATTTGAACCCGGTACCTCTGGTTAGATGGACCGAGTCGTTACCGGTTGAGCCACCGATGCTTTTTTATATACATATTACATTTAAATCGGACAAATCCATATGTCCATTACTATTCTGGGTCGCTTAACGCTTTTAACTTCCTACATTCCCGAAATGTTTAATGCACCCCTAAGTAGTCACTAAGCTATGCCAGTATCATATTTTTTTTTTGTTGTATTACTGTTTTTCATTTTTTTTAATTTCTGCTTAACATTTTCAGAATAAAACCTGCATATCAAAGGTTTGGACCCCTTTTACTTTTCGAGTTAATCTTAAAAATAAATAAAGCTCGCTACCTTTCATACAGATTGATGTTTATGATTGATGATGATCAATGTTCAGACTGATTCTACTATGCGCTTATACCTTTAGGTAGACAGGAAGTGCCTTATTGTACTGGGAACTTATACCTCTAGCTAGGCAGGAAGTACCCTATTGGGTTTGATAGTTAGTGAAAATGTAAGAAAACTTGTCATTTCATTCGGATTTTTTTTTCTCTAGGATGGGTTATGTTTTTAATTTATTGAGTTTAAATTTAAAACATTCTTTATTGCATGCACATCTTGCAAAAAATAAAGGTACAAAACTAAGAGACGGTATTACAGGGTTGCAGATCTTATCGATTGGTTTAAATTTGGAAATGTAACTTTAGCTTTTACTGAGAAAACTGTCCTGGGCAGACAGACGAACGAGTGCTCTTTTAGGTGTTACTTTTTCCTTTTAACTACTGACGATACCTTTATTTATTTGTAAAGACGGTGATAGTTCTCCTTTTGGGATTTTTGCGATAAAGAAGTTAAATAAGTGTGGACGATACTGGTACACTGCTGGTAAATTACAACACATTTTAACTAAAGCTTTGTCATCAATGCAATATTCGTGATTCTGAACTACTTTTTACTTTTAAAGGATCCATGGTCAGTTCGTAAAAAAAGGAAGGTGCTGGTTGAACTGCTTGTACAAATCGATCCCCTAAATAGCTGATTGTTTCCGATTAGCGTACTAGGGGATATTTATATTAATTGTTAACAAAAAGTCCCGTTTCAAAACTAGTAGGATACTGAAAAGAAGGACGGTGTGTAGGTTTTTATGAAAGCATGCTTGCAATTTTTAATAAATATTTACGTTGTTTTAGTGCAAAGGCAACGACTGCGTCACAGAAGTAAGAAGTTTTTAAGTATTAAGGCTCATCGGTACTACATATCTGTATTTTTAGTAACTATTTATTTATGCATTACTTTGTTCAATTAATACCTATAATATATGTAAGTATTTCATTATGTTTTCGTGAATGTACGTATTAAGAGCCCGCTGGAGTTCATAAATCCCATACAAACGTAGTATTTGATTTATTTGTCATCCAAACAACCGATTTTGAAATAATTTTATATCGATAATCGGATGACGTATATCTGTGTCGGTATCGCATTTCTTTTTTGAAAAACGAAACAGGAATCCATTTATTTCCAATAAACCTGTTTTTAAGGTAAAAGACGGAAAACAAGTTTATTGGAAATAAATGGATTCCTGTTTCGTTTTTCAAAAAAGTAATGCGATACCGAGACAGATATACGTAATCCGATTATCGATATAAAATTATTTCAAAATCGGTTGTTTGGTTAACAAATAAATCAAATACTACGTTTGTATTGGATTTATGAACTCCAGCGGGTTCTAACCAAAAAATTAAAAATATTTGCAACCGTAGTTTAATTGGTAAAAAAAATTGTATAAGATCAGCCTTTTTTCAGGGTGCATTATTTGAAGTTTTTTTGTCCTAATCTAATGAAGGGTCTTTCAAGAGTAATCAAAATCGTGATCTTATTAGACAAAAATCAAGATCAGTCAACGGCAAACCGCTAAATCGATGCCGTAGATCATACGACAGGTAGCTAATTAATAACCAGGTACCCCGAAAATATTTTTTTAATACAGTTGCTCAAAAAGTGGTCCTTTCTATGACAGTCAAGTGTGCGCAAAATTGATTTTACGGCACACGTAATTTAACTTTACCACTTTTTTTTAATTTCTAGCTCGGAGGAACAAGACATTTCTAGCAAAAAAATTATAATAACCAAAGATACAGAATCTTCTTTAAGACTTTTGAAAGGAGAATTTTAAAAGAGATAGGTAGTTCCTCCGAGGTTAGTACATAGCGCAAGCTGTTTAGACTCTCTTTGGGTTATATCTTTGTGGAGAAAAGAGAAAAAATATGAATGAAGTGGAACTGGTTACACCAAGGAATAGGTCATCTTTACCAAAGAGGTTAAGTATCCCAAGCCGTATTTTAGTCTATTTATGATAATAAAAAAACTTACGCATGCGTACGTGTGCTAGCTAAAATTATGGCGCAATTTTCGTAAAACTGAATTGATATGTTTTAGTTGTGAAAACTAATAAAAATTAAGAATAGTTAATATATATGTAATAAAACATATACTTATGTGTATGTATAAGAAAAAACGAAGTGAGATTACTCCCCGTACATTTCAAATAAGCCACAAGTCGTGTAAAATGAACTTTGGTTGCTGAAACCTTGATAGGTATGTACCTACCCATGTATTTTGTTTTTCTGACACGATCCTTTTTTCTTTTTATCTATTTTCTCACAACTGTATTGAAAAGCTTCGTATGATACATGGGTGTAAAAGGAAATAACAAACTCTTGACGATGGTAAACCCTTGCCTGCGGCTCGGGCTCACAAATGTCACTCGTTTGTTATTGACCTTTTTACAACCCTTGTATCATAAATAACTATACAAAGTGATACATTTTTTTATCGTATGTCATATCTCTTGGGATAGAACGGCGGCTGAATAAACATGACACTAAAATATTTAAAAAACATCGAAATCAAAAATTACGGCCGAACTATGGCATAGACAAAATTCTGATAGTTTTAAAGCTGGATCCTTACATCAGATAATTCAAACAATGGCCTCTCCAAGGCAATGTATACCAGGTGTTAGGAAAAATGGAACACATTTTTCGAAGGGGGGCTTCCACTCATGAAACTGAACAACTTTTGTTCTACAACTTCGTTGAAATCGCATAAAAACATTGGTCTACACACGACAAAGGAAATTATATAGATTTCTTGGGAACAGTTACTGTGGTTCAGCTTCATGAGTAGATGAGAAATTTAAAATATTGGCTTACTGTTTCAATTTCTCTGTGTATTGTATTCTGCTGTTTGCAAACTAATAACTATAGGTACCTAGTTGTGGCCTAGGCTCGTATAGTACTTTTCTCAAATAATGCGCCTAAAATTAAACTTTTCAAAATCAATGACGAACAACGAACAACAATAATTTTTCACGCGCCAAAGTATATATATTTTTTAATAATTTATTATTTAAATGAAACCTTTGATAAGTTACCTCCTTGGTTGCCATGTTTTATTTCATTTTTAAATTACACGACAGATATGACTTTACGTAGTAATTTATTTGGCCGCTAGAACACGACAGATATGGAGTTTCATACAACTTTTGCCGGCCACTGCTCGCATGTATTTGGCCAGCTCAGCAATTCCCATTCATCTCGAAGAAGGTTGTCAAAATAATGCTCGAATTTCCAAGCATGTTGGAGAAATAGTAATTTGTTAAACAAGAGTGCAAAGTTGCTTTTTGAAAAATTTTTGCACTCGAGTGCAACACGTAACTTTTCATTCCACCTTAGCGAGGAAATGACTAAATGCAAAAAAAATAACATTTGCGCATTACAAACAGTTTCTGTGGGCGTCAAATAAACTTCCTCGACGCTATAATCACTCATTTTAGGTTTTTCACTTGATTTCAAGTTTCTTGTTTTTAACCTTAGGTTTTAACAATATGACGTAAAAAGAAAATGGCGCGAGCAAAGCAAATTAAAAAAAAGTACACCAAGAAGTCTGAGTTTTTAACAAATTAAAAAAAGTTGTATGAAAAATTCGGCACCATGGAGGTAGAAGTAAATAGGTTTAATAATGTTTTGAATTCACAAACTTCGTGCACACGATGTTCTAAATTCAATTTACTTTATCCTCTAGCGAATAAAAACGGCTTTTGCACTCAGATATCGAAGAGCAAAAATACAATTTCCGAGATGAGGGGATGAAAAAGTTATTTTATACGAGTATGTGATCTAAGTTTGTACCTATTAAACAGTAAATTATACTTTTTTAGTGTCGGGGGATTATGTCAACATCGACGGTAAATACATATTTATTATTTACTTTCTATGATCATCATCATCATATAAGCCGAAAGTCTCAGTTTGTCCAACCGTAGACGTATTTCGGCTACTATGATGATGATGATGGGCTCAGTGGTAGCGTGATAGCCTAAATCGATCACGCAGGAAATGTTACTACGAAAAGGCTCAGTACTTAGATGGATTTGATTGCTGCAACTTTGCTAGTAGTTATTGGAGTAGCTGATTTATTAACCGATTTTAAAAAAGGAGGAGTTTCTATGTTAATAATTTATTTATTCATAATAATTATTACATGTCAAAATAGAAAGGAACTGTATGTATCCTATTACTCTGTCAATTGTGGACCGATTTTCATAATTCTTTTTCTGTTCAAAAGAGTATACTCCTGAGGTGGTCCCATTGTCACCAAGTCAGGATCTGATGACGGAATCTCAGGGAAATCGAGGGCCATCCTCAAATTTAACAAGCACGTATTACGTGTTTTATGTATTTTCTAAAGCTATCCAAATTGATGAGCTGATGATGGAAAGTACAACTCCTTAACGGTTAGGAGTAGAAGGAAAATTCTTTAAATATTGTACGTAGATACGTATAGACCGATAGTTGTATTTGTCACCAAGTCAGAATTTCATGATGGAATCCTAGGGAAATCGGAAGCAACCCTCAAATTTTTATGCACGTATTACGTGTTTCATGTATTTTCTAAAGCTATCCAAATTTTTGCGTTTGGTAATCATCCTCTCATGTTGATAAGCTGATGATGATGTATGTACTTAACGGTTATGAGTTGGAGGATTATTCTTTAAATATTATACGTAGATACGTAGATACGTAGATACGTAGGTACATATAGAACGATAGTTGTATTCTTTCAGGTTATTCAAGTGAGCTGATGATGGAAGGTTCCACTCCTTAACTTTCATGCTGCTGAGATGATGATGGAAGCCACAGGACTCTGTATCGGTTAATGAACCACATGCATTATGATAAAATTATTCCTATTGGTGAATAGTTATTTGGGTTTAACGGTGTTACATAGATACCATTATTGCTAAAACAAAAGTTTAAAAAACTAAAAACCGGCTTCAAAAAGAAATTCAAGTATGAAGTAATATTTTTAGAATACGCTAAATTAACCAACAATAACGAAATCAAAGGTAGATACGAATCAAATTAGGGGCCTACAATTTTTTTTGAGGTCGGTGCCAGCTAAGCCATATAATATAAAACATTTGATAGAACGACCTCAAAAAAAATGTAGGCCCCCTAATTTGATTCGTACCTTAATTTCGAATGTTCACGCGTGAGCCAAAGTAATCGTTGCATTGGTAACTACCGATTAATATCACTACGGCAGTTTAAAGCCGTGCTCTACAGAGGATTATAGTATGGGTTGAGTAGTTCTGCTGAATTACGGTGCCCACTCGCCCTGCACCCCCTACCAGCCTTTCAACGTTCACCTATCCCGACTTAAGACATCAAGAGTATAAATAAGTAATACTTGTTGACCTACTTTTCCTTTGAATATTTGATAATATTTTACAATAATGACGTATTTACACTTTTTTTACAGGCAGTTGGATTTAATTCAATAGCTACGGTAGGAACCTGACGTCATTTTACTGATGTGTTAATCTTTCTTGTGAAAGATCGATTAATACTTATATGTACTTCTAAGGCTTTACTTTTCTTTTTGTGGCAGAGAACTCATATATGACAATAGTTTCTCAATTATTGATTCAGATATACAAGTGAAGTACATCTACGAGTATGAACAAAATAGGTGTGGGACCCGTTAACTAGGGGTTTAACTTATTATACTGAACAACTTTCCCCAAGGAACCCATAGCCATTTACCGAAAAAAAATATGGACCATCCATACAAAAATTCACAAAATTAATCGATCGACCTGTATGAGGAGTAAAATATTTTTTTGCGATTTCAGCAGTCATAGAACAAAAGCTGATCAGTATGATGAATAGAAGCTCCAGTTAACGGGACCTACAACAGTTTTGTTGTATATGTTGTGGCGATATCATAGAATTTAATTTCATTATATGGTTGACTAGATCATGAAATGGTTGTTTTTCATGAAATGGACAATACTCGCTGCCCACATCATGATACATATCGTCTAGCCAGATCTATAAAAGTATCAGCCTTTGACGATATGAACAGCTAAACTGGCCAGATTATGCAAAAAGGCCCTAAATTATTAGTTATCATCCTTTTAGGCTTGTTTCTACGCATGTTTCTGAACAAATTTTCACGAGGCAAACGATAAAACTGCCTGAGGTCCTTAATTTATTAGTTATTAACTAAATCCTTTTAAGCCTTTAGGATGCGTGTCCCCTTGCTTGCTCCACTATTGGGGCTAGCAGGATTTGCAAGTGCTCGTGTCAAGTGCTGCTATGAATCAGTGGGACCATCAATACTTATATCTCCACTGGTCCTAAAAAAATATTAGCAAATTTCAATATCACTTTAACTATGTTTAAAAGCTCAACTTCATTGTCAACTTACTTGAAACTCGTTACTATCAATTTCTTGATATTGTATCTTTCTGTTATAATCGGGCATTTCTGTTGTAAGCTGAAATGGATAACTACGAAGCAATAAAGATAATAAAAAAAGTTGGAGATGTGCTCATACACAAGGAGCCTCAATATTTAAATACGCCAATAGGCCAACAATTGTTAAAAGAGGGTGTGAACCCGAAAAAGAAGACATAAATGTTCGGGAGCAATCACGGTACAAGTAAGTACAAAAGTGTAATTTTTAGTTACCATCTGGTCACGTATAACACGTCTCCTTTGCAGCTCCTGATAGCCTGGTACTATGAAAATAATCTAGCTAGATATGTTCAGAATCTAGAAGATTCCAGATATTTTCAGTAATTTTTTCGTGAAAAAATAGCAAACTTCCATATACTAACTTTCGCGTTATTAATATTAGTACGAACTTCCTACGAGTACTTCCGAGTCTTCCGACGTCTGTACCGACTGTGTAGAATTTATTTTTCATCCTAGACATTGTTTTTTTCCTATGAATACGAAATCGAATACAAGTGTGCAAGCGATTTTCACCCTCAATGACATCAAACTTTTACGGCATTTTTTTACAATTTGGACTTTTATTAGCTCCTGAATACGGTTTAGCGAAATTTTGACGATGACTTTTAGCGCCAATTATTTTTAACATCATAGAAATTTTGTTCCATTGACACCAAATTATGAGATCTATCTTTCACGATATTTTTCGACCTTTTTACCCGATTGCGCAAAAACGAGGGTAATGTTATTGGGGTGTATGTATGCCTGTTTCTTTGGCTGAGCTTGAAAAAGAAGCAAGAATTATATTCTGCTGCTCGGAGGAAGGCAAGGAAATAATGAAAAAATAAAGATGAATTTTATGAACATGGTGCAGAGGCCAGGACTCATCAACATAGACGCTTTGGACTTTGGACCGTTTTATGCCGTATGCGTATGGATCAGAATCGCACCACGAGTGTCTAGCTTGATATGCTGACCTCTGTACCTTTAAAAGTATGAGGTGTTAATTAAAAGATGTTATTATCATTTTAAAAATTATCGGTTAAAAGCTAAGTCTTAAAGCTAAAAGCAAAATTATACCTCCGAATCGTAGGCTTGTGCACAGCCCGTCCTTTATTACCAGAAGAGCTTATTCAACAAGGTTGGCAATACATTCACAACGAAGGTTCGGAAATGGATAAAATTAAACTATTCATAGCTTTATTTATATTCATTATTGGCTAAAAAGTTAAGATGTTGTAAGAGAATGGTGTATTGGTGTATTTGTACCGAACTCCGTCGCACTAATATTCTTGCAGAAGTATGACGTGCCAGGCTTAATCGTGAAATAAATAAAATTATGTCATATACCTAAACTACTGACAATAGTCCGTTTTCTATTGGGCATGCTTGAATGGAGAGGTACACAATTTTAAGTACAGCAATGCCATTTGGTACGGGTATTATACACGTCTACCTAAACCCAAAACGCTCGGTAGCCAGTTTGAACTCCGCGTCAGGTGGGGAGGAGGGAGGGTCAAAGAATAAAGCTGCCGGCGCTCAGAAAAAAAATTAAGGCTAACTAGTTTGGACCTTTCATTCAAGTTTGGTGTCGTTAGCAGGTAACTAGAAGATGTCCCATTCATTTCCCATACCAGTTTTTAGGACTCCGAATATGACGCAATCATCAAAATAATATACTTTTAGTAGTGACAAACAAACCCGTTTAGTTTTATATTAAACTTGGTTTATAAAAATACTGTCCGAAAGCCCATTTAATGCATATTATAAAAACATTAACATTGTATATACATTTAACTATTTTCAATGTAAAATAAAATAATTAATGCACGTACCTACTTGACTTTTGCGGGCGGCGAGCGGGAGGCTCTCGGCGGGGCAAATGACTTTCGCCATTCGCAGTAACATATGAGATACTAGTTACTTCGTAAGTAACACAGAGAAACTCCGAGCATGTCGGTTACTTTGGTTCTCTTACGGATCTCCTCGTTTCTGATTCGATCACGCAGAGAAACTCCGAGCATAGCACGCTCCATTGCCCTTTTGGTGACCTTGAGCCTTCTTATGAGGCCCATAATAAGCGACCATGTCTCAGTTCTGTATGTCATCACTGGCAACACACACTGGTCGAAGACCTTGGTCTTAAGACATTGACATTGTGGTTTGGGTCGTGAAGATATTACAAAGCTTCCCAAACGCTGCCCAGCCGTGTTGGATTCGACGATTGATCTGTTTCTTGAAGTTGGACCTACCTAACTGGACTGTTTGTCCCAGGTACACATATTCGGAAACAACTTCGAGTGTAGAGCCTCCAACATTCAGAGGAGTAGGTGCGACACGCACGTTTGACATAGTTTTCACCTTGTCCATGTGCATTCTAAGACCTACTTGTTGAGATCCTCTACTGAGGCCATCAAGCATTGTGCCTAAGTCGTCCATAGACTCAGCCATGACCAAGATATCGTCAGCGAATCGAAGGTGGGTGATGTACTCGCCGTTGATATTGATGCCGAGTCCACCCTAGTCCAAAAGCTTAAAAACATCTTCCAGGGCGGCGGCGAACAGTTTCAGAGATATGACATTACACTGTCTCAACCCTCGCTGCAGACGAATAGGTTACGAGTTTTGATCCTGGAGGCAAACCGACAAGGTGCCGTTTTCAAACAAGCACTTTACCTACCTCGATATATTGATAGTCATTCGGGAATTTGTCACTTGTAAAAGGTATGTATATAGGTAAACCCTTAGGTGGTGACCCCAAATTATAAAGCGTGTTCTTGTTTTAATCGTATTAATTTATTTGAAGGCAAGGGTCTCGCCCAGTCCAGAAGCTTGAAAACATCTTCCAGGGCGGCGGTGAACAATTTCGGAGATATAACGTCTCCCTGTCTTACCCCTCGCTGCAACTGGATAGGTTTCGAGTTCTGGTCCTGGAAGCGAAGCGACATTGTGGCGTTTTCATATAGACACTTCAACAACTCAATGTATAGATAGTTAATTTGGCACCGCTAGAGAGATTGTAGGTTTCGACTGAATCAAAGGCTTTCTTATAGTCCACAAAAGCCAAGCATAGTGGCTGATCTTCTCTATAATCTGCCGCAGCGTATGTATGTGGTCTATGGTACTTAAGCCTTTTCGGAAACTAACTTGTTCGGGAGGCTGGAAGTCGTCAAATCTGCTTGCGAGACGATTCGTAATGACTCTCGAAAACAGCTTGTAGACATGGCTCAGAAGTGTGATGGGTCTGTAGTTCTTCAGCAGGGTGTTGTCACCCTTTTTGAAGAAAAGCACGACCACAGTTCTGTGCCATGCCTTAGGCGTTTGTCCCTCGAGTTAAACGGAATTAAATAACTTCTGAAGAGCTTTAAGTACCGGTGTTGCACCTGCTTTCAGAAGTTCAGTCGTAATTTCATTATCACCCGGTGCTTTCTTGTTTTTAATCTGTTTGAGAGCCACTCTAATCTCGTATAGGCTGACGTCCGGGATATCTTCGGAATAGTGTCGGCTGGCTCTTGGGTCTTTAGCCAGATCGCTGACATGCAGACGTGTGATCGTGTACAATTGTCCGTAGAACTTCTCTACTTCTTCCAGCAACTCAGTCTCAGACGATATGATCCCGTCATTTTAGCGTTTTGGGCTTAGGTGGACGTGTATAACATTCGTATCAAATGGCATTGCTGTACCCAAAAATGTCATACTGTTTCCCAACAGAAAACGGACTTCAATTGGAACATGATGTTTCCATTAATAAAATGAAAATTGCAAACATAGAAAGCGATATTTTGCAACATGCAAAAAATATTTTTGTTAAAAAACTTTTGTTGCATTCATATCAGTAGAAAGACGTCCACTGCTTGACAAAGCAAGGCCTCTCCCAAGGATTTTCACGACGATCGTTTCTGTGCTACCCGCATCCAGCGGCTTCCCGCGACCTTCACCAGATCGTCGGTCTACCGTGCGGGAGGTCTTCCTATGCTAAGTCTTCCGATGCACGGTCGCCACTCCAGAACTTTACTGCCTCATCTGCCATCTGTTCTACGAGCTATGTGCCCTGCCCACTGCCACTTAAGTTAAGCTATTCTGTATTATATGTCGATTACTTTTGTTCTCCTACGGATCTTCACATTAATAATAATAATAATAAGGGGAATATTCCAGGGCGACTGTCTGAGTCCACTTTGGTTTTGCCTGTCCCTGAATCCGCTCAGCTTCCTGCTCGAGAAATCAGGGACGGGATTTCAGTTTCGGAGAGGTGATTCACGCATGACCCACCTTTTCTACATGGATGATCTCAAACTGTTCGCTCCAAATGCAACACGGTTGGAGGAACTGTTGAAAATCACTTGTGATTTTAGCAGTTCCATCAACATGGACCTTGGAGTGGATAAGTGCGCGATCCTTCATGTGGACAAGGGTAGGGTGGTACATTCGGATGGAGTCGAAATCGACTCCATGAACATCCGCACCCTCTCTGAAACTGAAACGTACCGGCATCTGGGTATGTCGCAGAGTATTGGTGTTCACGAGGCAGGGGTGAAACGGGCGGTTTGTGACGTGTTTTGGGAGCGCCTGACAAAAGTTCTTGAGAGCTATTTGTCGGGCGTTAACAAGATACGAGCATTCAATGCCTGGGTCATGCCTGTTCTTTTGTACACCTTCGGCATACTCAGATGGTCGCAGACCGAACTAGACGCCCTGGATCGAAAAGTCCGCACTACTATGACACTCCATAGGATGCATCACCCGAGGTCGTCAGTGATGAGGCTGTATATCCCGCGGAAGAGTGGCGGTCGTGGCCTTCTAAGTGCCAAACAAATGCACAACCGCGAGATATGCAGCCTCCGAAGTTACTTCCTGACAAAAGTCGATAGTGAGTTGCATAGAGTTGTCATAGCTTGTGATAAAGGACTAACTCCTCTATCCAGAGAACTGGCAGGCGCCGGCTGTACTTAGCACTACCGAGCGAGAGGCCATCTGGAAAGACAAAGAGCTGCACGGTAGGTTCTTCAAGGCCCTTTGTGGATCCTTCGTAGATCAGAAGGCCTCCGTGCACTGGCTGCGCTTCGGAGACCTTTTTGCAGAGACCGAGGGTTTTGTCTGTGCAATACAACAACGAAACTCAAGAAACGAAAGTCAAGACGAACCACTATAGGAGGTTTATAATAAAAGACGGCACCTTGGACGTTTGTCGGTTGTGCCGTCAACCAGGGGAGACCCTGCGTCATATAACCTCCGGTTGTTCCATGATTGCCAACACTGAGTATTTGCACAGGCACAACCAAGCAGCCAGGATCCTACACCAAGAGATCGCTCTAAAGTATGGCCTCATATCTCGGCGGTTGCCTTATTACAAATACACGCCGGAGCCGGTTCTCGAGAACGACCGCGCCAAGCTCTACTGGGACCGACCCATCATCACGGATAGGACTATTCCTTCGAATAAGCCTGATATCGTGTTGATGGATCGGGCGCAGTCAAGGGTGTTTTTGGTGGATATCACTATCCCATACGACGAAAACCTCGTGCAGGCTGATGCCGAAAAAAGGACCAAGTACTTGGACCTGGCGCACGAGATTACTGATATGTGGCAAGTGGAATCCACTGAAATCATCCCCGTAGTCCTATCCGTGAACGGACTAATTCCAGCCGATCTTGAACGTCACCTAAGGCGGCTGGAACTCCGAGGCAGACCAATAATTGCAGCAATGCAGAAAGCAGTCCTCCTCGACAATGCCCGGATAGTTCGACGCTTTCTCTCCCCGTCGCACTGAACTCCAGCCGACTGTGCTTCCGCTGGAGGTGCTCCTGCCACTTCGCCTCGTGCCAAGTGAGCAGAGAGGCTCTAATTTTATATTTGTGAATAATAATAATTTTATTCACTTTAAGAAGTCTTATCATATAAGTTTCTTAAATTATTTAGGAACATCTGGGTGTGCTGCATCATTCGAGTGAAAATTGTATCTAAAATATAACACAAAAAGGTTCTGAAATATTTTGTATTTAAATGACAGTGGACACGAGTACAACAACTAAATTTAAGAGACAAATACTTAATGACCCACTACGTAAGTGGGAACACGAGCACTGGCCGAAGCCGCGGACAAAAACTAGTGTGTTATATAAAAATTATGTATGTCTATTACATGAATAGAGAAAAGGTAATTGGCCGCAGGGTACATATGAAAATCCTACTGGCCCTGGCGACACGAATCCTAAAGGCTTTGTGGTTACTACATATGATTCGGACAAAACACGAGGCATGGTTAATTAGAAAAAATACATTCTAATATTGTTTGCTAATCAGCCTGCTTTGGCATGTGTGTGATAATGGTGAAAAATCATCACATCCGCCAAAAGACGTCCACTGCTGGATATAGGCCTTGGCATGGCAGGCGGGTTGGCGAACGTAGTGTGCAGTGTGGTGGCGAAGTACTCATAAAGGACGCTGCTGCCTATCCTCCGCTTTTTGATCCCTAAGGCCCTGTGCATACGACCGGGCGGGGCGGGCTGGTCAATTTCGCCGCCAACGATAGCACAAAAGGGAATCCTATACTACCAACGCAAATTGAGGCGGCGCGGTCGGCGCGGTCTTTTTGTCCTCCATGTGCGTTGGTAGTATAGGAATCCCTTTGTGCTATCGTTGGCGGCGAAATTGACCGGCCCGCCCCGCCCCGTCGTGTGCAAAGCGCCTAACGGTCGCCTTTTACGACACCCTCGAGAAGAGTAAAATTGGGTGGTACTATTCTAGGGCCGCACCACAGGTCACTTGACACTGTTCATCCGATTGCGTTGAAACTTCAAACAGTTGTTCCGCGCACGCCCAGGAAGGGAAAAAACCGGCGAGCCCTGTGCGCACCATCTATGCGGCTGATGCCGCGGACAAAAGCTAGTGTGTTATAAAAATTATGTATGTCTATTACTTGAATAAAGAGAAAAGGTAATTGGCCGCAGGGTACATATAATTCGACATTCTTTACCAATGTATGTATATGCAAACGCTTTTTCAGACATATGGAGAATTATCTACTGTAGAGGTATGACAAGACAACCACACTATACGATAAGTCCACCATAATAAATCAGGGTTTTTACATACAATTTAAAGGGTATTTGAAATTGACTCTAGAACAGAAGGAAAAAAATATAAAAGATTATTTTTGTATATATCTTCATCATCATCATATCAGCCGAAAAACGTCCACTGCTGGACAAAGGCATCCTCCAAGTATTTCCATGACGGTCGCGACGACCGGTCCTGCGCTGCCTGCATCCATCGGCTACCCGCGATCTTCGCCAGGTCGTCGGTCCACCCCGTGGGAGGCCTGCCTAAGCTACGTTTTCCGGTGCGCGGTCGCCACTCGAGAACTTTACTGAACCAACGGCCATCTGTTCTACGAGCTATGTCCAATGCCACTTCAGTTTAGCGATTCTGTGAGCTATGTCGGTTACTTTGGTTCTCCTGCGGATCTCCTGGTTTCTGATTTGATCATGCAGAGAAACTCCGAGCATAGCACGCTCCATTGCCCTTTGGGTGACCTTTAGCCTTCTTATGAGGCCCATAGTCAGCGACCATGTAAGTAAGTAAGTCATCACTGGCAACACACACTCGTCAAAGACCTTAGTATTGAGTCTGTATACAGGTGTAACAAAATTGGTGAAGGTCCCGTACTGGGGGGTTCTACTCGTCATGCTGAACAACTTTCTCCAAGGAACCCATTGTAAATGGAGGTCAAAATCGGTCGATCAGCTGATCGATGTGTATAAAGAGTACAACATTTTTTTTACGTTTTCAGCAAAGTCGTAGAACAAAAGTTGTTCAGTATAATGATAAGAAGCCCCAGTTAACAGGACCTACACCAATTTTGTTACATATACAGGATATGTCCGTTTCAAATTACCCCTAAAATTTTAAGTTTATTTTTCACTTTTGAGCGAACACTATTTTTTCGAGCGATATAAATATCGCTCCACACAAAAACAAAATGCAGTCAGGTAAAAACAAACATTATAGCTCTAGTCTCGCTTTTCAACCGACTTCAAAAAGGAGGATGTTCTCAATTCGACTGTGTTGTTTTTTTTGTATGTTTGTTACGCGATATCTCCGCCGTTTGTGAACCGATTTTCAAAATTATTTTTTTATTCGAAAGAGTATACTCCCGAGGGGGGTCCCATTGTCACCAAGTCAGGATATAATGATGGGATCCCAGGGAAAACGAGGGCAACCCTCAAATTTTATAGGCAAGTTTTACGTGTTTCTTGTATTTTCTAAAATAATGAAAGTATTTTCGTCTGGTAGTCATCATCTCATGTTGATGAGCTGATGAAGGAAGGTACAACTCCTTAACGATTAGGAGTTGGAGGATAATTCTTCAAATATTTAACGTAGATACGTTGGTACGTATAGACCGATAGTTGTATTCTTTCAGGTTATTCAGATGAGCTGATGATGGAAGATTTAACTCCTTAACTTTTGTTCTGTTAAGATGATGATAGAAGCTACATCTGTATCTGTTAATGAAACACATGCTTTATGATTTGATGGTTCCTATTGCCGAGTGGGTGATTGGGTATAACTTTGTTAGATAGATAGCATTCGCAATAAAAATAAATAAAATAAAAGTTTAACAAACTTAAAAACCCACTTCAAAATAAAACTCACTCAAAAGTATGAAATAATATTAATATACTTAAATACACGACATTAACCGACAATAACGAAATCAAAGGTGGGTACGAATTAAATGAGATCGGTACCAGCACACAGCTATACGTATCAAATGTTTTAGATTCTATAGCATTGCTGACACCGACCTGAAAAAAAAATTTTAAGTCCCTCATTTAATTCGTCCCACCTTTGATTTCGTTATTGTTGGTTAATGTCGTGTATTTAAGTATATTAATATTATTTCATACTTTCGAGTGAATTTCATTTAGATGTCGGTTTTTAAAGTTTTTTAAACTTTCATTTTTATTGAAGGTATTTTCGATTTAAGGCTTTTTGCTCACTGAAAACAGATAAAATGGTGTGTAGTAATACGTAATGTTTAGCAGTAGCGAAGTATATATTATATTAGTACTAAAATACAGTATGGACACTCCCTTCCGCTCTATAGATTGCGACCTTACCCCCTCGTCACTTAGATTGATTCAGATTGGTTATAGTTTAGTTTTCGAACTTTTGAGCGAACGCTATTTTTTCGATTTAAATATCACACCACATAAACACAAAATGCAGTCAGGCAAACACAAACATTATTACTCTAGTCTCGCTTTTTGAAGGTATTTTCAATATAGGCTTTTTGCTCACTGGAAACAGATAAAATTTACCTGTTTTGTATTAAAAACGTCGTAAGATACATGGGTGTAATAGGAAATGACAAACTCGTAACGATGGTAAACCCTCGCCTGCTTGTTACTTACCTTTTTACCACCCTTGTATCATAAATAACTATTTTAGCATCATCATATCAGCCGAAAATCGTCCACTGCTGGACAAATGCCTTCCCCAAGGATTATACTTTGAGATAATTAAAATATACAATAATTGAATATTGGGTGTCCTTACAATATATAAAATTAGCGTTTCTTCGAACTGGCCACTTTTTTCTAGCGTTTTGTTAGGAAATGCAAATTGAAATTTATTTTAAACTAGCTTTTGCCCGCGGCTTCGCCCGCGTGGACTTCTTTTTTATGACTGTCTTTTAGGGTGAGTGTTGCGCGGACATGAGTTTTCCTGAGATCCCTTAGGAACGATATCTGGCTATTCTGATTAGAAGTCTATGTTACTTCCCACCCCCTCAGCCAATTCTATACAAAAAACCACTTCAGTTCGTAGCTTTGTTGCGACGCTGACGTGCGCGAGCGCGGAAATGAGTTTTCCCCAGAACCCTCGGGAACCAAGTCAGGATATGCAAATTAGTAAACTATGTAATTTCCCACCCCCTAAACCATCTCTGTACAAAAAATTACAACAATCCATTGTTCCGTTGCAATGTTAAAGAAACTAACCAAAAAAAGAGTATATTTTAAGTTACCTCAGAAGCTGCATCGGGCTATTTTATTTTATTTTTATTTTATATATATTTATTGAAATTACAGCTTTAAATCTACAGTAATCAAACTTTAGAAAATGCATATGCCAATAAATTTCAAATTCTTAAAATTAACATAATTATTCTAATCTATCTATACGCGTGCAATCGACTACATCAGATGTGTTGTTTGTTAGTGTTAGTGTGTGTGTGAGAGTGTATGAGGGTGTGTATGCGTGTGTGAATGTATGTTTATTTTAATTATTTTGATTTAATAACGTCAAAAACTGATTTCCTGAATTGGTTGCGCTTTTCGTAAAATATGTCAATACTTGAGAAATACATATTGTATTCTGAAAGACATCTAACCATGATCGATTGGTCAGCATGCTTTGTTCTTGAGAATGGAATATTAAATATCGGACGACTTCGGAGGCGTTGTGCAACTGCACGAAGATGAATTCGTTGTAATAGCTCAGGACAATCAATCTCACCAGATATTATCTGCTGCAGTAATCTAACATCCGCTGTTAAGCGCCTGTCTTCTAGAGGTAATAAGTTATGAAGTTTAGCTTTGTTATCAAGGTCAGAACGCTGTATATGCTATTTTCACGGGATAAAAAGTAGCCTATGTCCTTTCCGGTGACACAGGCTACCTGCATGCCAAATTTCATCAAGATTGGTTAAGGTGTTGAAGCGTGAAAAGGTAACAAACAAACAAACACATTTTCACATTTATAATATTAGTAAGGATTTAAGCTCGTTTATATCATAGTTTGGGAACAGATGGTCGCGTTTGATTTGTCCTGGAATATTATCTTTAATAGAAAATTATGACACTTAAGCTATACTGCTTGCTTAAAGTAACAGACAAAGACTATGAAATTTTACATATTTTACAGTGTTTCGGAGCATTTTGTAAAGCAACTGTAAGTATTTTTATAGTTAATGAAGTTTTTAGGGTTCCAGAGCCGAAATGGCAAACAACGGATAAAACCCCTATAATTTCGTCATGTCCGTCCTTCCGTACGTCACAGTAGTTTTCCTCTGCCACACAAGTTTGTACACAGTATTACACCTACAGTTATTAAATTTCGCATGTAATACTAATAATGTAAGACTTAAAATTCAGAATAAAATATAAATTCCAGATACTTTGAAATTATTTGTGTTAAAAACGTTCCGAAGAATTAAAAAGTCTTCTTGACTGCACCTCCTCACCTGTAAGATCTACAGTTAACTTTGTAGGTACATTTTAAATTATGACGCAAATTCGAAAATTTTGTCAATAAATTTCTTTTCAGGGTGCCTTCCATACAAGTAAATGCAGCACGATAAAAAAAATTCGAGCGAGACCTACAGTACTCGCATATGATGTGTAACATGTGACAAAATACTTTAGGTTAGTTAGATTTGATGACGATATTGTACCTGGGTGGCGGATCTGACAGTAACGAAAAAAACCGACCAAGTGCGAGTCGGACTCGACTTCCTGTTACACATTTCCGTCCCATGTTACACATTTCCGTCCCATTTCATGAAATCACTCCCACAAATTGCAGGAAAGCGAGAGCAAAGATGTTACACATCAAAAATATTTTGTGAAACCCTCGTGGGGGTATCATTGAATTGAACTTTTTAAATGACGTAGTGCTTTCTAACAACACATTTTGGTCAAATGTGCCGTCCCAATGACTGATCGAAATGTGCTCATACTATCAATAATTAACTGTCTCATTGTAATATACTTACCTTATTTAGATATCATATTTTGTAACTTGCAATCCGCGACTGGAACAAGTACTAATGATGGGCGTTGAACTAATAATAATACATTGTAAAGCCACTCTGTGCATACTTTCTCGCTAAGCCTTCACCGTCTAGCGTAGTCGGGAATACACAAACCAACAATAAACATTGCTCTTACCTAGAAGCACAAAAAGAGGTGTACGAGATGAAAATTTTACAAAAAATTGGGTTTATATGGGAGGTACCTAATTCAGTTTTTTCTGGAATAATTAACTACTCAGTGCAGTAGGCCTTATTTATCACATCAGCTCATATACAGGGTGTTAATCTAAAAGTGCGTCATATTCACAGATATATATAATATCGTGTTACCATCAAATGTAGACTATACATAATTTCAGGTTATTTAAAAAACGAAAAAAAAAACAAGTATGTTTTAGAGTGTGAATGGGAATAGATAATATTACCCTAACCCAAATTTTCCCAAATCCGCCCAGTAGTTTGGGAACTAGAGCACCGGACGGACGCAACGGACACACACACACACACGTTTTCTTTTTGTTTTTAGATACTATTAATGTAAGACAATCAATCCCATCAAAATCTTAACTTCGATTTTTTTGGCCATCACAATGCTTTCTTCACTTCTTCGTCCCTCGAAAATTAAAATCCACAGATAACTTAATTATATCATTATTTTCTTTAGTGTGATGGCGTTATGGACCTTTGCATGGGAAAGGTATTTTTTATTTAAGAGGCTAATCATTGATTTTTAAGTTTTTTTTAAATCTATAAACATTCCCACTGTCCCAAAGTAGTTTCCGACCACATCGCAATATTTGTAAGAAGTATTGTACTGTTATGTTGGGATTGTTACATGCGTTTATTTAGGACTTTTATGGGAGCGAAAATTCCTCTATGCCCCGCAGGTAACTATCCTCTCTATCATAAATAGTACATTGTGATACAAGGGTGGAAAATAGGTTATCGTAAACGAGCTGTCATTAACAAGCCCGAGCCGAAGACGATAGTTTTTAATGTCACGAGTTTGCAATAACCTACACACACACCCTTGTAATCAAAGAATAGGGTATCGGACTGCGTCAAAAATAAATTCTGAAATATCACACTAATATTATAAAGGCTAAAGTTTCTGAGTGTGTATGTTTGTTACTTCTTCACGCAAAAACTACAGAACGAATCTGGATGAAAGGTAGACAGATTAGGACCTGGATTAACACATACATACATAGCCTACTTATTTCCACGCTCGCGAGCCGCAAGCGGCTCGCACACTGCGCACCCTCGAAAAGTCATAGAAACGTTGTCCACGCGGGTGAAGCCGCGGGAAACAGCTAGTGATTTCCTAAATTGCTCTCCTCTCGAAGTTTCAAAAAACCTTACTTGTGTTGTTCTTCCACCACGTCTTCAATTTTTAATTGATCAAATTCACAAAAAAAGTTCGTCAATGACGTTTAAAATATATGATATCACTTGTGGGTATTTCAAACATTTTTAGAATAAAATTTCGTTTTTGACAGATCACAAAAAGTAATTAAAATGACTAGCAGTCTCATCCCCTATTAAATATGTTTATTTCAACATACATACGTACATAGGTAAAAAAAATAAAAAAATAAAAAAAAAAATGACGCGTTTTTGCAACTGGTTATTTTTTTACAACGAAACTAGGCAACGGGCTCGTGCGCGATTCGATTTTTGGCAAATGTTGAGTGAAATTAATTAAATGAAATCTAGTAATGAAATAAAATAAAGAATTTTAGAATGCAATGCTAAGACGTACGGAGTCATTCATTTTTCCTCGTATTAAAATCTATCCGATTTTATTATATGTATGAAAACTTCTTGCTACTAAACTTTTTAAATTGACAAAAATTTACTTGCTACTAAACTTTTTAAATTGACATAAATTTAAAACTAAACTGCAAAAGTAATGAATGAGCTTAAAAGAAAATCATTCGAATCATAATTATAGCCTATTGATTGAATAGCCTATAAATATTTAACAACTGTATTGAAGTAATAGATTGTTAACCAAGGGTAGAAAGTGACCAAAAGTGAAATGGATAGTCTCACCGGAGTTAAATACTCTACTTTTCATTTCGACTGTGACGAAAATAAATGTAGGTACAGAATTATGTTATGTATTATTAATATGATATAATAATTAGATAAATAAATTTCAATAAAATAGTTTTTTACCTATATACAACCTCCAACCTTTTTCGCAATGGTCACTTGCCATGATCGACTAGATTGTACCTAATCGAGTTGGTCACGACGTGCATCTAGATGGCCATGACGAAACGTAAAAAAAGTGTCATGCTATCATGGCATTATGGCGGGCAGCAGAATAAAGGAATGATTTTAAATCTTCTGTAATTGTGAAAAAAAAAAAGATCAACTGTAAAATGATTTTAATATCATCCTATGGAACGTATACTCTTATTTTTATTTAATCTAATAATATGACGTAACTCAATTATCTTCAACTCCGTGGCAATTTAATAAAAATACTTTCCACCCTAGGGATGAAAAAGCAATTTTCCACACTCTACAATCTACTCATAAAAATTGAACTTTCCGAACAGGAGAGATGAAATAGTAGATTGTTCACCAAGGGAAGAAAGTGACCCATTTCACCCGTGATATTTCTGGTGCTCGAACGAAGTGAGAATTAAGTTTAATGTATAGCTGAGTTCAGATATATGAAAAATTCTTATTTTAATTTAATTAAATAATATGACGTAACTTAATTATCTTCGACTCCGTGGCCATTAAAAAAAATACTTTCCACCCTAGGGATGAAAAATCAATGTTACACCCGTCTATCTACTCATGAAAATTAAACTTTCCGAACAGGACAGATGAAAAAATCATAACATCATGTAGGTAAGTAATGCACGGACCTATGAATTAAATACTGACCATTTTTGTTTAGTGTTACGGCCGTAGCTGTTCAGCATTAGTAAGTGATACCTTTTATTAAATATCAAATTGCGTAACAAAGTCAAGTTGCTACATAATGCCGACTCTTTTCTTACAGTGCCATTCAGCAGCTTGTCTAACCTTTGTGAGTAAAACTTCGTTACCCTTCAATGTTACAACTTTCAGCTTTAATTTAAACGTTGTTTTTGTCACCGCGCTTGCCGTGCATTACTGTGGCAAAATTATATATTTTTTTTATTTTGGTTGCCTGTCTGTTTGTCTGTTCAAGTATCACGCAAAAACAGCTAAACGGATTGTAGCAACACTTTGCACGATTACGAGGGCAGTTTGATAAGTACCTGTGTTCTGGACTGAAAAGATTTTTTTCTATATTTTTATGTTTATTTCTCAGCACACTCTCCTTGCAGTTGGATACACTCCGCCCAGCGACTTTCCAACTGTTATAAACCATTCAAAAAGTATGGTTTGTTGAACTCTTTTCGTTGTGCCGATGACCTCCTCGGTTGACGTGAAACGCTTTCTACCAAGTCTCCCACTCGGTGGACCAACGACCTGGTGAAGCCGCTGGATATGGGCAGCGCAGAACCGGTCGTTGTGGGTGTCCTTGGGGGAGGCCTTTGTCCAGCAGAGGAAGTCCTTTGGCTAATATGATGAGAGGTTGCGCGGAGCGCCAGACGCTAAACCCTTCGTCATGAATCACTGCTTCCATTGGTGAAAACCGTATGAAAATCCGTTCGGTAGTTTATCGCGTTCAGACAGGCAGACGCGGCGGGGACTTTGTTTTATAATATGTATAGATGGAGACCTATATTTAAACTATTTTTGTACCCAAATTTCATGCAATTGGGATCAAAAATGTAAAATTTATTTTCTCTTGTGAGATGTTGTGTTTAATTATGACGAATAGAAGGACGTATTAATCAAAATGGCAAAGATGCGCACTAAGGAGTGCTAAATACGTTTTCGAAGATTAAGGTACGTTAATCCATGTTTCATCTTAATAGTATATATGTCGGTGCGTGGACGGACGAACCACATGTAATGACACCTTCACCTAGTGTATCGTGTCAAGCTCGTGCTTGGCTCGTTCTCACACCAGCAATTAGACAGCAGGTAGACAAGTCTTCTCTCGCCAGTGGCTCTCAAAAGACTGCTTGCCTATCCCCTCTATCCGTGTGACCGAGAACTTGTACTCAAACACTACAATACAATATTATGTTATCTACCATAAAAAGTCGTACCAGGTTTAGCCTAAATTGTAACTAGCATAACACAAAGCAAAGACCGTGGTTTTGTCTAGTACTTTATGCTATTTATTTACTGATACTAATTGTTTAACGATAAATATAAATATTATGTAATTGAGTAACAAACACCTAAGCAAACGAACATCCAATTTTCACATTTACAATATAAGTATAAAGTAGACAGTACGACTTAAAAAACTCATTGAGGTACGAGTAAGAAACAAAATTAAATGTTGTCAGCTAATGTAAACATAACCTATATCTTTTTGTTCGTCACTATCTTTGTCAAACGAGCTAAAGGTTACACATTATTTTAAGTTTTTATAATAATGTGATCAAGTACACGTAAAATGCATCACCGTCTTAGTAATACACCAAAATATTGTAAGAAATTTGAAAATAAAAAAACCTTAGTTTTCTAATATTCCTGAACATAGAAATCGTCTTGCGATGCAATTTGTCATGCATGAGATGGCCGCTGACTAGTTTGGTCCCATTGCCCCCTACTTGCGCTAGCTATGGATGTCGAGATATCGATAAGGTACGACTGAGGCAACGGTACGAGTAAAGCAACCCTACCCTACAATTTAATTTATTACCCTACAATTTAATATATACAGTCAAACCTGGATAAGTGAAAACCGGTTAAGTGAGAGTAATAGCCAGGACCCGTCATTTTAAGCTCCCAAAACCTCTATTAGCGAGAAACAGAAACCTCTGTAAGAGAGAGTCGTTTTTCCCTCATAGACCTCCGTAAGTGAGACTGCTACTTATCTATACCTCTATAAGCGACAGTCGAGCTTTATTTACAAATTTAACATCTGCTATTTTATGTATGACTCATTCTTAACTTTCGTGGAACTTCCTACCATTGTTTTTGTATTGTTTTCTCGTCAATATTGTACCTATTCTATTTCGTGGAACTAAATAATGTTGTTATTCTATCGCATTCTTTTAGAATGGACACGTGTGCATGTGTACCGTCCTGTTCAGTTTATAGTTATCAATTGCGAAGGAAAGTTCTGTTCTGCATCTGCATCATGTCAAAAAGGAAAATTAAGGTACTGTCATTAAGTGATAAACTTAAAATAGTGAATGCGAATCCGGAAAATCGCGTAATGAAATTCAGAGGGAGTTTAATTTACCAGAGTCCACCTATTTTAAAATTATAAAATCAAAAGACTCTATAAAGTCTGAGTGTTCTGATGGACATGGAAATATTAAGAGGACTAGAGTTTCTGAATTTCCCATATCATGTACATAATTTTATCATATTACATATTAACTACATTCGTACTTGCTGTGACTTGTTATTGCTGCGTACCTCTTTAAGAGAGAAACGCTACCCATGTACCTGCATTAGCGAGAAACTCGGGTTAGTGAGAAACCTCTATAAGCGAGAATGGGATTGTGCTCCCTTGTTCTCTCGCTTATCCAGGTTTGACTGTATTATAATCCTACTACTAGACACATTTTATTCTCAGACAACAAACAGGTAATCTTTATTTCAATTGTCCTTAATATTCATCAGAGCAATGGAATCGCATCTTTGTCTCATGTAAGTAATTATATATATTTTGTTTTTTTTTTGTTTTTTTTTGTTATTAATTTCGTCTGTCGTACATTTTTTTAAAGTGCTCTGGACATTCTTGTAATTCCAATGTAAGTATTTTTAAAGTAACGTCCAACTAGTTTGTATCAGTCAAAAAAGGGTTTTAGGGTACCTTGCCAGATTCATCATATCAGCCGAAAATCGTCCACTGCTGGTCAAAGGCCTCCCCCAAGGATTTCCACGACGATCGGTCCTGCGCTGCCCGCATCCATCGGCTTCGGCGCCGGGTTAAAGAACCTTATTCGTAGGCATACGCTGTCTGTCTGACCGTCCGACCTTTAAAAGCTGTATGTATCTTTTGAAGCGTAATAGGAAGCCGGCTGAAATAAATGTGTGTTATTAAGGCAGATTTACCAACAAATAATTTAAAAAAGCTAAGTAAGTGGAAAAACGGTATAACATACCTACAAACGTCAAACTTGGTACAACAACAAATAATAAAAACCAGACAAGTGCGAGTCGCTATGTATCCGAAACCGAATAAAAATACCATTTATGTCACTCTCGTTGATGTCTTTTGATTGTAATGAATAGTATCATTGTCGTACTGTACTTGTATGTGGAGAGGTGTGCTGGTACAAAACCCTCGGTGCACGAGTCCGACTCGCACTTCATTGGTTAATTTTTGCATTTTGTATAACGTGCGCACCACAGTGACTTAGTATCTTATCTGTGGTCTCTTTCCCCGCACTCACCGTATTTCAGGCTATTTTTCCTGCGCCCTTATACAAATGCTATAAAAGAAAAGTTAAAAAACTAAAACCCGAAAGTATGAAAACAAGAGTTTCCCGCCTGAACTCATAAACCTTAATTTTTCCCTTCACCTGGGGTAATAATGTGCTCGTCAAGACCTTTTACTTTGATACCAAACATGACATAAATAACTAAAAAAAAATTTTTTTTTGATGTTTTATTCACCTTTAAAATCCGCCATGTTGTTTTTTAAATTTAAATGCTATATATGACACGCGGAGTGATGGCACGAATCCAAAACACTACATTTGTCATGATCGGTTAAGTGGTTTAGGAAATCCGAGGGAACTGAAGAACATCCATACATTAAACATACATACATAGACTTTCAAAAACTTAACCATCTTTTTTCGTAGTCGGGTAAGAGCCATGGCTGGCTGATGTGTCTATATACGTACAGTCGTACACCTCTATTTAGAAATATTTTATCCGGGCTCTACATGCATCGTTTTAATACAGTGACGCTCGAGTCAGCGGCAGCGGTCGTTTCACGTTTCTAATATGTACATTTATACAAACATTTCAGTGCACGGGAGAGAAATGTGTTTCGCAGGTAAATTGGTGTTCTCATTCACGTGCAATAAAGTCAGTGCTCCTTAACAAATACAGAGGACTAGTCTGATTTCGAAAAATGATACAAATCGGAACATTATACTAGAGATGTGCACAAAACTCTTTTATAAATATCACGTTTGAATCAAATAAATATAGAAACTCCGACGTACTCCTACGGCTACGTTATTATAAAATATAAATTTTTAATTTGTGATTTTTAGACTTATGTATTTTTTTCGAAAATATACGTAAGGTAGAGAATCAAAAGAGGTACTTAGTTTTTTTCAATTACTTTTTTTTACATAATGTCCCGATTTTAGAACACAATACATAAATAAATAGCGGGGAGCAAACAAATCCTTATAACTCATAAATTACTGGGGACGTCTCAGAAGCAAAAGGGATGTTCTGTAAATGGACTTACTAATTGTGAATAAAAAAATCTGAAAAATAAAAAGCTTTAATATGAAAAGAGTTGTTATGCTCAAAAAGCCAAATGCTCAAATGAATATAAATACACGGATCCAAATTCAAAAAAAGTGAAAACAGTAAGGTCAATTTTTTTTTGGAAATGGTCAAATATGTAAACAGAACATTTTATCGTTGATAAAATTTTATCTTGATCACATTATATTTTGGACATCGAACATGATCTTACAAGCATTTTATTATTTTTTTATCACCGTGTGTATTTTATTTAAAACGTAAATACCCACTGAAATAAATTTATTTTTGGGAAAACACTTCACGATTTGTTAACATATTTGGCTGTTTTTTAAGATAATATTGAAAATAAACGTCGATTCGGGGACCATGATCCCACCTGCAAAGTTCATCATCAAATCAACTTCAAAATAGCAAAAGGAGCTTTAGCCACCAGGAATACGGCTTCATTCCAAATTTCAGCTCAATCGGACCCCTGGAAGTCTCTCCAAAATTGATCGCAAGATTTGAACTAAACAAACATACATTTATTCCGTCATACATACAAACATCGCAAGTTAAATAAAAACTTTTAATTAAAGGAAAATTCCCCCAGACTGAAAAAGAACCGTTTCAACACCACGCATAGTCATTTATAGTCCTTAAATTTGATAGGAAGAGAACTTGAATCAAAAATTAAGATATTTGTTTTTGACTTTTAGTGTGAAGGAACAGCTTGCATCGCGGAGGTATGTTGGATGAATGGTGATAGGAACAGTATTCTCAAATGCAACCATGGCATGTCTTGCTTAGTCCTATAGATCAGCCGCCTATACGTACTCTGAAGAAGCTCTGTTCTTCAGAACCAGTTATTTAAAGGGTCATTCTGAAATACTTAAATTTCATCGATCGGTACCTTAGAATACAAAAGTTATTTGATATGTGATCTAAAATCGGTTGTTAAAAAATATTATTTCTTGCAAATCGGCAAAAATTTATCAGTTTCTTGAGTAACAGCCACAGTTAAAATTTTAACTTAAACTTAGTATATTTTTTATGTATTTCAGAAGGATCCTATTTAATTTTTAAGTTTCTAGACAGCTAGTAAAGACGACGATTTTATACTTTGGAGCGACAGATCAGCGCAAATATAATTATATAACTATGGCAAAAATAATTTTCGAAAAACCTAAAAACTTTTATGTACAAGCTTTTAACATTGCATTGTCACGCGATATATTATAATTATTATTATTATACATATGCATGCAAAATTTCAGCTCAAATAGAAAACGGGAAGTGGATCAAATTTAACTTGCAAGATTTTACCACAACAAACATACCTACATAATTTGCAAGTTAAATAAAAGCTTGTAAAATCTAACTTGAGATTTTGATGAAGATCGATTGTCTTACACTAATAGAATCTAAAAAGGCTTAAAATAAAAAAGTGAGAGTTTGTGTGTACGTGCGTGCGTGTGTGTGTGTGTGTACCTACCTGCGTCCGTCTGTCCGGTTCGGTGATCTAGTGCCTAAACTACTGGATGGATTCAAATATAATTTGGGTACGGAATAGTACATTGTGATACAAGGGTGAAAAGTATCTTATTGAAACCTGCACACCCTTGTATCACACGACGTTTTTCAATAAAGTTGTAGAAAATAGTAAAAAACAAATCAGAGAATTAAATATGTTTATTTCAACATAAATAGGTAAATAGAAAATTAAATTTACAGAAAATGGCGCGTTTTTGCAACTGGACATTTTTTAACAACGAAACTAGGCAAGGTGCTCGTACGCGTATACACATACAGCCTATTCGATTTTTGAAAAACGTTGATGTATCATCAATCAGCGTATAGTTTTCGATCTTTCATTTGGCCTTTTCCTTTGGCATAGAAAAAAGGATTCCTGCCGATTCTTTGATGAATAAAAATATCAAAGATATGTAGATTCTTTGATGAATAAAAATATTAAAGATAATATTTATGATACTATGTCTTAGAACCCTTGGACAAGTTACTAGTTTTCTTTCGGGCGACAAATAAGTGAGGAAGGTATTGTGATGGCAAAAGAAATCGAAGTCAAGATTTTAATGGAGATCAATTTTCTTACACTAATAGTCTAAAAACAAAAAAAAATGTCTGTGCGTCCATCCGGTGCTCTAGTTCTCAAACTACTGGACGGATTTGGGTAAAAATTGGGTTTGGGCAATATTATTTTTGCATCTCCTTTTTTTAATTTCTCCTATCTTGATTTTTAGGGTTGCACCATCTATAGTATCACTTATTATATTTTTGCTTAAAAATGAATAACGATTTTGATGAAACTCGGGTTTTATTACTATAACTATACATGGTCTACAGCACGCTGGTTATTCCAAGAAAAATCGGAATAAGATACCTCCCATCCCATACCAATTCAGGTTCTTTGTTACTTTTTTTTTAAATGGCTGTGACGGTCTTAATAAGGCTTACTGCACTAAGTATTTTTCAAGGAAAAATCCGAGTAAGGTACGTCCCATACAAACCCACTGTACAATTTATTTTTAGTTTTATAGTGAAGATATAAAAGTACAAACTATTAGTAAAAAAAACACTTATCGAAAGTATGTAGAGACGATGAATATAAGCAAATAATTAAACTGCACATAATTAACTGTTTTTTTCCAGTGCCACGATAAACATTGTCATGCTACGGTAAGTAAAATAGTTAGAGCGAAGCGACTGCTCTCCATACAAAAAAAATAGCAAATATTATATTACATTAAATTCGTCATATCAGGTCATATCGGTCCCCACCGAGGAGCTACAGCCTACCCTGAATTAGGGCGATCAGGCCTTAGTCGACCACGCGGGCCCAGTGCGAGTTGGTCGACTTCACACAAAACTTCTTCAGAGTTTCTTCGCAGGCGTGTTGCAGGTTTCCTCACGATATTTTCCTTCACCGTAAGAGCGTCGGATAAACGTATATATGAAATCGAAATTCGAAAACACATTGGTACGTGGCAGGATTCGAACCACGATAGGAGGTAGAGGGCCTAGCCGTTACGCCACCGACGCCTTATATTAAATTAGTTATACATATTACATTGATTAAGTTATCTGACTATCCGACGCTTTTACGGCGAAGGAAAACTTGGTGAGGAAATATGCACACGCCTGCGAAGAAACTCGAAGGTTGGGTGTGAAGTCGACCAACCCGCAGTGGGCCCGCACGGTCGACTAAGGCCCGATCGCCCTAATTCAGGGCAGGCTCGAGCCCCTCGGTGGGGACGTATATGAGCTGATATGATGATGATGACATTGATTAAATTAAACATACACAATTACACACATCAAAAAAGTTTGCAATCAGTTGGATAAGTTAAGATGTTTTTGATATGTACTCTATTTAAATAATCTTTGGTATTGGTTATTTATCCATGGGGGAGGCCTATGTCCAGCAGGGGACGACCTTCGGCTGATATGATGATGATTGGTTATTTATTTAAAAATTCATCATTTGGATTAGAAATTATTTCGTTTTAATTGTAGTTTTATATAAAAACGGCCAAGTGCGAGTCGGACTCGCGCACCGAGGATACCGTACCAAAAACATTTGGATACGAAACCCTACAAACATAAACAAATACAACAATCAGAATAAAGGACAAAATTAACTTTATAGCTGTAAAAATATTCTCTCATACATCGATATACGTCACGACCATTTCTCCAACTGCAAATATAAGTTTGTAATCCCAAAAAATATTTGTGTTTACGTGTTATAGATACAAATTTACAATTTCTGGACTTTTGAAGTGAAAACTTCTTTAGGCGCGTTGAGAAATTTTTGAGATGAATAAAAAACCATTGAACACGCGACACTATAACGTAACCAAAGGAACACTGGCAGGGTCAAAACTTTGTCAACCTAGTCAGGAATACTCGGAAAATCAAAACCTATAAAACTATAAAAAGTTTTCACTTCTGTCGGCACTCCCGGAGTGGTTAGGTTTTTTTTATTTACTCGTGCTGGGAGACCTTGCTACTTGCCACATTTTAAAATTCTAGGTCTTGTAAACTTTATAATTGTACATGTCACCGTAAAATTGTAAAAACCGTTAGATTATAATCGTTAACCGCGTACATATCATTTTTAGAGAGTAGATTCATTGCTCTAGAACCCATGCATAAAAAGGAAAGAGAGCAACCATCAGCTCCAAAACAAAATATCAACCCGAAGCCATTTCCTCCTAAAAAATTCCACCAACAGAATATATCATATGATACACGTGTAACTAAATGTCTTATATGTACGTAATTATCATCATGACGTGATCATGACCTATTGCAGTGTAGGAATTTCACTGGCATGTCAGCCGATGCGAAGTTTAACTAAATTACAAAACATAAAATATGCAAAAACTGTCTGTACGAGCACTTTGTCGACCCGTGCGTTTCCACGAAACGTTGTAAAACTTGCAACGGACAGCACCATTCGTTGCTACACGAGGCTTTCGCAACCAAATTGTCGAATGACTTTGGTTTTTCTTCTTCTCAGAGCGTACCTAACATGCAGCACCGTGTGAACCATGTATCAGGCGAAAATTAAAAGATTTCTTCTGACTACCGTTTTATTGAATGTATTATCAGCTAACGGTACCTAGTCTCAGATTTCCCTAATATTAGAAAGGGCTGCTCAGATTTAAGGCTTTAAACGTCAGCCGCATCACGCCTCCGTATTAGGCATAGGCGATGGAGCTAAACAGAGTAAAAGCTTAATCAATATCACATGTAATTAAATCAATGATGACTATCATTTTAATACACGAGTGGTAATCATATCAAAGGTATTAAACAATTTACCAAACCGCTCGTTCACAAAACGCTCATGGCCTCGTATATATATATAGTCTCTGTGTATCAACTCGTAGATGTGGGAAAAATGAAACGAGAAAAGGGGATGAGCTATGGTTAAGTCGCTTTGGGGAGCTTAGTTTCAGCCATAGGCTCTCTAGGATCTCTTAATTAGAGTTTATTCCCCAGGTGTTCAGCTGTGGTTCATGCTGCAAAATTCCTTAGCCTGATACGTTGATTTCTCTCGGATCTTTGTTTATTGATATCTCCTCTGATTTTAATTGGTTGACTGACATCTGGTGCTGATTTCAAATTATTGGAGCTTAAGATCTTTTTACCGTTTAGTCTGGAATGACCACAGATATCTGAGAACTTTTATGGTCAGTCTAGAAGAAAATTGGAAAATTTAGACTGGAGAACGTATGGGATTCGGGTAATCCCTTGTCTCTTACTGAGCCGAGGCGTAAAACGCACAAGAAGCAAGCATCGTCTGAGGCGCTGTTCAGTAGAAAATAGATTTTTTTTACTTTCGCTATATAACAGTATTAAATATTTTATAATGCATAAGATGCGCACTTAAAAGTACGTGTAGACCAGAGCACCTTCATGGTGAGCAGCCTCGCCACGAGACATCTAGGCAAGTGCGTGGCGAGGTATGCCTTGGGACGAGCGCGTCCACATTTGTGCAAATGCAAGCGTCATCCTGCCTCAGCTTGAGGCTGCCTCTAGTCTGTACGCACCTTACGATTTCATTTTTATTAGTTAAAAAGGTTTAAATAACGTGAAAGTAAATGAAATTCCAACAAACAAACATATTCGATCAAACATGGACCGAAGGGCAATAAACTTTCGCTAGGCAAAACAAAATAGAAATTTCACATTGCACTCTAGAATGTTTAAACCAAAACCATGAACTACGCGTCATCTCATATCAGCTCATACACATCCCCTACTGAACTACGTATAACAGATCTTAATATCATCGTCGGTTAAGTATTAGTCCACTGTTGGACTGAGGCCTCCTCCAAATCTCCAGCACCCTGCTAACCTCACACCATCGCACCGATAACCACTGTGCACAGCGGGTCCTGGGGCGGTGACTGCGTTTAAGCAAACGTAGCTTTTGTTTATTCCTTACGTTGTTAAGGGTTTTTAAAATATTATTTGTTTCAGTGTTTGGGAACCTCCTGCGAAGCGAAGGTTAGCATTATTTTAATTGAAATATGTCATTTATGTCTTGTATATTTATTAAATACTTCACTATGTACATAAGGTAAAACACAGATAATAAAAAACGAGCGCTGCACGCAGGTTAAATATTGGTAATGTAAAAAATAAATCGCCCTTATTCAGGGTAGGCTCGAGCCTCTCGGTGGGGACGTATATGAGCTGATATGATGAAAAAATAAAGATAATCGAAGATTTGCGTCTACATATTCGCCCACTCGCAAATGGCCACTAAAGGCTTACCAAATAATGATTTTTTTTGTTATTATTTTATTAGGTTAAATCACTTTTTGCCTTTTTCAGTGCTCGGGGCGCCGGTGTCGTTTTTCCACATCATACCACCAAGAATAAAATGTCACAATTAATTTATTTCTTTATTTATTTGAAACTCTTGGCCTAAACTCTACATTTAAGCGAGTAAAATTTTAAACAAGTTTCTACTCGTGATTTTGATTAACGATACCTTGGGCATCGATGTTTCAGCTGATCCTACATTTCTTTGAGAAATCTAAAATTCCTTTTCCGAATTGGCCGAAGTTAATTTAAAAAATGAAGCAACTTATTAAAATAAGTTCGCATGCCAGATTCAGCATTAAAGTTCCAAAACTTTTCAAAAAAAAAAACGTTAATGGTTAAACCTAGATAGGCTAATTGAATTTACAGTATTACCTTTAAAGACTATATGAATTAAAAAGCTTCTCTTCAGAAATGGAGTTTGCATGATCAAAATTTAGGCGAGGCTAGACAAGTAACGGTGATTGAGAAAAATAGCTCAACGCTACACCACCACTAGAAGATAATGCATCGATAAGCAGAATTATTCCTGGCGGTATACTTAACACAACTAGTACAATTATCTATCGTCCTAGTATGCTTCCTCTTTACTAGACTAACTAGCCGGTTCGACCTCCTGCCTATCCCATCCTGACTCAGACCGCCCTACAACACTCCTGATCGCATCTATTTGCCCACTGAAAATAGAATGGTAGGTTTCAGACCAGATTTATAATTAAATTTATATACCTACATGCATATCAATATTTATCGACTAGCCCTAGGACCCTCGCCAACCTCCGTTTTTTTTCGTAGTATGGAAAATACGACTATTAATTTAAAATACAATTCTTCTATTTGTATTAACTTTAGATCGAAAGAATCAAAAACTGTACAGTATAAAATTATAGGGAAACTGGTTATGATAACATGGTTGCAGAAACGACCAAATGATTAGTATTAGAAAGTTAAATTGAAAAATAATATGCATACGTTCATAGATAATGTATTTCCAGACAATAATATACAAATAGCAAACATTTTTTTATAATCTTATCTAGAACTAAATTATTTGCGATCAATCAACTCCACCACAAAATTCAGGAAAACAAACCTGAACTACATTTACAGCTTTGCACAATAATGATAATTTAAGTCAAATTCTTTATAAAATGTAAAATTGTTTGAACTTATTACGATCATTATGTATGACTAAATAGTAAATTAAGTAAGGGTATAAGGTACAATTGAAATTCTATCTACAAAGTCAAGAACTTTACGGATACAAAGAAACATGATAAGGTTTTCCTTGTAACTTGAGCCTTATCGTGTTTACAAGGTATTGTCCTTGACCAAACTCTTAACACGAAACTGTACAAATATCCTTGAACAAAATCCACAGTTATAATTAAATATTCATCCAATTTCTTATAAAAAAAATAACATTGTCTTCACAGTAATCATCAGGGTGTCCAGGAGTTCCTACCAAGTCATAGTGCATTGGAAGATAGGTTAGCCTTAGACGTCTTTATATATATAAAAGAAAGTCGTGTTAGTTACACCATTTATAAGAACGGCTGGACTAATTTTTATGATTTTTGTGTTTATGCATTTGTCTTCGTCCGGAATAGGATAATAAGTATTAAAAATATGATATTCATCTATAAAAAAAATATTATGTAAGAACGTAACATTCTATTAATCTTCGAAATTGTAAACGAATCAATCTTTAGTTTCTAAGCTTAAAAAACATTTTTTTTACTAAATAATAGTAACAGAACACATATTTAGTTTTATGTTTACATATAAGGACAACAGAATTTGTATTTCGTAATTATATAAAAACGTTAGTGAAACGATTATGTTCTACAGTCATTTCTTCTTAATAATAGTGATATTAACACATGTAACCACTGATAACGTATTTGTAACGTACCTATAGATTTGTTAAAAATATTATGAATTCATTACCACATAAACAATTATTTTGTTGTGTTCAAATCAACCAACCATAAAAGTTTCAGGCATAAAAGTGATATGTTTAAGTAATAACAATATTAGATAAAAAAGCCATTTTACCCGAGACGTTTATTTACTATGGATAGTCACGTCGAGGGTAAAATGAGTTTCATGCTCGAGTTTTACCACAGAGCAGATTGGTTCTGCTCTGTGAGTTTTACACTCTGCTTTTCACTTCGATGGCAAAGAAGTCAATAAATATTCAACCGGAATACAACAAATTTGGCTAACTTTGACGAATAATGAGTCTACCGCCATCCATACAATTTTTCTTATTTTCCACCCCTTCACACATTACCACCCCTGAAATCGACGGTCCACAAAGTACACTTTAGCAACACTATTTTATTTAGTTATATGTTAAATCTACATGATAGGTACATAGTATTTACTATGGATGTCTATGGGCACATCACTAGTTACGTCAAACCAGCATATGTCAACTCAGCATTCTCTCGACGGCCGCACTATAGTGGTCATTCTGCGATCCAAAACGCGGAGGAATCGGAACTTATAAATGTCAAAATTACGGTTAATTATTTAGCATCAGAGATAAACTGTGGACCATGCCACCATCCATTACTCTTTGTTGTAAAATGTCAGCAGGGTTATCAGCTGACCCTACATAAGACCAGCGAAAGTATTTTTTTGTCTTTTATCCTATGAGATGTATAAGTACTTTTTACATTAGGAGAATCTAGCCAGCACAACACTATTTGAGAGTCTGTGTATAAAAACACAGAGTAAACCTATGTTCAAGAGATTTGTATACCCTGAGGGCTAGTTGAGATAGTAGGAGTGCACTATTTAGCTCTATGTTAGGAATAATTATAGTTTTGCGATGGAGAGTGCGAAGATAAAGACAACACCCTAATGCCTTAAACGACGCATCACAGTAGCCTATAAGCTCAAGACATTCAAAATTGCAGTTTAAAAGAACTCTTGGTATACTCTTAATGCCCATTGATTTTAAATCTTCCCAGAAAACTAACCACTTATCTAAATGGTTTCGAGGAAGAACTGCATCCCAATCTAATTTTAAATTTCACAGTTTTTGCATAGACAACTTAACATCAATGTGTTTTTTCTAATGCACTATGACGTGGTACTTCTGGGACAGCCTGTATAATTAAATAATCATGCAATTTATTAATGTCATTTTGTTGTCAATGGATTTCATAGCAGCTTCGTAATCAGAGTCAACCTACAATATTCAAAAAATCGTCATAATAAATAAACATTAAAATAGTATGTAGGTACATTTATATTACAAGGAAAATTACATATTGTAACCGACATTAAAATTGTAATCAATAATGTAATATAATTCAATTACAAACTACATCATATCATAGTTTCATGTTATAATTAGGAATTCTACAACTACAACCATAGATATATTATTACTTTTTCTACGTAAAGTACATAATTTTCTGAAATAAAATATTTGAATTGAATTAGAATAATATGTATTAAGATAACTGCTCTAATTAAAAAATAGGGAGTGTTACGTACGGCAAGGTTCAAGCGGAATGGGAATGCGTGAGAGTGGGCACCACGTAGGGCAGCGGCGGCGGCTCCGACGACGGCGGGAAGTGCCCATGCACGCGCCGGTGGTTCTGTAGCGCTGTACCCTGCAACACACCACAGTATAGTTAGCAAGGTGCCAGTTCTTTTGCAACTACACGAAGCGCATAAGTCACAAAGGGGTTGCTACTTCGAGAGCACTTCTCGTTAGTTTTCCCAGAACATGAGAAGTTATCAACCGTATTTCAGCTCGGATGTTCTGCTAGATTGTCCAAGGTGTGTTGATAAACACCTTTTCTTTTAAATAACCCTTGTTGCCGTGCAATAAAATTTGGTGGGAGTGCTTGTGCTGTGAGTGTGGCCGCACATTCTCAACCAAAATTGGCTACGTCAGTCACGTAAGAGCGCACGAACGTCGCTCCAATCCATGATTGTAGTCGCCGAGGCCGAAATTTACACACATTTTTTTTCGAACTTTTTTTAGTGTAGTCGGTTCTTCGGTTCTTCGTGCCTCGACGGTAAACAATAAGTCATCGAAAATACTTAACACTTAAAATATGCCATGTATGGTATATTTGGGAAAACTCTAAAAATGATACCTCTCATAAAGAAGTTTCAATATTATTTTTTATTAAAAATGTCGCAAATTTTCGTCATCGAGAAAACTAACTAGTGTATTTAATATGCCATAAGTGGTATGTCTAGAAAAAATGTAAAAAAAGGTAGCTCCCATACAAATTAAAAAAAAATAGATGCTACTGCGAGAAGCTATTTTCTACGTATGGGAGTGCAGTTTATTGTTACAATATTCTCTATCATACGGACCACAATCGAACGGGCTTGCTTTTTGCATTTTCATATTAAAAAAGTGATGGCAGCGCCAGTGTAAGTTCCTAAAGAAACTGAACTTTCAGTCGTAATTCGCACCTGAATAAATCGGTCGCCGCACACCTCACAGATGTAAGGCTTATCGCCGGTGTGACGTCGTATGTGCAGCGTAAGGTCGTTGCTCTGTGAGAACGCCTTCTCGCAGTACGTACATTTGTACGGCTTCTGGCCGGTATGGACGCGCATGTGCCGTGAGAGCTTGTTGCTTCGTGAAAACCCTGGAATACAGAAATACGAGTTTTTCATCTACTATAAGACATATAGGCTGTTAAATGACTGCAAACTATTTAAACGATACTGACATTTGGAAAATTTACGCAGCAAATAGTAATTCATGACTTTTTTGACATTTATTCAATAAGGTAGTTAGAAATGACATTTCAAAAAAAAAATTCAAAACAATTTATTTCAAATAGGTGTTTACACACACTTTTAAATAATCAAAACAAAAAAAATATATTGTATATTACAAATAATGTCATGATTCAGATTACAGTCTCAGGTAATGGTATTTGTTATAGAATCAACATATATTATATCTTTGTCATTTACATAATCTATTATTTTATAATATCCTCTAGAGCACAAAACTTTTTTGACATGAGTCTTGAATTTATTCTCTGACGAACTACATTTTCTGGAATTTTATTGTAGAATCTTATACACTGCCCCACAAATGGCTTTTTAACCTTACTCAGTCTCGAAAAGGCTATATCTATTTTATTTACATTTCTTAAATTCAAATTATGCCTGTCACTGTTTTTAGGAAATAAATGCAAATTCTTACGAACGAACATGATGTTTTCATATATAAATTGACTAGCAACAGTTAAAATATCGATTTCTTTGAACTTATTCTGTAACGGCTCACGTGATCGCATCTGATAGATTGCGCGGATAGCTCTTTTCTGTAGGATGAATATAGTTTCTATATCAGCCGCATGCCCCCACAGTAACATACCATAAGACATTATACTATGGAAGTAACTAAAATACACTAGTCTCGCAGTATCTACATCCGTTAACTGTCTTATTTTCTTAACGGCATAAGCAGCTGAACTAAGCCTTCCCCCTAAAGTTACAATGTCAAACATTTATAAAAGTGCTTAATGTACCTATATAAAAAAATAAATGATTTTGAATTTTTAATCCACAGTTGATAAGCTCTTGGCATCATCTCACCTGATGGTAAGTGATGATGATGCCGAAGATAGAAGCGGGCTTACCAAGATTCCCGAAAGCAATGGGGAACTAGCTATCTTATCTTCAAGCCGAAACACATCAATGCTGTTAACATTGATGTTTGGCGGATAAACTTAGATAGACAATACCACCAACCAAACCGAGTCTTACAAAGCTAGACCCCTCCGGGAATTCGAATCGCGTCCTCCTGGTGTGCAGTGAATGGACTAACCATTACGCCACTGTTTCACAACTTATATAAAGGAGGTGACAAGTGGCGCAGGGCAGAAGATAGTGATAGATAAGTGGCGAGCCATGGGGTTGCCTATGTCCAGCAGTGGACTAACACGGACTGACGATGGTGATGATAAATAATCAACCGCAAGGTGTTGTCTCGCTTTCAGTCTTTCTATCAAATCGTCCAGTCTGTTTGTCACATAAAGTACTAGGATTAAAAATAGTTTAGATACCTATGGATCTGCTTTGAGTAATTAAATAAGCTCCAAAGCCTTGAGCATCGCCGCAAAGTTTCCTTTCTTTTGACATTTGCGCCGAAAGTGTGCGCAAGAACTACACGACCTCATTCCCCCAGCTCCATTCCACCTTCGATCAACGAGACGCAGGGAGAGTTTCCATCCAACCCTTTGTTGTTGATGTCCAGCTTATAAAGCTTACAAAGCGTTACGCTTCCTCATTATGCGAACAGCGATCGAGTGGAACTTCTTGTCTGCGTGTGTTTCCCGATTATCACAATTAGGAAATCTTTATAGCGGGAGTGAATAGGCATTATTTGAGTTTGCGTATACCACCCTCGACTACATCGTCACTTTCCATCAGATTAGATGTAGTGATACGCATAAAAAAATAATTAAAAGATAAAAAAAATATATTTTTAAAATTTTTCAGAAAGCCCGGATGTGGAAAAAGTCACAATAAGAGTGAAGCATAACGAAATTATACGCAAATCGAGCTTTCTAAATTCAGATTATGAATTCAGTGAGGAATTCCGGCCGCCGGATGTGGAAAAAGTCACAATAAGAGTGAAGCATAACGAAATTATACGCAAATCGAGCTTTCTAAATTCAGATTATGAATTCAGTGAGGAATTCCGGCCGTGTAAGTCCAGCCTTAGTATGAATTTACAATGAAAATTATCTCGGGTATAATTAAATTAACTAATACCCGAGATAATTTTCATTGTAAATTCCCACACGCACTTGGCTGGTTTTCAATTTAAGTTATTATTACCTTTTCCGCAAATACGACATTTGCACGGTTTTTCGCCTGTGTGCGATCTCCTGTGACACTGAAGATCCGAAGAACGCGGAAAGCCTGAAATATTTATTTATAATTTAGATCATAACTAATAGATTTTAGTTGAATTAACTATAATCAATTATTTAAATATACTACTACTACTATAAAGTACTCAAAACAAAATAAGAGCCACCTAAGTTTTCACAGTACATTTTCATACAGAGAGATGGTCCAAACAGCCACGATTTTTTTTTATATCAAGAAAATTAAGGAAACTACAAAGTGCAGTCATTAACTAAGATCCCTGGCTAAGAATGTGTCGAAGATCAAAACATTCTGCTGATCCTCTGCTCTGAAGAGGGCACACGGTAAATAAATTTTAGGAAAAAAATCATGCTCTTTGTTTTGAGTAGCCTACGAAGTCCCCGACGAACTGCAGGATGTTGTGCTCTTCCATTCATTTGTAGCCAGCAGGGATCAAACTTAATGTAAGCACTTCGCTTTTTCTTTCCTTTGCACTTCGTTTTTTTTTTCTTGATTTAAATTAGTATATTATACAACTAGTGAATAAAGGACGGATTTAAAGCGTTTTTATGACTATCTTAGAGGGTGCGCAGTGCGCGAGCCGAGTGGACATGAATTTTCTCCAGATCCCTCGGGAACTATGCTTATTAGTAAATCACGTCATTTCCCACCCCCTCAACAATCTCTGTGCAAAAAATCACACAATCCATTGTTCCGTTGCGATGTTAAAGAAATTAACCAAAAAAGAGTATGTTTTCAGTTCCCTCAGAAACTGCATCGGGTTATGCTATTTTCACGGGATCAAAAGTAGCCTATGTCCTTTCTCGTGGCACAGGCTACCTGCATGCCAAATTTCATTAGGATTGGTTTAAGGCGTTAAAGCGTGAAAACGTAACAAACAAACATACAAATAAACACATTTTCACATTTATAATATTAGTAAAGATTAGAACCTTGCGCGACGCGAATGATTCATGGCCCTCGATATAAATCCATTTTATTCAAGAGTTGCATACTGTACTTTATACAATTACTCCGAGAAAAAGAAACATATTTCATTCATTAAAATTTAAACAATTACTAAAATAAAGAGTAATTTTCTTTGTGTTCGTACAACCTATAGTATTCAAAATAGCGCCAATTTACTAAAAAAATAAAGTAAAGAACACAAAACAGTTTTTATTTTAATGCTAAACTCCTTTTCGAAAATATCGAACAATCAATCTCGAGGAATTATTTGCACAAGTGAAATATTCTTTGGATTATGTAGAGTTTGTATCGAGTATTTTTTGCGCAAGGAGGCTCATATGCGAGGTCTATTATTATATTGGTGTGTTCTAAATTCAAACACCAAAATAGTGATTAAAATTAAAGAACTTTTATTCACTGTTTTCAGTGAATAAAATAAGCTTTTTAGAGGAGCAATGGTATAAAATAATAATCGTGGCTGTTTGGACCACTTATGTGTATGAAAATATACTGATAAAACTTAGGTGGCCCTTATTGTGTTTTGAGTAGTAAACGAATGACACAAAAAATCATACCTTTGCCGCAAAAGTCACATTTATATGGTTTTTCGCCAGTATGGCGTCGCATATGCACAATCAAATTTGAAGAATTTGTGAATCCTCGTCCACAGTACAGACACAAACAATTGTTCGGAGGCTTTTGCCGGTTTGGCTCATGAATGCGCTTGTGCGAACTAGAAGAACAAAGTACATATTAATTTATTATGGCGGGATTTACAATAAATCAATAAATAACTATATGAAGAAGTGAACTAACCGTAAATTGTCTTTCCTACTAAATTTCTTCTTACAAATATCACACTCGAATATTTTTTCCGCTGGCATATGAGTTTTAGCATGTTTAGCCAGAGATTCTTTCCTGAAAACGTAACATTAACTATTAGGTAATTTAATTCCCTACCCATTTCGTTGAAATGTCGTTAGACATTCGCAATGCAAAATTCTATTTCAGTAATAGTATTGAAATGTCAATACGTATAATTTGTCACTTCAGATTACAGATAACTTCTTTGCAAAAAGTTTTCATTTGTTTTTTTTATGTGTCAGTATCAATCGAAAATAGCTCTTATGGTGACAGTTTGCTAACGATGTTGAACCTTAGGAAGGTTGGACATTATTCCTTGACTATACCTACAAAAATTAATTGCACTATTCTGAGCTTAACATTTAGAAGAATTATCTTGGACTGGATTGCTTGACCAGTGATGCTTTTGCGAATTTAAATAATCGCCTGTCTGAACCGGAAATCGCACCCGACAAATCTTATAATATAAAAATGAATCGCAAAATGTGTTGGTAAGCGCATAACTCGAGAACGGCTGGACCGATTTGGCTAATTCTTTTTTTGTCGAGTTTGTTATTGTCAGGAGAAGGTTCTTATGTAGGGTAGGGTAGGGTAGGGTAGAGTAGGGTAGGGTAGGGTAGGGTAGGGTAGTGTAGGGTAGGGTAGGGTAGTGTAGGGTAGGGTAGGGTAGTGTAGGGTAGGGTAGGGTAGTGTAGGGTAGGGTAGCGTAGGGTAGTGTAGGGTAGGGTAGGGTAGTGTAGGGTAGGGTAGGGTAGTGTAGGGTAGGGTAGGGTAGTGTAGGGTAGGGTAGTGTAGGGTAGGGTAGTGTAGGGTAGGGTAGGGTAGGGTAGGGTAGGGTAGGGTAGTGTAGGGTAGGGTAGTGTAGTGTAGGGTAGTGTAGTGTAGGGTAGTGTAGTGTAGGGTAGTGTAGTGTAGTGTATGTAGGGTAGGGTAGGGTAGGGTAGTGTAATGTAAGGCGGTACGTAGTTCGCCGGGACAGCTAGTATGAAATAAAAACACCCGTAATTTTACGATACCGATCGAAAGGCTCTATACTATAGTAAGTACTAGGTACCCATTTAAATCTCTGCACATTTTTTGTATCAAACTTGCTGCCTTTGACGTTGGTGGAATTATATATAAAATAATATTATTACATTTCTCATGTACTCTCACATTTCTCTGCATACATCAGTAGATTTTATGTGTTTTATTTACAGTTTTGCCACATTCTAATTTATAATTACTAACAATGTAAGAATTATTAGGTCGGGGAAAAAGTCTCCTCGTATTCTGTATGCAAATTCAATCAGGGCGAACAAAACGAGCTGCACCTTGAACGTTTAGATTTCCATACTGGAAACGCTTGAACCAAGTTTGTGCTACTAATTGATACTGCATTAGGTCCGTAAAAAAATTATTCGCGGCCTGTGTTGCATTTTTACCTTTTTTACATAAAATTTTAAAATGTAGAGAATTTTTCGTTACTTCGACTCATTCAAAGAAAAAAAGAATTTTAAAATGGCGATTTTTGAAGTGAAAACTTCTTTAGCGGCGTTGTACACTTTTTTTGTAATGGGTAAAAAAATGTTAAACTCGCGTCAGGACACGTGACCTGATCGAAAATTCGTAAGACGGATGGAGTAGTGAAAACTTCTTTAGCGGCGTTGTGCACTTGTTTTGTAATGGGTAAAAAATGTTAAACTCGCGTCAGGACACGTGACCTGATCGAAAATTCGTAAGACGGATGGAGTTGATTTTTGTTGATTTTTCTGAGATATAAACTTTTTAATGTAATATAAATTGTCATGTTTGTGTACGATAGCGCAATAAATAAATATTGTATTCTACCACATAAATGATAGTACAGTATATACAGATAATCAAAGCAATTCGTGCAAAATTATTCCCTAACCATTCCAAAATATCAAAAATGCACAACGTTAATATTCAAGTTTTTACTTCTGCCGGCACTCCCGGAGTGCAACCCGTCGTTTTTTTTAAAAAAAATTCAAAAGTTCACTTATTTAATTTTATTATAACCAGCCAGGTACAAATAATAAAAGCTAAAAGTTTTTATTACAAATTAAGAGTTACTAAATACGAAGAAACTTTTTCCGCGATCTATTATTATGAACAAGTAGGCATACCTAGGCTGTTTGATAAGTACCCGTTTACTAAATATATTAATATCACTGGCCGAAAATAAGTATACCACCTTTTTAAGCCATTTTTCAGAGGCGGGAAAAAAAAAGAAAATGGCATTCTTTTGTTTTTTTTCTCATTTGACAGCGATTTAGTGAAAGCGTGAACTTAAAATTGTTAAAATGGAGAAAGAACAGTATCGGTCTGTAATTAGATTCTTGTTTTTGGAAGGAAAAACATGTGACGAAATAAAAGTAAGAATGCAAGCGGTTTACCATGAATGTGCTCCTTCTATAACAACCGTGAGATATTGGTATAACGAGTTTAAGCGGGGGAAAACAACCGTCTTTGATGAGGATCGCCCAGACCGGTCAATTGAGGTGACTACAGACGATATGGTTAAGAAAATTAAAAATATCGTTTTAGCCGACAGCTGAATTAAACTTCGAGAAATCGTTGATGGTGTAAACGTTTCAATCGAGAGGGTACAATACATATTAGAAGAAAAATTGGGAATGAAGAAAGTATCGGCGATGTGGGTGCCGCGTTTACTCACGGAGGCGGAGGAGCAAAAACGGAACCGACTGACTACTTCGGAGCAGTGTTTGGCCGTGTTCAAACGTAACCGGAAGGAGTTTCTGCGTCGTTTCGTGACCGTGGACGAAACGTGGGTTCACCACTACACCCCGGAAATGAAAGAGCAGTCGAAGCAGTGGATTTTACCGGGTGAACCTGCTCCAAAGAAAGCAAAAACCGTCCCATTGGCTGGAAAGGTCATGGCGACTGTTTTTGGGATTCGCAGGGTATTATACATATTGACTACTTAGAAAAGGGGAAAACGATAACAAGGCAGTACTATGCCAATTTATTGGATGAATTTGACACCGTCTTGATGGACAAACGACCCCATTTAAAAAAGAAAAAAGTACTGTTTCATCACAACAACGCCCCGGCTCATTCGTCCAGAGTTGTGACGGCTAAATTAGCACAGTTGCGCTACGAACTATATTGCCTCACCCCCCATATTCTGCAGATTTGGCCCCATGCGATTTATTTTTGTTACCAAACCTAAAAAAATAGCTCGGTGGTAAGCGATTTGGATCAAATGACGAAGTCATTGCCGCCACAGAGGCCTATTTTAATGACTTTCCAAAATCATACTTTTTGGATGGTTTATTGAAGCTTGAGTATAGGTGGAACAAGTGTATAGAGTTAAAAGGTGACTACGTAGAAAAATAAATGCATATATACATAAAAAAATGGTTTTTTTTTTGCCATAAACGGGTACTTATCAAACAGCCCTCGTATGTGTTTAGGCTCATTATTCACCATCCATCATTATATATAATTATTATCAGTCGAAAGATGTCTACTACTGGGCCAAGGCGTTCCCCAAGGATTTCTACGAAGAGCGGTCCTGCTCTGCCCGCCTCCAGCGGCTTCCCGCGACTAATAAATAATTATTTTTTTACTATTTTATTCAAACGATATTTAAAATCAAAGATTTAGAAATATTTTGTATTTAGCATTGTTGTGTAATGATACTGTAATACTACAAATAGATCTAGATGGAGTTGTATGGGTGTGAAAGTAATGATGGCACACTATAAGGTTTTTTAGTGTGACTACGGAACCCTAAAAAGATCATTGGAATTGAGAACCTCCTACTTTTCTGGAAGTCGGTTGAAAAAGGAACTTGAAGGAAGAACTAGACACATTTTTGGGAACTCACTTGGGGAAACATCTGCTGCAGGTGTCACATTGATACTGCGAGGGCTCCTCCTCTTGTTCTGCTTTTGATTCGGGTTTGGACTCGACGACGTCCATAAAGCTCGATACTGACACACTCTGACCCTCGTGATGCCTTAATATGTGTTTGTTAAGAGATATTTCATAGGCAAATTTTAAGCCGCACGTGCTGCAGATATGCTTTCTGTCCACTTGCTTGCACATGTTTCTATGTCGAGTTGCAGTTTTTAAAGAGGTGAAGACCTGTTAAATTTAAACAAAGAGTGAACACGCTTTAGTGCATTATTGTATGGGCCGGGAATTTTTCACGTCACTGCAGGTTGTGTATGAGTAGGAAGCCCGAGCCGCAGCCGAGGGCTTTAATGATACGAGACACGCAATTGCCATTTTCGCCGAAGCGTATAAAGAGATTTACTCAAATATTGCAAGCGAATTAAAAAGAACAAATAATAATAAAAACACGATTCTCTATCACAACGATATGTGTAAACTATTTATTCTGGAGGGATTCTCATTACCCAGTCGGGACTGGTGGGATACGGTTGCAGTATGCCGATGGACAGAAACGCCTGCTTGTGACTGGGGTGCTGCCGTACAGAGCGATAAACATATAACAACCCAAGAAAGCTCCGGGAGGAGGTATGTACCTAGGCAATTTGGAGGACCTTAGTGAAAGGATTGTAGACGACTTCATAAATAGAAAAACCATACGACTTAATAAATCTTGGTGAAAACCATAACGTAGTAACGAAATTGAATATATATACATATATATAACAATGTTTGATCGTGTTTTATGAGCTGCCATACCATTCATCCGATTGCGTAAAAACTTCGTGCAGTTGTTGTGCGCACGCCCAAGAAGATTACAGCAAAAAATAACATAGTTGGAAACGACGTTACAAAAAACTATTTCCATACATTTTTGGTTATTGTTAATTTTCTTTAAAAAGTACTATACCGATTTTAATAAAATTTATATGGGACCAACCTGGCAGCATACTCTTTCTAATAAAAAAAGAATCATAAAAATCAGTTCACAATTTGGGATTACATAGTGTGTTAACAAACAAAATAAAAACACAGTCGAATTGAGAACCTCCTCCTATTTGGAAGTCGGCTGAAAGCGGCTCGCCCACCTTGCACCAACAATATCTATGCATGCGAAGCCGCGGGCACTAAAAATTAAATAATTATTTTATTTATCCGATTTTTTCATGCATATATTAATTATTTGATTTTTTTTAATACGCACAGATCAAATAAAGACTTTTCACTTCACGGTATTGATCATATGGATTCTTTGGACTGTGGTAATATTGTATTGTATGAAAATTAAAACTCCTATTGGTAACATTTCGGTGTAACACTATTTATGATCAGCACCCCCAAAACTGAGATTGATGTTCCGATAGCAAACATTTACGTTTATAAATAAAATTGGTACTAATCGCTAGTCAAAGAGAGGATTTATGAGGACATCAAAAAATGCTAGAGAAATTATTAAAGAAAAAACCGGACAAGTGCGATTCGGACTCGCCCACCGAGGGTTCCGTACAAATGTGTAGGTACATAATATAAATCATAATTCATAACATAGCGACTGTTAGGAACTACATACACCAAAATTATGAGGTAGCCTACCTATACGTACAAAAAAGGGAAATTATTAGCTTCTTCATAAATTGAAAACTATACATCATCATCATCATCATCATCATATCAGCCGGAAAACGTCCACTGCTGGACAAAGGCCTCCACCAGGATTTCCACGACGACCGGTCCTGCGCTGCCCGCATCCATTGGCTCCCATCATAAAAATAATGAAAAATCTGTTTAAGTTTGTGTCAATAAAGCCCTTTTATACGATACCCCACATAACACGGTTCTCAATTCAAAATTTAGACCGCCGCCGTTCCTTGCATAATTGATAGCATACTTTAAATAAAGCCTTTTTTTTTATAATTTAATTACAAATTTCGATTCCCTTGAGTGTCGAAATATACATTTTTTGTGGCATAAACGGCTGTTTCTTTTTTTTACTTTAACTTAGAAGTTTGATTTTTTCACACCTTCAAGGGACTGTAGACCGAAGTATATGGTTTTAATTTTAACTCGATACCTCCACGCGTTACCGACAAAACGGTTTTGACGGACAGACGGAAGGACAACAAAGTGATCCTATAAGGGTTCCGTTTTTTCCTTATGAGGCATGGAACCCTAAAAATGACTTTTGCAAATTGAACATAATACCCAATATTATACTTATTGCAATTTTTCATACACGTTACACTTCATCTCTTTGGCAAACGATAGGTACCAATTTTTTCACGGAACGCCGAAACCAGTAAGGGGTGCCAACCCCTAACTTATATATATGCTTAAATAAGTTTAATCGTTAAACCGAATCGACACCACCTGCTAGACTATATCATGGTCAAGTCGCAGTTATTGAAGAGGTGCCAATGTCAATGACGGGCTGGTTTCCTCACCAGACGAGCTGATGCGCACACTTTGCATAAATGTCCGGCATCACTGCCAGCCTTTTCGAGGTGAAGACCTTTTGAGTATAAAGTAAACACGCAATTTTTTTCTAATGATAATAATTCACAACAACTTGTCGGTTTGGCTTTTGTGACTGCTAGGCTGAGGGTCGTGGGTTCGATAACAAACATTCTTATCATAAGCAGATTTGTTTTTCTGTCTTTGGATGTACAGCCAATAAACCAGTTCGCCATTTAGCCACTTTTGCATTTTGCCGAGTTGAATAAAATTTAATGACTTGATACAAACCTTAGAGCAATTGTTACAACTTAATGATCGCTCAGGGTGCTCCAACTCGGTATGATTGGCGAGATCTTCATCAGACAAATACACCCCAGAACACAGGCTGCAAACTTGAAGCACATTCACATTGTCCTGTAACATCACATTCGTCACTATTGCTTTGTTCCATGCACTTTAGATATTTTTAATAGGAACTTTAATTAACTAAACTATCAGTACATTTTTATAACTTACCATATCACAATTTGGTTCGAGAAGCTCATGCAACATAATTTCAGTTAGACAAGTAGCATCTTTATTGTCAGCACTATCACTCTGAAAAAACAAGAGTAGGTTTTTCTTTTCTATCAGCTGATTATACTATGTAAATGTAAACTATACATATATAATTATTGTAAAATACCTTAGACGGGCAGGAGTGCTTTTCAAAATCTTTTTTCTTGAGATACATTTTTTTACATAAGAAACAACAATATACTTTAGTATCTGAAACAACAACATCCTTTAAACATTCTGTAAATATTAACTCCTTTAAACACTTTTTAAAACACAAAATACCTTTATGTTTCGTCATATGACTTCCTAAGTCTTCTTTGGTTTTGCATTGCAGTTTACAAAAAATACATGCAAATTTTTTTACTGGTACAGACTTCAAGAAAAACCCATTTTCAGATAATTTGTTGAGTATTGACTGGAAAGAGAATTCAAATTACTTTAATGAACACTACAAATTCCCAAAATAAATATAAAATAAAAACTGGCATATTAAACTTACAGTGGTCATTATTTTTTTAGGTCGACCCCTTTTCTTGGGCCCCATGAGTTCAGAGTGATGGGACCACATGTGCTTAGTTAAAGTATCTGCTCCATCGTACGATGTTCCACACATTGGACAGTATGTACTGACGGAATCTTCAATTTCAACTAAAAGGAAATAATAAAAATTAATAAACGATGGGTTCAAATCTGGACGGCCAATGTACTAATGAGTTTTTCAAAAACTTACGTACATATAATTACCGATTGCTTTAACGGTGAAGGAAAACATCGTGAGGAAACCTGCACACGCCTGCGAAGAAACTCGAAGGTTGTGTGTGAAGTCAACCAACCCGCACTGGGCCCGAGTGCTTGACTAAGGCCTAATCGCCCTGATTCAGGGTAGGCTCGAGCCCCTCGGTGGGGACGTATATGAGCTGATATAATAATAAACGATAAAGTACGCAAAAAGCAGACCAAGTGCGAGTCGAAGGGTTCCGTACCACCAAACTTCTCAACACTAGTACAACAATAGGTCTGCTATTCGTTTCAATCAAAGGCAATCAATGCAAGCAAAGGAAAAATGCCTTTATCCTCATTGAGTTCGGATTCCTTATCGCAAGTAACTCTCACATGGCTGGTTTTCTTTGTTGTTTTACTTTAGGATTAACACTATAATCACACCAAGTTGCTTTTACTAAAATATTGTGTATTACTTAAATATTATTTTTTTTGTATCAAGAACCCTTGGATTTTTAACTTTTTTAAATTATTATTATTTGATGTTAGTTTCCTCATGAGAACACAGATTAAGGGAAAATTTTACATATTTACGGTAAAAGAAATGCAGCCTTTTAAAAGTTGGACAGACAGAGACGGATGGACAGCATAGGCTTAGTAATAGTGGCATCGACATTTATAACTTTGTAAGTCCCGTCATCATATTTCCTGACACAATTTAAGAAGTTAATTAGTTTAGAGTAACGTTTCTCTAGCAACATTCATACACAATGTACTTTTTTTTGACGGGATTTGTGGTGAATGCATTCATATTTTTATTTTATTGTTTCTGCATTGTTTTCTGCAAGAATTTGTTTCAAATACCTAGTCTTCCCATGGCCTCAACAAAACTAAACTTTATACAAAAATTCTAAGTATGCAAACAAATCATTACTCTTATTTATGAACTTTAATTTATACCTTTAATACATTTCTTCTTTTTTGTTTCGTTTTTCAATGCCGCTTCAACAGCTAGAAATCCACTTTTACATGGCGTAAGTAGATCACCATCCTTTTCTTTTTTTACTTTTTCTGAAAGAGACCATTTTTACTAAAACCATCAAATTATGAAGAAGCTTTGAAGCTTATAGAATGCATATTATATTTAATGTTATTTATAATTTTAAATGCTTTAGTGTTTTCAAAAATAGTACTTCATTTAACAGCTGTATTCACCTACCTGTTACTGTGCACTCTTCAGGACCATTTGATAATAGGTCCGTATCTAAGAAATCATCAGCATCATCTAAATTTATCTGCTCTGTTTTCACTCCCGCTGGTTGAGACTGCAAATTGCAACAAAAGGAGAAAGCATATAGACCTAAAATGAGAAGTGGCTCCTACATGACTAATCTAATACTGCTCATTATATTTACCTGATATAAAAATACTTCCACTTGAGAGTACTCATTTTTTTCTTTATTGTATAGACCCCGTAATTTACTGTCAGCTTCCTGTGATTTTTGCTTGAACTCGTAGGCTTTTTGAGCTTTTTCCTTACACTCATAGCAAACCGTAGATGGAAGCCCATCTCCTTGTTCAATCTAAAACATATTGGCAGTGCAAACTTCAGTACATATGTCTATTTTATACATGACGTTAAAGAAGGTTTAATTTGTGAAGATTTACGATTGTGATTCACAGCAATAATTCTGAAAAGCATTTGTTGAAGTGCACTTAATAGATTTGCAAAGTCGGAAAATGTACACGATAGGTAAAGAAGTGGCCGCCAACCACAAAGTAGGGTTCTGTAGCCTTTTCAATTTATGAATGTATACTATAATATGGTTGGATGCGGGCAGCGCAGAACCGGTCGTCGTGGAGATCCTTGGGGGAGGCCTATGTCCAGCAGTGGACTTCCTTCGGCTGATATGATGACTATAATATATAATGTATAATACAAAAATTTTTGCCATTGGTATAAAAAACTTTACATGGGAAATTTATGAACTTCTTACAAATCCAACTGCACATCTTAAGTTCCTCAACTATTACTTCCAATCTAAGAAAGTATTGACCATGATAATGTTCCTTGTAAATTAATTACATGTTCTACTATATCCACCACGCAGCTAACAAATAAGTCTGAATGTCTGTTAGCATCACTGCGCAATTTCGCATGGTTACTTTTAACCCTTTCACGAGCAATACAACTACAGTAAAGAAGAGAATAAAGATAAATATTGACACAGCATCCCTGGTAAACATATTGCCTTTGCTCATTAAAGGGTTAACAAACATCTTTTCACCCTAGGAGTTACAGACAGCCCACTGCGCCTTGTGTGCATGGTAGCCGAAAAGGCAGCTGCCCACATTCTTTTGAATGAGTATGTCAGAGACCTGAGGACACTCCCGGAAGTTATCGGCAACCTGAGGGGCTAATGGACTTCTAAGAGGAGCTGAGCTGGCAGTGATGTTAGCAAACCACGCAAAATGGGCACACCAGATGCCTGGTTGTTGGCATGATTAATATGTAAATTACAGCTTTTTAATTTCTAATACCAAGAGTCAATGAGCTAAGCCGCAAATAGACAGACATGGCAAAATTATAAGGGTTCCTCATTGACTATGGAACTCTAATAACAATGTGCATGGTACACCCCTACCAAATCTTTGCCTAAAAACAGCCCACAGTATAGCTAATTGATACATTTTTGTGAAAAGATCAAAATCATCCCTTTTGTCCCATACTTTTGCTCAACATCTTTAATTTTTTGATTTATAGCTGGCTCTCATATTGTTCTACAAATCAATTTACCATTCCTCTGATCTGAATTGATCAAACCTTAAATTCCATTAAAAAGACACTTAATGGATGAACGCAAGTACTTCCAAAAGACCTATAAATATTGCTCACGCTGCTTGTGCTGTTAAAATATGCAATTGGTAAAACATTGGCATTATGTCACCTGCTGGTAAGTGACTATGATGCCAAAGATGGAAGTGACCACCAAGATTCCCGAACTGAGCAAGTGGCTATCTAACTTCATACCAAAACACATAGGCTGTTATGATGATGATTTTAATGTTTGACTTAGTTAAAATAGTGGAGCTGAGCGAGGTGGGCTTAGAAAATTCGCTATCAGCCACCAAACAAAAATCGAATCCGCAACCTCCTGGTTTGAAGCGAGTGGACTAACCATAACGGCAAAGAGGCGATTAAAAGCCTTGACGTTTGAAAAAGAAGAACTGTAATGAATCCATAACTACAACCACCCATTGCTTACCTTTATACCCGTTACTGAACCGACCACAAAATCTAATGTGATTGCTCCTAAATAAACATCGAAAAGCGATTGCAACTCTGCCGTATCCTTCGTTAAGCATGTTCGACAAAGATCCTCAATTTTTACTTCAGTTCTTTTTACAGAGGCCATGTTGTAAATTCTAAACAAGCCGACTGGACATCATACAGGTAAATAAGTTAGGTATGTACGTGTCTGTCTATGTTGGTACACAAAAAAAAGTTTACGCTTTTGTGGTAGGTAATTTGTAACGCACTGAACCATATGTAAATCACTAAAATAACACTTGTATAATATATCTTCACTTAAAAAATAAACGAACACGACACATCACAATCCATCACAAAATATAATTTATAAAGGAAGGAACGGGAAGGAAGGAAGGAAAGAAAAGGAAGGGGAGAAATAGGGAGGGATATATCAAATAGTTAGAACGCAAAGATTATTACCTAGAGACAAAGATGACCTACTATTACTAACTGAGAGGTTAATTATAGTCGGTTTTATTAATAAAAAACACGGTTAAACTTTATGAGGACCATAAAAAAATGATAGGGAAATTCAAGAAAAATGACCGAATAGCAAAATCAGGTCACAGAAATTTTGACTTATTTTAAGGAATTTCTATACTAGAATTATTTATTAGATATAACGTGACATAAGTGCTTGGCGTGCAAGATATACAGAAAATTGATTGATTGACAAGAGACCTGTAGTATACGTGGATAAAACATATAGTCATCCAACATACCATTCTAAAGCGAGTCACACGTAGCTATAATATACATTATAGCAAGACATAGTACAATATCATCATTACAGCTCATATACGTCCCCACCGAGGGGCTCGAGCCTACCCTGAATCAGGGCGATTAGGCCTTAGTCGACCACGCGGGCCCAGTGCGGGTTGGTCGACTTCACACACAACCTTCGAGTTTCTTCGCAGGCGTGTGCAGGTTTCCTCACGATGTTTTCCTTCACCGTTAAAGCAATCGGTAAGTATGTACGTAAGTTTTTTTGAAAAACTCATTGGTACATTGGCCATCCAAGATTTGAACCCGGTACCTCTGGTTAGATGGACCGAGACGTTACCGGTTGAGCCACCGACGCTTTTATTTATAGTACAATTTATAGTACAATATATTACCGTATATTTTCCATAGTAATCTTCGAACGACCACAGACAGAGCTATAATAATATGTATTTGTATTACGTCACCAAAATATGTGGACAGATATAGCAAGACATAATAATATATATATTATGGTATTTTAAAGCATATTTAGATATATTTTGACATATTTTAAGGGTGTTCCATTTTCCGCCGAGCGAAGAGCGTGCCTTTACGCTGTGCACGAACATTTCTCCACCGCCCGCTTCACCCTGGTGACGCCTACCTACTCGTATTGTACACCCGTGAGTCTATATTGTATATGCGATACAATCCACATATTTTTTTTTGTGCCTGACAAGGCAACACGCATATCAAATTCAGTATCGGAATCATCATTCGAAGAACTATCAATGAAATCTAATAGTAGTGCTCTTGTGAAATCCATATTACAGTGCCTATTTCAAAATAGAACACCATTTACCATAAATATGCTTCAGAATGGTGCACTTGCGACGAAGACCGCAGACCAAAATATATATTTTAGTATAGCTATCGTGTGTGGTGGCTTGCTATAATATAATATATAGCACAGTATATAAATATATATTATAGCTACGTGTGTGACGCGCTTAAAAGTTGTTGGCAAAGTAAAGACGAAAAGGGGATTTTGGTGTCCGAGTCTCTTGGTGCTAGATGTATAATTGGACATACTGGCTCTCAAAATGGATTTGCAGAAAATGTTTTTCTGATTTTTAAATCAAAATCCAAATCTTCAGACTATCACGATGATATGAATAGTACAAACTTTTTAAAATAGAAGACCGATAAAGTTGCTCTAAATCTGCCTGAAATAGTCTTGTCTTATTAGATAATGCTTCTTACCACTGCACTCAAATCTACAAAGCGTCTACAATGACAAACTTGAAATTATAAATGCAATAATCACCATCTTATCTAAGTCATGCCGCCAAACATCGGGGTCGCGGGTTCGATTCCCGGCGGGGTCAACTTTGTAAGACTAGGTTTGGTTGGTGGTGGGGCATTTTTATAGCCCGCCTGGCTAGCTACCACCATCTAATCTAAGTCATGCCGCCAAATATCGGGGTCGCGGGTTCAATTCCCGGCGGGGTCAACTTTGTAAGACTAGCTTTGGTTGGTGGTGGGGACTTTTTATAGCCCGCCTGGCTAGCTACCACCATCTTATCTAAGTCTTGCCGCCAAACATCGAGGTCGCGGGTTCGATTCCTGACGGAGTCAACTTTGTAAGACTCGGTTTGGTTGGTGGTGGGGAATTTTTATAGCTCGCCTGGCTAGCTACCACCATCTCATCTAAGTCTTGCCGCCAGACATCGGGGTCGCGGGTTCGATTCCTAGCGGGGTCAACTTTGTAAGAATCGGTTTGGTAAGTGGTGGGGACTTTTTATAGCCCGCCTGGCTAGCTACCACCATCTTGTCTAAGTCTTGCCGCCAAACATCGAGGTCGCGGGTTCGATTCCCGGCGGGGTCAACTTTGTAAGACTAGGTTTGGTTGGTGGTGGGGCATTTTTATAGCCCGCCTGGCTAGCTACCACCATCTAATCTAAGTCTTGCCGCAAGACATCGGGATCGCGGGTTCGATTCCTGGCGGAGTCAACTTTGTAAGACTCAGTTAGGTTGGTGGTGGGGCATTTTTATAGCCCGCCTGGCTAGCTACCACCATCTTATCTAAGTCATGCCGCCAAACATCGGGGTCGCGGGTTCGATTCCCGGCGGGGTCAACTTTGTAAGACTAGGTTTGGTTGGTGGTGGGGCATTTTTATAGCCCGCCTGGCTAGCTACCACCATCTAATCTAAGTCATGCCGCCAAATATCGGGGTCGCAGGTTCAATTCCCGGCGGAGTCAACTTTGGAAGACTAGGTTTGGTTGGTGGTGGGGACTTTTTATAGCCCGCCTGGCTAGCTACCACCATCTTATCTAAGTCTTGCCGCCAAACATCGAGGTCGCGGGTTCGATTCCTGGCGGAGTCAACTTTGTAAGACTCGGTTTGGTTGGTGGTGGGGAATTTTTATAGCTCGCCTGGCTTGCTACCACCATCTTATCTAAATCTTGCCGCCAAACATCGAGGTAGCGGGTTCGATTCCCGGTGGGGTCAATTTTGTAAGACTCAGTTTGGTTGGTGGTGGGGCATTTTTATAGCCCGCCTGGCTAGCTACCACCATCTTATCTAAGTCATACCGCCAAACATCGAGCCGAGGGTTCGATTCCCGGCGGGGTCAACTTTGTAAGACTCGGTTTGGTTGGTGGTACTTAGATAAGATGGTAGTAGCTAGCCAGGCGGACTATAAAAAGTCCCCACCACCTACCAAACCGATTCTTACAAAGTTGACCCCACCGGGAATCGAACCCGCGACCTCGATGTTTGGCGGCAAGACTTAGATAGCCCTCATAGCAGTTTTGCATCTATCCATCGCGAGAAAAGCGTATGAATCCAACGGTGTAACTGGACTCATAGGCCTACGTGTGAACGACATATGATTTTCCAATTGTCCTGTCCTATTGTCTTAGTGGCCTGGCGACTGGATTCATAGGCCTACGTGTGAACGACATAGGCTTTTCCAATTGTCCTGTCCTATTGTCTTAGTGGCCTGGCGACTGGATTCATAGGCCTACGTGTGAACGACATAGGATTTTCCAATTGTCCTGTCCCATTGTCTTAGTGTCCTGGCTTACTGGATTGTCTCGGCTATTGTCCCCGTGTGACGGTAAGCGTCGGTGGCTCAAACGGTAACGACTCGGTTCCCCTAACCAGAGGTGCCGGGTTCAAATCCGGAGGGCCAATGTACCAATGAGTTTTTTGAAACTTACGTACATATACTCACCGATTGCTTTAACGGTGAAGGAAAACATCGTGAGGAAACCTGCACACACCTGCGAAGAAACTCGAAGGTTGTGTGTGAAGTCGACCAACCCGCACTGGGCCCGCGTGGTCGACTAAGGCCCGATCGCCCTAATTCAGAGTAGGCTCGAGCTCCTCGGTGGGGACGTATATGAGCTGATGTGATTGTCCCCGTGTAAAAGGAGCATTAAACTGGGTTCCAGCCCCGCACCGACCACAACCTGGCTAAAGATGATCTATTATTACTACACTAGCCACAGAATGGCACTATTTATCCGGCATAAGGTACGTTTCCCCGCACTTGAGTTCCATCGAAAATATTATTGAGATAGGTCTTGTGGCGAACCCTGGGGGTGGTATTATATTGGTTGTATTATAATGAATGAAAGTCCGTCACCGGAGTCACGCGTCAAATAATATTTTATTCACACTGACACAATCAGAAATGATCTGAATGATAACACAGATGCGTAGGGAAACCGCAGCAGACGGATAATGACTGTGACTAACGAACAAAAAGGCCTCGCGCCCAAATTCGGGGGGCAAAAACCCTATCAATAAAGCGGAAAACAAAATACCCTTTCAATGATTTGGTAAACGCTTAGCCTATCATAAAGTTAGGGTAACCCTAGAGAGATACGGTAAGCCATTCACTGAATAAGCTTTTTACAGGATAACATAGACCTGAGGGTAGCCTATCGAAAGGATAACCAGTTAAAGGGGTTTTAAAAATTAGTCCCTGGTGTAGTGTAGTGTAGGGTAGGGTAGGGTAGTGTAGGGTAGGGTAGTGTAGTGTAGGGTAGTGCAGTATAGGGTAGTGTAGTGTAGGGTAGTGTAGTGTAGTGTATGTAGGGTAGGGTAGGGTAGTGTAGGGTAGTGTAGTGTAGGGTAGGGTAGTGTAGGGTAGGGCACTGTAATGTAATGTAAGGCGGTACGTAGTTCGCCGGGACAGCTAGTATGGAGATAAATTTAAAAAGTAGCTTTTGAATCACCATCATACCAGTCATAATTTTAAAAACCAAAAAACATCTGCAGCAGAAGCACAGTCGGCTGGATTTCAGTGCGACGGGGAGAGAAAGCGTCGAACTATCCGGGCATTGTCGAGGAGGACTGCTTTCTGCATTGCTGCAATTATTGGTCTGCCTCGGAGATCCAGCCGCCTTAGGTAACATTCAAGGTCGGCTGAAATTAGTCCGTTCACGGACAGGACTACAGGGATGGTTTCAGTGGATTCCACTCGCCACATATCAGTAACCTCGTGCGCCAGGTCCAGGTACTTGGTCCTTTTATCGGCATCAGCCTGCACGAGGTTTTCGTCATATGGGATAGTGATATCAACCAAAAACACCCTTGACTGCGCCCGATCCATCAAACCGCCACAAACCGCCTGTTTCACCCCTGCCTCGTGAACACCAATACTCTGCGACATACCCAGATACGGGTATGTATCAGTTTCAGAGAGGGTGCGGATGTTCCTGGAGTCGATTTCGACTCCATCTGAATGTACCACCCTACCCCTGTCTACATAAAGGATCGCGCACTTATCCACTCCTAGCTCATCATCGGCACTAATGGCCACGGGGTTCATAGGTTCGATGCGAGCACACGCCTCCTCCAGCTCAGCCGACCATTGCCCCTCGTTGTTTTGCACAGGCCGGGACCACAGGTTATGCCAAAAGGCTACAATACCCGTATGATCCGGTCTCTCGCCTGTGTCCAACACAGCAGGTCGGTCCAGTGACCTGTAGAACTTCTTCTGATCACTCATAAAGAGGCAATTCTGGCGAAACCGGTCTACCCACTCCGAGTATCGCCGAATACGGTTTGCCCATGCAGCAATCCGTTGCTTCAGGTCGTCGATGCGCTCTGTCACTAACCGCAAAGCATTACGTCCTGCGGGATCAAAATCCGATCCCGCAAATGCGAGCCTGACAAAGCGCATCACTCGGGGCCTACTGTTGCCCGACCTGAAAGCTATCAGTTTGCCAATGAGGACTCTAGCCTCAGCAATACGACGTTCAATCCTTTTCTGCCATGCCGGCTTTTTCCGCAGACGGGATGTGCGAGCCGGTTCTGGCAATTTGGCACCGATAAAACGGAAGACTGCCATTGCAGCGCCAAAGAGGATTGAGTTCGTATCACTGAGGTCGCTGCTGTTCGCCAGATATTCTGGCAGCATGCGGTTTACGGCCTCAATGACATCCCGATTTCGGACGCTAAGGGGCAACCGTGGAAGCCGCGGCCTCTCCTCGGGAGGCATAATACGGAATTCCTGAATCGCCTCCTCTAGTGTACTCCTGATTCGCTCTAATTCCTGGGAAACCGTTTCCGTCTCATGATCCTCGCCAAGTAATGGTGGTGGTGGTTGGGCTGAAATCGGCGCGAGCCATTTAATGAGGATCTTTATGCGGGAACGACCTCGCGTCGTAGTCCTTCGAGTTCGGTCACGCTAAAGATGTTCGAGCGCAATATGTACCGAACTCGATCCGCTAGGTCTTGCTCCGAGATAGATAATGCAGGCTCTAACCGCAAGAACTCTTGGTGCAGCCTCGCTCGGTAGCCCGTTTGACGAGTTTCTCCCCCCGTCGCACCGTAGTACGCACGCATGAGGTTCGTATTTTGAGACCTAGTCCATCTCATGCGGCGTAGTCCACCAGCGGCGGGCGCCGAATGCTGAGCCTGTGAAGACTCTGCCGGCGCCAAGCGCACTGGTGGTGATGATGGAAGTAACCAGCCAGATGTTCGGGCCGGTCGTGGTGCGCTAACTCGCATTCTGCCGCGCCTGGCATTAGCGGGACCAGGCGGGCCCCGGCGGCCCCAGGGCAGCGACCCTATTCATTCTTCATTATTATAACTTTCCATCATCAATATACGAATTACCGTTACGGACCCCAATATTTTTGTACCCGGGGTCAACTAGGAGCTCAGCACTTTCAACACTGAGTCCAAGGGGTACTGACTGACTGCACTGATTAAGTAGCTACACTTTCACTACAGCTACTTCCTCAGTGGCGATGGGGTCGTCATTATTATTATTATTATTATTATCAACCAACATCAATGTGTGGAGATTCTGAGCGGTGGCGCCATCCTTCGTTAAAATCCATAACTCGGAAAATATATTAATTTATATTTAAAATCCTCCATCATATCAGCCACAAATCGTCCACTGCTGGACAAAGGCCTCCCCCAAGGATTTCCACGACAATCGGTCCTGCGCTGCCCGCATCCATCGGCTTCCCGCGACCTTCACCAGGTCATCGGTCCACCGCGTGGGAGGCCTGCCTACGCTACGTTTTCCGGGGCGTGGTCGCCACTCGAGAACTTTACTGTTCCATCGGCCATCTGTTCTACGAGCTATGTGCCCTGCCCACTGCCACTTCAGTTTAGCGATTCTGTGAGCTATGTCGGTTACTTTAGTTCTCCTGCGGATCTTCTCGTTTCTGATTCGAGCACGCTCCATTGCCCTTTGGGTGACCTTGAGCCTTCTTATGAGGCCCATAGTAAGCGACCATGTCTCAGTTCCGTAAGTCATCACTGGCAACACACACTGGTCAAAGACCTTAGTCTTGAGACACTGCGGTATTTGGGACGTGAAGATATTGCGAAGCTTCCCGAACGCTGCCCAGCCGAGTTGGATTCGTCGATTGATCTCTTTCTTGAAGTTGGAACTACCTAGCTGGACTGTTTGTCCCAGGTATACATATTCGTCAACAACTTCCAGTGTAGAGTCTCCAACCTTTAGAGGAGTGGGTGCGACACGGACATTTAACATTATTTTCGTCTTGTCCATGTTCATTTTAAGACCCACTTGTTGAGAGACCTTACTGAGGCCATCGAGCATTGTGCTTAGGTCTTCCATAGTCTCAGCCATGACCACGATATCGTCAGCGAATCGGAGGTGGGATATGTACTCGCCGTTGATATTGATGTCGAGTCCACCCCAGTCCAGAAGCTTAAAAACATCTTCCAGGGCGGCGGTGAACAGTTTCGGAGATATAACGTCTCCTTGTCTCACCCCTTGCTGCAACCGGATAGGTTTCGAGTTCTGGTCCTGGAGGCGAACCGTCATGGTGGCGTTTTCATACAGACACTTCAACACCTCGATGTATCGATGGTCAATTTGGCACCGCTGGAGAGACTGTAGCACAGCCCAGGTTTCGACTGAATCAAAGGCCTTCTCATAGTCCACAAACGCCAAGCATAGTGGCTGATTGTACTCTTCGGTCTTCTGTATAATCTGCCGCAGCGTATGTATGTGGTCTATGGTACTAAAGCTTTTTCGGAAATCGGCTTGTTCGGAAGGCTGGAAGTCGTCAAACCTGCGTACGAGACGATTCGTAATGACTCTCGAAAACAGCTTGTAGACATGGCTCAGAAGTGAGATGGGTCTGTAGTTCTTCAGCAGGGTGTTGTCACCCTTTTTGAAGAAAAGCACGACCACACTTCTGTGCTATGCCTTAGGCGTTTGTCCCTCGAGTATAAAGGAATTAAATAACTTCTGAAGAGCTTTTAGTACCGGTGATCCACCTGCTTTCAGAAGTTCAGCCGTAATTCCATCATCACCCGGTGCCTTGTTGTTCTTGAGCTGTTTGAGAGCCATTCTAATCTCGTACAGGCTGACGTCCGGGATATCTTCGGTATAGTGTCGGGTTAGTCTGGCTCTTGGGTCTTCAGCCAGATCGCTGACAGGCAAACGTGTGGTCTCTTGTACAATTGTCCATAGAACTTCTCAACTTCTTCCAGCAACTCAGTCTTAGACGATATGGTCCTGCCGTCCTCAATCTTCAGCTTGGTCAGTTGGCTTTGTCCAACAGACAGATCTCTCGCGAACACTTTTGAGCCTTTGTTGTGCTCAATCGCCTCTTTAATACAATTTGTATTATATTGGCGTAAATCGCGAGTTAGGGACTTAGAGATCTGCCTGTTTAGTTGCCGATACTGAGTAGCGTCTTCAGAGGACTGCAAAACCAATCTGCGTCTTTCTTCCATGAGGTTGCTGGTGAAGTCGGAGATTTTTTTGGTTCTGTTTGAACGGCGAGTTTTAAAAATCTTAGACCCGACCGTTTGAACAATTTCCACGAACCTGTCATTATAATCGGCCACATTCTCGCAGTCTCCTAGGCATTCGAAACGATTGTGCAACTCGAGCTGAAAGCTCTTGGGGTTTTGGAGCTGGATGGGCGCTGGTCGGAGCGTAGACTTCATCAGTCGACATCTTTCTAGCTTGGTCTTTAGATTCAATGTGCCTCTGACCATCCGGTGATCGCTTCCTGTTTTGACTGAATTGATCACGGAGACATCATTGAATGTTTGCCTCCTTGTCGACAAGATGAAGTCTCTCTCGTTTTTTGTTACGCCATTGGGATGCAACCATGTCCACTTCCGCTGTTTTGACTTTTTAAAGAAGGAGTTCATCATAAAGAGGCTCTCCTTCTCTATTAAGTCGGCCAAAAGTCGCTCAATATTTAAAATAATATTCCATGGTCAAATATAGTGTAAAAAAAGCAAGCACTCCTCCCCCTCCTACCCCTTTATCCCCCCGTATGAAACATGGATCTAAAAATTACCAAGCTTTGCGAATATAAAATCTATTGGAGCAACATAGTCATTAAAATCTTAAAGGTAACTTAAAATAACCGTCATATATTGAATATATTATTATATAAAATGGAGCCACATTTGTACTAATTCTGAAAAGTCGCGGAGCCACAAAGTAATTACGAGTACGCGAAAAATTTCCGTTAGGGATCAACTTAGACTCGGGAATTGAATCTTCAAAATATTGAGTTTTAAGTTTTGTGACCGAATATGTTTGGCAACCTCGCCTACGAGATTGAGACGTTGCCGCTCCGACTTAGAAATATTCAACCAGAGCCAAGAAATTACGGTTTAAAGGTGGAGTAAGAAATGTTCGGGGCTACGGCTGGATCAGCTATGTGCCCAAAGTATATATATATATATATATGTCGCAGTTATATTGTCAAAGTCGTGATATTATAATTTCACCAGTTAAAATTAGTGAAATTATAATATCACGACTTTGACAATATACCTGCGACATATATATATATAAAAAAATTATAATTATATTATTTTACCGCGTAGTCGACTAAGGCCCAATCGCCCTAATTCAGGGTAGGCTCGAGCCCCTCGGTGGGGACGTATATGAGCTGATGTGATGATGATGATGATATATATTATCGTAAATATGTTAGTTTAGCTACAGTAAGCTTTGCGCGCTACACAATGAAAATTGAGGCCTAACCTAATCCTAACCACGATAAGAGTCAGGACTCTGACAATAGTGTCCACCTTTGTATAAAATGATTAATACAGAAAACTCACTTTTAATGTAACACCTCCGAAACACTTAATTTTTGTATGATATGATTTACATCGCCAGATCACAGAACCGCATTTGTATACTTTTAATTGATAATATTGTTGACCCTCAGCAAGCATGACATTACCACCATTTCTACGTATGTATTTTATATCCTCCACTGTGTCCATAATGCCAGATAAATTAGAAATCTAGTCCACAAATCACCTTCTTATCTAAGTATTATTTTACTCACATGAAATGCAAATTAAATATATAAATAGCCAATTTCGAAACGTCTCTCGTCTGTATTTTTATTTTCCAATTTTCTTATTTGTCGTTTACTGACAGTAAATTTAAGGAGATTAGAGTTGATTTACCTGGTAGTAAGGAGGGTGAATAAAAAACCCCGACCTTACTACTGCAAGCGTTGGTTGTAAGGTGGGTAATAAAATTTGCCCCCTTTACTACTGGTAGTAAGGTCTGGTAGTAAGGTGGGAAACGGACGAAACAACTCGCTGGGTGCGAAGTACTAGGTGGGGGTAATCACAGAATAGAAGAATTAAATAGAACGCTGATGTTTATTTTTTAGTACTAGCACCGAGCGAGCCATTACACATACAGCACACTACAAACAGGTTGATGCTATTGGGTATTTTTTTAAAGTAACCTCCCCCAAAAACAAAAAAACAAACCTTTAAAATCATTTAATAAAAATAGACTTAAAACTGTATTAAATAAGATTGAGTTTATGAAAATTGACAGAATGACAACGGTAAGGTGATACCAGAATAGTAAAACTGCCCAGTTTAATTGATGAACACTAAAAGTTTAAAAAATAATGTGATTGTTTAGAACTAAATAAATAATATGTAATGTTGTGCAATTCATTAAAAAACATTTATTTCGAATAAAATTTCAGATCGTAATACTAGAAGTAAGGTTATTCAATTGAAACTTTCCGTGCAATAATTTTTCCAAAAATGGTATCATTTTCATAGTGTTGTGGTTATATTAAGGCATTTTTTTAAATATCGATAGATTATATTAGGAATGCGAGGTATGGTAGGTTTTTCAGTTACTGCGTCGATTGCTACGAAAGTGACCACGGATCCGTCGTCAGAGACCTCAAGGACCGTCAGATATCGATTAGGTGTTTATTACACGTATTATAATATTACACGTACGTACACTTTACTATAATATAGTGTCACAGTTCTGTGCAATGCGCGCTGCGATGCGGTCGATTTACCGAGTCAGGGAATTAATAGTGATACATTTTACGTGTCGAGCGCGGCTCGCACCGCTGCTCGCGTCATCAAGAGCACCTCCGACGCGCCACTCATCGTCAAATAGCTCCTGGCGTTCCTGCAGCAGAAGCTGGACGTGATGGATGAGCTGTCTGCCATCCACATCTATCCCAGCAACTTCAGCGTGAGTGACATCTGCAGCGCCAAAGAGGTGCTCTACCGGTCACTGAAGATCTGTGGCACCTTCGCTCCCCATAGAAGGGGTGATGAACATGGAAAGAAGTGCCTTTAAGACATCATTAAGGTCCTGAAGGAGACGGACTCTGACGATATGCCGTCGTTTGTGGCGAAGGAGCTGGCCAAACTACCGCCTGTTAGGTTCGACCACGTCGACGTCACCAGCCTGCTGAAGGACATCGTGTTCCTAAAAAAGAGTCTGCCCGACATGCAATGAAGTACGTTCGCTACACAGCACTGAAACTAGGCCAGCTTACATCGACGCGCTACGTGGAGCCCTCGATAAACAACCGACGTCGAGCTCCGTCGTGTCAGCGATTTCGTCGCAGCCTGTGTCGCCGCCTGTGAGCGCTGCCCGCGCGGCCGTTCAGCCCCCGCCGCGGGCGCCTATGTCCAACAACCCAACGCCACTGGTTCGTGCGAGCTGCCGTGACTTCACCGCCACCACACGCCACCGCCGGCGACCCGCACCACCTAAGTCGTCCGGAAAACCGAGGTCGCCGCCTACATCGAGCGACCCCTCTCGTGCCAGGGTGGATGAGGAGGGTTTCACCTTGGTACAGAGGAGGTGCAAATTCCGAAGGCAACCTCGCAGAAGCTTGTGTGGTACGACCGCACCGGAAGAGGGCTCCGTGCTGCGTGCCGCCACACCGAACGTCGCGCTCTACGTGTCGTGGCTGCACCACTCGGTCACGGCTAAGGACGTGACGGAGTGCGTCCACCAGAAGTCCTGCTACGGTCTGCGGGTGTTCCCGCTGGAGTCGCGCCACTACGTGCACTTCACGTCGTACGTGGTGCGCGTGCCGAAGCCTCTGCTGGAGACCATCGCCAGCACTGACTTCTGGCCGAAAGATGTCGTGTTTCGGCGGTTCCGAGGCACCATGCCTATCAACGCGTCACCGAAACTACTAACATCTTGGTTAAGTTACACACTGACATACATATAATGTATTATATTTATTGTATCTATGTAATGTTATTTTTATAAGTTTTTTATATATCTATGGGTCTGTACTTTTAGTACTAAGTAACCTGAGAATCATCATCATCATCATCATATCAGCCGAAAGAAGTCCACTGCTGAACATAGGCCTCCCCCAAGGATCTCCACGACGACCGGTTCTGCGCTGCCCGCATCCAGCGGCAAACCTGAGAATAAATGAATAATAATAATTATATAGTAATTGAACCTAGCGGATCGAGTTCGGTACATATTACGCTCGAACATCTTTAGCGTGACCGAAACATTGTCTACTTTTATTGGACTTGTATCAAACTGAAAAAAAATCGAAGTACCTATATAGGATGTTAATAGAACACATTTTTTAAGAAAGCTACTCATGAAACTGAACAACTTCTGTTTTAAAACATTACTGCAATTTCAGAATTTATACAAAGTTAGAATACAACAACAACCTAACAACCTGTACATAGAACAGATGGCTGTTGGTGCAGTCAAATTCTTGAGTGGCGACCGCGTAACGAAAAACGTAGATTAGGCAGGCCTCCAACTCGGTGGACCGACAACCGCTGCTTGCAGGCAGCGTAAGAGCGGTCGTTGTGGATAACCTTGGGGGAGGCCTCTGTCCAGCAGTGGACGTCCCTTGGCTAGTAAAATGATGTACCTAAAGCGGGTTCCGATGCGAAGATAATAAAACCCTTAGTTACTATTTTTAAACAATGTAATGTTACTATACATAAATACTTCGTACTTACAAAAAGTAAACCTAATAATTTACTACCCTAATATTTAATATTTACCGTAGTCCGCGGACTGCTTAGTCGTGCCACTGTAAATAGGTACTTATTGCTGTTTATAACTGTCAACATATGCGTTGCTTAGCAACCTTTTTCTGTTGACTTCGAGTTTTATGTTTTTACGAATGGGTAACAAACTATTACGTTTTTTAAGCCACGAAATACTTTGTTGCTTACCTGTACTAATGATTTATTTCAAGGAAAACTAAACTAAAGCTTTATTAAAACTATAATTTTTGCTACTTAAAGATGCTTACTAGATACTTACCTACTTACAGTAAAAATATTCATGAACAAATCAAACACTTTCATCTAGCCCCAAACTATGTTTCCCAGTACTATGGGGTTGTAAATTTGTAAAAAGTAAAGAAAATATTAGAACGACCGATACGTACTGAAGTCAGTATGCAAACGTCTACATGAGGCAGAGCAAAACATTTTATGTATTTTTTGTTTGGTGTAACCACAAAGTCATCATCGTTAAAATGCTTTGAGAAAAAAGTGCTTGTTTTTGTGGGAAACCAATTACTGTTACGCCCTGTACTTGTGATCCACTTTTCCTTCAACTCAGGATTTTTTGGAAAACTGAAAGTAAAAATAAAAATATATCGTTGAAAAATATCGACAACACCCTCGCACTAAATAACAAAGACCCAAAAACAAATATTCATATTTTTATATAACTATTGATTTTCATTAATGTTTTTCACTTACACATGGTAAGAAACTCCTCCATTTTTTAAATTCACTTTACTACTTGCATTTTTGCAGCTTATTATAGCACATTTCGTCATTTTGTCACAAAAATACTCGGAGCTCAGCTTGTCATGAAGTTGTGCAATTTCTGCGCAGTACAATCATTTACGAATGACAGTAACATACCCGTTTATGCATGAAGGCGACGCGCGTGCCACGCCTCCTTACGCAATCTATCGGAGCGGAAAAAATTTTTCTTATCTGTGGGGGTAATATACTCGATCGCAGCGCTCATAGTGGCCAAAAGTAAAAATAATGTTGGCTCTATCATCCGTCATATCTCATAGTAAACTGTTCAGACTTGGTTACCTAATTTTGATAAAACCCGGTCCTTAAAATAATATTTATTTCGATCTGAAAACGATATTTAATTTATCACTAGCGATACAGGAACAATTATATATTATTGAATGAAACCATTAAAGTACCTTTATCTTCTTGTTTTACAGTAAAACTACAACTATAAATGAAGTAAACAAACCACGACATGTTCAAAATAAAACACACTTTTGGTATTAATTTTACATGCCTCATTTGATTTGAATGTCCAAAAATGATTTTACAACCCTTTCTCCACCCAAATCAAGGTATCACAGTTATTTTGGAAATAAATTAATAGATAATTTCGTGATTAAATGTCAAAACGTCAGAGCCAACAAAGTTGCGGACGCTAGGTGGCGATGGATTATTGGCTCTGTGCACGAGTTCAGCGCCACCTAGCGTCCGCAACTTTGTTGACTTTGATGACAGAGCCAACTTTATTTTTACTTTTGGCCACTATGAGCGCTGCGATCGAATAATGATTATATTACCCCCACCTAGTATGTACTTCGCACCTAGCGACTTCCAAAGGATTTTCATTAAATCTAACTAGAGCTCTCAAATAAAGTGATATCTCGTCTGGAAAGCTTTCGTCAACTGACTGACTCCGTTTTATTGGTTTTCCAAGTCCGCTAAACCAGTATGATGTATGTACCTAATTTAGTCATCTCTTGCAACGGAAACCATAGAGTAAAATAATATATTTAGTTGTTTGTACGATTTTTTTATATCGAATGAAATGTATCGATTTTTTATATCGATATCTAGTGATATGATAATATTAGATTGATTGGATATATCAAGAGCTAATATCGATATTTTTAGAATATTGATACATTACGAGCACCCCTAGACGGACGGCACGCACACAGCCGGGGCGGCAGGTTTAGTACGAAGTAACTAGTATGTCACTCATCTGTGGTAGTTAATTTAGAGATGGGTCGTACTAGGTAAATTTGATACTAGGTGCACCTGTTCCTAGTGCGTTTAAATACTTGATCCAAATACCTGTTCCACATAGTCCACCTAGTATTGTTGGAATTCATACTTTCCGGCTGCGTAGCGTAATAAAGTACGAGTTCACGTTCACTCTCAATCGCAACACAATACGGTACTTTTGATTATCTGTCAAAAAGAGCCATTTGTTTTTTTGTAATTAGGTACCAAACTGGAAGCTGAAAGGCGCTCTACGGCACTCTAATCGACTGTACCTTGTTACGTTTCGTGGGCATGTGTATGGTTGCGATTTTTTGTACTTTTCTTTGTGATATTCACCTAAAAATGTACTCATTAATGACTTTTCGTGAGCTGCAAGCAGAGCTTCGTCGGAGAAATGCATCTTTGAAAAAAAAGGCTGGAAAAAAAGCAGCTTTGCTAGAAAGGTATGCATTTGAAATATTGTAGGTTACGTTTTGTATTTTATAATATTTATAAAGTTTCGTATTTTTTATGATGTTTTTATGTACAGATTGGAGGCCTATGACCGAAACATAAACTTTGGTGCCGATTTTGAGGTCCAAGATGACAATATTTTTGTATGTCCACCTTCTGATACATTCAGAGACATAAACGCAGAATCGCCGATTCCATCAATAACCAAACACGAAATACAAGAATACTTCCAAAGGTATCTATGTTTACTTTATTACTATTGTTACAATACATTTGATAGAATGAGAATAGAGGACATTGAGAAAGTAATTTTACTCTTTATTACAGATTTAACACCCATCCAAAAGGGCAACTGTTATATGAATCTCGACACCTTGTCACCGCCCGTTTTTCATGTGATGACTCTTTCACGTACTTACGAGGACAGTGCAAAGCTAGCATGAAGGAAGTGACATATGTAGTGGACATAAAAGTGAGTCAAGAAGGTGCTATCGAAGAATGTCATTGCGAATGTGCTGCAGGCAGTGGTACATCAGCAAGCTGCAAACATGTAGCTGTACTTCTGTTGGGTGTTTACGATATGGTGCATAATAAAACAATAAAACTGAATCAAGTCTGCACTCAGAAGTTAATGATATTTAAAAAAACCGAAGAAGGTATTCTATAATTCACCCGTTACAGCTCAAAATTTGCCAAGCAAGAGGGCCGAATGCTGTAATTTCAGTCCATTCAAAAACACTGACATTATGGATAATTACCAAGATTATATTCGCAATTTGGTGATCGGTTATGGTGAGTCTTCTATGCCTTTGTTGCAGACTTACGAACCTGCTAATCCACATGGCATTGAATGGGATCACACAGTACGCAAAAAGGGCAAGTTTCTTTAATACAGGAGATTTTGTATCCAAAAAGTGTAAATACACGGCCACTAACTAATGGCAGAATCCAAGAGCAATACAAAATATGAAATGGAATATGGGTTGAGCGTAGAACGGTGTGGGCTATTCATCTCGCAAGAATGCTAATTCCTGGCAGCATCTCCCGATGGTTTAAGAGGTGAAGAGACTGTGGTTGAAGTGAAATGCCAATATGCCTCAAGGTACTGATAAATGAGGTCACTGTGCCGTATTTAGAATCAGTAGATGGGCAATTATGCCTTAAGAAAAGGCATCCCTATTATGCTCAGATTCAAGGGCAACTATATTGCACCAAGAGGAAATATTGCAATTTTATTGTGTATACATTTAAGGACATGAAACTGTTATTTGTTAGCAAAGATGAAGCATATATCAATGATATGCTTCCAAGTTTGACCAACTTCTATGTTCATTTTCTGGAACCAGCAATTTTTAACAAATATTTGTATAAAGATTATTCATCTTTAAAAAAACACATTTAAATTACAGGTGTCTTTTATTATTCTTTTTTATAATGCATTCCCTAAAGTTACAACACATAAAACATACAAAAAATTTCTTACCCGCTATTGGAATAAAACTGTGATCTAATTCAGATTTTAATATTTTGTAGGTTTTGGTTAATCCTATTATTCTTTTTATATGAACACGTTTACTAGCTAGTTCTCTATCCTTAACGATTGTAAGACCTGGTAATTGAGATGTCCCCTTTAGAAAAGCAGGTATCTTGACAGTGATATTTCTATCTGCAAACATACCTTGTATTATAAATCCTCTGTCAGCTAGTACAGTGTCCCCACTCGTACACTTTGTCATAAGATCACTTCGTTCCACTGTTTGACGATCACTTATAGATCCTGCATAATGCTTGTTAACAATAAGATAACAATCCACCAGGGGTAGCTCCCACAAGTACTACTCCATGAAGCTTGCTGAGAAGTAGAATTCTTTGGTTTTTGCACAGTTATTTCTGTTTCATCTAATAACACTCTAATATTTTCATCATATTTTTTAAAATCTTCAGGCATGTAGTACTCGTACTGAGCTAATTCCATGTTATGAAAATATTCGAGACTGTTGTTTCACTGATATTGAAAAACTTCCCAAGTTCAAAATTGCACTTATTCTGCCTTAGTTTCATTATTGTCATAAAAAACTGATCCTCAGTGGATAAATTTTCTACATTGCTGAGGTGTTGTCGGATTTTGTGAGCCATCGGACTAAGCATAGAGTACACAAGGTGAAATTTCTTATATGATTCAAAACCTGTGTAAAATTGTATAGATTTACCATCCTCTTTATACCTATTTATCGAGCCAAACATATGCTCTTGATCAACCTGAGTGCTCTTCGATGAATATTCAGATGAGTTTTTTGCAAGCTGAGCCTTAGCTGGTATTACACTTTCTGTGACCATACATATTTCTTCCTCTCGACCAATAGCTATAGCTAAATTATTAATGTTTTTGCTGGTAGTAGAATCTGAAGACAGCAACTCCTGGTCCTGAAAAAGTTTTCGTTGACTTCTTTTCTCGAGACGTTTTTGACGTTCTAGTTTTCCTGGCGTTTCCAATTCCATCTTCGAGAAACTGAATATAGATGGACAGCCGTTTTTTTAAACTTGGCTAGGGGTTCACGATCTGAAAATATAAACTACAAGTTAGTAACTATGAACATACAAAATATAACTATTTTAATAACTCTGTGCAGCCAGGTAAAAAGGTTTGTCATAATAAAAAGTATTTTGCTTAAGTACAGGGCAACTGTGTAATCCTACTAATAGTTATAAATGTGAAAGTTTGTATGTATGGATGGATGTTTGTTACTCTTTCACTCTTCAACCATTGGACGGATCGGGATTAAACTTGACACACATATAGGTTAGGTCCTGGATTAACATATACGCTACTTTTTATCCCAATTTCTTAAGTGGTTACCTTGGGATAGCTATTAACTCTCTCTTCTTTGTTCATTTATGTCACATCGCAATGAAGCGAAGGATTGACGTGCTAATTAATAGTGATTATCTAATTGACTACTAATTAGCATAGCCCGACATAGTTCCCAAGGGATCTAGAGTTGACTCAGTTCCCACGCTCGACAGCACGACAGACATACAAACTATGTTCACGCGAAAACTAACTACTGAACATATCTGGCTGAAATTTGGTAGGTAGAAAGCTTAGGACCTGGATTAACACATAGGGCTACTTTTTTCCACGCTCGTGAGCCGCTTGTAGCTTGCGCACTGCGCACCCTCAAAGACAGTCACAGTCAACTATGTTCAAGCGAGCGAAGCCGCTGGCAAAATCTAGTACATAATATTGTCTTTTCCCTGTTCATTAAAGGGTTTCAGTCTACTAACAGGTCACTGTTTGTGGTGAAATGACTACTTATGCTTAGGAACACAGGTCACGAGATTTTACTCTACCCAGTACCTATTTTTAGCCGTTGTGACCAACTACTGTTCATAAGTACCATATTGTGGTTGTTAACTTGCGAGTGCAGTATCTATGAAGAATCACTACGTTCTGATTGCCGGCCTGTCGTCTCGGCCTCGGGTCTCGGTAGAGAGAAGTATATTTCTTGACAGTGTATGTGACACGATATCTAACTAGCTAAATCGAAGGAAGTAACTCTCACCTGTGTATTTACTCTTCCCAAAATAATCATTTTCGTTGAAATGCACTGCACACAATCAAGCCGTATCACTCGCCTTGAAGTTTTTTTTATACGCAAAGCATTTTTCCACTGTTTCTTTCGTTTTACATCTTTGGGAAACGGGTGTACTCCCTTGTTTTTACAATTTAAAGCACTGCATTGAGGCATTCTTGAAAACACAACAATTTTTCGTTAATAAACACAAAAAATCCATGCGATTTGATAGTTGTTATGTCAAATGAAGGTACAGTCGTGGTACAGTCGATCATGCGCCACCTGGTGTTGCATGCCAAACTGACTTTTCAGTTTGGCACGCAATTTGTACAAAAAAGAGTTTTTATCTTTCCTTCATACTTTTACAGGCTTAGGACTGTCAACTTATGGAAATGTCTAGAACTAAAACTTGATTGATTTTTACATGCTTTACTTTACACTGGCCGAGGTCTATAAAATGGTCCCAAGCCACACTACTTTTTTTTGGAGCCATAATTTAAGTAGCTAAGTAAAGTTCGGTCACAGTAGGTACTTAATAAAATAAGTTATTCTGTCACTGTGGTACAACGCGAACTTTCTTTCATTCCGTACGATACCCGCACGCCGCCGCACGCCCGTGCTCAATACCATAGACTAGTATTGTATATATATAGCTCAATATTCGATCGATACTAAACTATACTAGTTGGTACTTGATCTCTGGAACTCGACGCGACGTGTGAGCGAGACGGCGAGACACCGGCGGCGAAGAATAAAGCGAGCGAGCGCTAACCTTCCGCGAAATCCGCGATGACTCATTGCATAAGAGGGATGTGAAAACAACGTGGTATTTTTTAATACTAAGTGGATCGAGTATTAGTTTCTTTGGAACAGGTGCCGCTTAGTTTCGTAAAATATCTGTTCTCCGTACCTGTTCTAGTATATACGCCTCACCTCTAGTTAGTTAGTTATCCAATCCAGTGTCCACTTGTTGTCCACCTCTGAGCATGTAATCACTACGTTTTATTGTCAATTGGTTTTGATTTGAATTGGTGACTGGTTTTTGATTTTGTGTGTTGTTTGCTGTGTTAAATAAAAATACCTATGTACGTTTAAAGTTGAAAACAAAATAGGTAGGTAGAAAAATTGACAGGCAGCAGTTGCTGAGCTGAATACCTACTAATTTTAAACAAATTGTTTTCGCAAGTTCTGCAATGTATAACTGATTCTACAATAACATTCAATAGGTAAGTGAGTTCTAATAATTTATAACAGTATCAATAACAATCAGGCACCTACTAGTAGCATTGTGGTTAATCTGTCTCTAGTTGTTTTGTACATACCAAGATAACCCTTGGTCGCAGTAGTCCTATATAAAAGTATGTCCTAGGTATGTGGTCGCAGTCTTTTTTAATCGATAGTTAGTGTTTTTTATGAACTTAAGGAACTAATAATAGGTACTTTATAAGCATTATATATTTTTAAGTATCAATATATTATATTGATACTTAAAAATATATAATGCTTTCAATTATAGGGGCTAATAAATCTAAAAAAACTTTTTTATAGTTAAGTATAGTATTATTATCAGTAGGTACGTAGATAGAAATATACTTACTAGAATAGAAATCGATTAAATAGAATAGGTAGTACCTTGTTCTTGGAGGGAATAAAGTGACCAATGAGTGCCAATGATTGCATGGTTTGACGCTTACCAGTTGGGATTTACACTTTCTCCTGAGTAAAACATAATTTTTTAGAGGTTTTTGTCGGGGGTTTTTATCATACACTTTCCACTCGCATATGCATACGTATGACAGTAATTAGTTAACTACATATATTTTGCTTCATTTTCAAAAAGTAAGTAGGTACTCTTGGTGCTGGTGTTAGGCTATTTATAATGTTACAAATGTAAATTAAAGGTTCAGCAAGATGCTTATTCTATTGTCAATTTAAATGCAAAGATAAGGTTGATAAAACAAAACAGTGCATATAATAATGTAGTATGTATTTATTACATTCACCCCCCTCTAAAACAGATTTTTTTTTCTAAAAATCTTAAGCAAAAGAGAAACAAATAGCTTATCAAGAATTTAAAAGAAAAAGAAATCGGTGACATAAATTTTGGGTATGACAAGGATGGGATGAGTTACCTAATAGGAAGGTACTATTAGGTAACAATATAGTTTTATAACTGTAATTAGGTTGTATGGTGCACGCACAGCCACAAGCGGCTTGCGAGCATGGAATGAAGTTTTTTCCCAAATCCCTCAGGAACATTGCATTTTTCCAGGATAAAGGTATCCTTTGTTGTTCTCAGCCTTTTACTTTAGCTCTTTTTTACATTTCAGCAAAATTAGTTGAGTAGTTCATCATCATATCAGCCGAAAGATGTCCACTGCTGGACAATGGACATAGGCCTCCTCCAAAGATTTCCACAACTTCGAGTTATAGTTGAGTAGTTATCTCTATGCAATAGTAGCTATCCTACAGGGAAAATGCATTTTCACCGTGTAAAAGTTACCTTTATATTAATTTACCCAGTGCTTGATCTATCTATCTATCTACCAAATTTCGTCCAAATCCATTACTGTTTAGGCGTGAAAGTGAAACAAATAAACATGCAAACTTTCACATTTATAATATTAGTGTACTACAGAAAAATGTGTAATATCATCATAATCTTATGTAGGTCCTACATTTTTATGTACCTACACAGTTGCAGGCTTGAGTCATCTATTCTCTGACTAGATTTCAATTTACCTACTCTGAAAATGCTCAATATTTATTTAAACCAGTATAATCTTGCTAATCTTGCAATTCACTATGCTGCTACGTCAATAATCTGGCACTAGGATGATACTGATAGAAATCTGTGTCTTGAAGTTTTTCAACTAGTAGTAGTAGTGTGACTAATAATTTTCGAAAACCCTAAAAACTTCTACAGAAAGGAAAATAGCAGTATCTACTTTATAATAGGTATTTAAGGTTTAATTATTAAAGATAATTTAGTTAATAAAGAAAACTTTTAGGTGCGAGTTTTAATATGAATAAAGTTTTAATAATTAGTATTCTTCTCAGAAACTCTTTCATTTGATACCCATATCATAGGGATGCATAAAAAATAACTGGTTCTCCATCTTTGGGAGTCCGCCATATTGAATTTAGAATGACATCACTTAGGTAGCTAACCATTCATGGTTTCATGATGGTACAAACTTAACATGTATGCAAAATTTCAGCTTAATCTGAAACTGGGTAGTGGTTCTTATTTGACTTCCCAGATTTGTCCCAAACTAACAAACAGACTAGTTAACTAACTGACACGGCAAGCTTGTAATAAAAAGCAGAAGCCAACACAGAATTGGTAATACAAAAAATCATTTTTTTAATATTCATTGTATTAAGTAGGACATATTTTTGAATAAAAAAAAACATTGGTTTAATCAACGATATCTAAAACGCACATCAGTAGAATGTAGGTCATTGGATTTAATTTCTATTTTGTCAAAGTAGGCTACACAAACATACTAAGAGATTTAAAAATATTTAATTGTTATTTGTATTTTTTTGTTTTTACTTTGTAGTGTAGACCCCGTGCCGTAGTACGGTACGTACCCAAGTACGTAGGGTAGAGGAAGTATTGTTATCGCAATTTTTTTTTTTTAATTTCTTAAGTCATTAACACATACCGAAAAACTGAACATCTCAATGGCACATAATCTCACAAGCTCAAAGCAGATGGCGCTGGTGTAGTTGTAGGTCATGCTAACTGTCTAACTCTGTATATCTTTGGTTTATTTGTATGCAAGTATATTCTTACCTTCCATATTATTAAAATACTTTTATTAGGGTTCCGTACCCAAAGGGTAAAAACGGGACCCTTTTACTGAGATTTCGCTGTCCGTCCGTCTGTCTGTCTGTTCGTCTGTCCGTCCGTCTGTCACCAGGCTGTATTTCATGTACCGTGATAGCTAGACAGTTGAAATTTTCACAGATGATGTATTTCTGTTGCCACTATAACAACAAATACTAAAAAACAGAATAAAATAAATATTTAAGGGCTCCCATACAAGAAACGTTATTTTTTTGTTCGATATTGATAACGGCAACAGCTAGACGCTTGAAATATTCACAGAATATTGAATTCTATATTCACTTTAAAAATAAATAATTAAAATAAAACAAATACTTGAGGGGGCTTCCATACAATAAACGTGATTTTTTTGGTCGATATTGATAACGGCAACAGGTAGACGTTTGAAATATTCACAGAATATTGATTTGTATAATTTGCTTTAAAAATAAAGAAATTAATTAAAATAAAATTACTACTTAAGAGGGTGCTTCCATACAACAAACGTGATTTTTATAGATAATGGTACGGAACGCTTCGTGCGCGAGTCCGACTCGCACTTGGCCAGTTTATAATAGATTAATTTCTAAAACCGCACTCAAGAGATGCAGCTAAATATGGGTGATCCAGTGAGATGAAAGGCCACATGTTACAACAGGGTAAAAAGTAGCCTCCTCACGTGCATGGAAAGCATTGTTAAGCTACCGTACCTGCAGGGTGCCGAACAAGACCCTATTATCTGCCTATGCTGGAACCATAATTATGATTATCAAAAAATCTTTAATAATTGTACAAAAAATACAGGATTCTTAAGTATTTATCTAGTACTTTAGTACCTTCAGGAAGTAGGAAATTACTTTTACAATTGTTAGCTAATGCTGGATGGAACCATATTATATTTATTTATTTTAAAAAAATAACCCTCGGAAGTATCTCAGTAATATTAAGCTCATCATTTCTTGCAATAGAAATACATAGGTATTATTCACAGATAAGAAAAAAAAATTGCCGGTATTACTACATAAAACACCATACACTTTCTATAGACCTGTCAATATCAATGACCTACAACTACACTAGCGCCACCAAGCGGGAGCTATAATGGACATAGCTGCCATTCCGTCCATCCTTGCATCCGTCCATCAGGCTTGACTCTGGAGGCTATATCTTTATTCCGGTTGGGACCAAATTTGGAACCTAAGAGTTTTCAATTATTTCATCGAGGAGTTATCGAAAGTTTCTTCATACCATCGAACCAAAGAGTAACTGCCATACAACAAAAACTGAATTTGTTTTTCTCAGAAACAGTTTTAACAATTTTGATTAATCTTTTTACGTTATAGTTGCTCATGCTTGTCTATTGTCTAGGTAGGATAACCATATGAGTATTACAAATGAAATTAAAACTTGTGATTTACTCATAAGTAGTTGGAGCTATTGAATTGTCATATATTACAAATAAGTATATAATTATTTGGTCATGCTACATGAACTCATCAAAATTATTTAATTTTTTTTTTGATAAAATTTATGTATGAAAAATTAAAAAATACATTTCAGGGGAAGCTTAGTGTGGGGCTGCCATACACTGTTTTTATTTTGTATTGGTACACGAACATTTTTATTTTACCTAAATTATCTTAATCCAGTGTGTCTGCCCGCGTTAGTGCCGGATTAGCAAGTGATACTATTTTTCTTTTTCAATTTGATTACCCTCGAGTTTAATGCACTTTTCTGATCGACCAATTAATTTGTATAATTACTAACTCTCTTCTTCATTTTCCTTCCCCATAACTCTTCGTGTCCCTTACTTCTTTTCTCTTCTCATACACTGCATTGCATGAAAGAGTAACAAACATACATCCATACATACTTACAAACTTTCGCGTTTATAATATTAGTAGGATGTATGTATGTCCGTTTCTTTGACGTAGCCTCTTGATGGTATTTGGAGTGCGAGGTGTAATGTTCTTCTTGATCCTTTGAGTGACATAAGGTACATTTTTACCTGGCTGCTAAACAAGAGGCGTAATGTTTTAATGCAGTCGGGTTTTTGTGAAATTGGTTAGGTTATTTTTACTTTCTTGTTTGTATTACGTTTATGCCAGCACAGACCTGTTATTAAAGGATAATCTTACCATTGTTTATGATGCTTTCTGGCTGGCGTCTTTTATTTTTTATTACGTTCGCCTGTAGAAACGTGTTTCTAAGTCATGTATATCTATACGCGTAAAATATAGAGCCGTCATTCTACAGCAACTTTCATATAGAAAAGAAACACCATAACCGCTTCAAAATGACGACTTTCGATTAAAATAAAATTGAAATTATTTCACACGAGATGAAAAGTAAGTTACTACTTAAATACTTTTTATGTTTATTATAAGGGACTTTTTTATAAAAGTTATTTACAGGATTTTATTTTTACCCAACTGTCAAAAAGGAGGGTAATGTTTTTCGGGTGTATGTATTTATGTTTGTATGTGCGTCCATCAAACCATTTAGGCTACGCCAAAGAAACGAGCATACATACATACATACACTTGTAAAACATTACCCTCCTTTTTTAACAGTCGGGTAGACGTTACAGGACACTAGAAATAACCTTACCAATTTAATAAAAACCCGAGTGCATAAACACATTATGCCTCTTTTTTAGCAGGCAGGTAAAAATGTACCTTATGTCACTCAAGGGATCGAGACGAATATTACGACACCTCGCACTCCAAAATCCATCAAGCCGTTCAGGCTAAGTCAAAGAAAAGGACAGACATACATGCACTTATAAAACATTAGCCTCCTTTTTGAGCAATCAGGCAGACGTCGCCGGACACTTTTTTCGCAACCACTTTGCGCAGGCAGACCGACATATTTAGTATCAGAGGGTTGCCCTTTATCCTGTCAACCTGAGTTTATCCATTTCCGTTATCGTTATCAGATTTGTCATGACCTTAGTCTATTAAGTTTGACTAGCATTCGTTATTCGCACGTCATTCCCGTGGCTTGCTTCCATTTAATTGACTGACTACAGTAAATATTGATAAATAATTAAAATTATATACAGGGTGTCTCAGGATAATCTGCACAATCGAAAAGGGGTGAAACGACCACAATTTATCAACAAAAAAATGGAAAAATAACTCGAAAAAAACCTTCCTTTATACTAAACAAGGGGTGTAATCCAAGCAATCCAGTATTGTCAGGGTTGGCGAACGTGCAGGCCATCCCACAGGTCCTTGTCGGCCAATCCACCGATTGGGATAGGTTGATCGAGTTAGAGAGAGTGCATTTATATTTTATAAAAGTAGATAGACTTTAACTTCACCATGTAACTACCATATTTATTATGTGTTTGTTGCCTTTCAATGTCGATGTGAAAGCGCTGGTCGACGATCGCGTCGCCGCAACTTTCACTCAAGCACCCTGACTCTCTACGTAGATAACTAGGTATGCAATATATTTAAGTGTTAGGTCTTTCTTACATCACGTATCAGTTTTCTTAGTTAACATATGAACTGTTTTTAAGCGTGTCATTTGTGATCCTCAGCAGTGAGGGAACGGCGAAGAATAAGATAAACCGAGTCTTACTTATTATAAAGATATTTAAGTGTTGGTCATTTTTACATTACGTCACAGATGAGATACTATTTATAACGTCTCTGCATTTCTTAGTTAATTAATATTAAACTGAGTCTTACTCATTTTGAAGACAAAAACATTCTACCTACACAGTATAGTGTGTGACCTTTGTGTGCCTTTGTTGTGAATTATGATTGCTCAAAATCTGTTTGTTTCATTGAATTAAGTAATTTTAAGTTACTAAGAATTGTTTAGTGTTATAAACAGGATCTTAAATTAAGTTTCATCACATCAGCTTGTATATACGTCCCCACCGGGGGCTCGAGCCTAGCCTGAATTAGGGTGATCGGGCCTTAGTCGACCACGCAGGTTTCCTCACGATGTTTTCCTTCACCGTAAGAGCGTTGGATAAAAGTACATATGAGATCGAAATTCGAAAACACAATTGGTACGTGGCAGGACTCAAACCACGACTTCCTGGATAGGAGGTAGCGCCCTTGCCGTTGCGCCACCGACGCTCATAAAAAATGTTTTTTACTCGTACGTATATAAATTGAGATAAAGAAGGCCCCCTTTCGGAACGGAACTTTTTATGTAGCGCAGTAAGTACTTTGTTACAAAATAAAATCGATGTGACACAAAGTTTCGTGTTTACTTTTAGATGGTAACTAGCTGTTTCCTGCGACTTTGTCTGCGTGGATAACTAAACATGGCAAATTATGAGAAAAACCACATGAAAATCCTACATCCTGAAAAAACCAGTAGTTGATTGTCATTGCGAAACAGACGCAACACAGATAACACTTACGCGCTTGATATGAAACGGGACTTTTTCGGGATAAGCAGGATGCCAATCAAAACTAACCATCATACCAAATTTCAGCTTAATAGCTGTAATAGTAATTGAGTAAACATCTGTGACAAACCGAACGTACAAACAGACATGGCGAAACTATGAGGTTCCTAGTTTGAGTTAATTATTGTATTACGAACTCGTGCCACTCGATCTCGCTAAGGATAACGATCATTTAAATTCGCTATTAGCTCGTTTTTATGGGTGAGTATGTTCTATATTGTCTAAGGTAAGTATAGCCCGCTCACAAACAGAAGAGATCTCTTGGTGCGCTATTTGTCCATATTTTTTTATTTATTCACAATTTGTAAGCTATTAGCATCATCTCATCTGATGGTAAGTGACTACGATGCCGAAGATGGAAGCGGGCTTACAAGATTCCCCAACGCAATAGGGAACTGGCTATCTTATATTCAAGCCGGAACACATCAATGCTGTTAAAATTGATGTTTGGCGGCAAAACTTAGATAAGATGGTGGTAGCTAGCCAGGTGGACTTAGAAAATGCCCTGCCACCAACCAAACCGAGTTTTACAAATTTCGACTCGTCTAGGAATCGTACCCGCGACCTCCTGATGTGAAACCACGGAGGCAGTTGAGTTCACCCCTACACGCTGCAAATTAGTGCCTCAACTGACGATACAATTTATACAGAAACTGCCGGTTGGTGTCCGATAACTACCCCTTTTCGACCTTGAGGAGCACGTCTAGTCACTCTTGAGCATGAATTCTCCCGGCCATGTACAAAGCGCTCAAGGCATGCGTTTACCTTACCGTCAAAGTCTAGCGTAAATAATCGCTAAAGAGAACCGTGATAATATCACCCATTGTACGATTCTGCGATGTGCTGGAGCATTCTTTTCACACCTTTCTAGTGGACCAAGTGCACTAACCCCAATCCAAAATATACATATTATTAGTATTAGTATGGACACTTCCTGCCGCTCTCTAAATTGCGACCTCACTCCCACGTCACCCGGATTGGTTACAGTTTGGTTGTCGAACGTATAGGATTCCGCCGTGATTTTTTAGCTCCGCCATTTGTTTTTTAGGAATATCATTTCACGACCGTTGTATGCAGTGTCCGGGATGTGCCCAAACTGCATTAGTATCATTTCGTCTAAAAAGGAGCTGCTGGTCTATGTAGCATCTGGTCTAAAAAGCAGGTGGTCTAAAAACCAAATCGTCTAAATAGCAGCTCGTCTATGTAGCAATAAATAAATGAGCGAGCGATGTTAGGTTCGGTCAGGTTTGATTGATTCAACAGTCAAAGAGCCTCGCGTTCGCCCCCGCCCTGGGTACCTAAATACTTAAAAATCATCGGAAGATAGACCAGTTGCTATTTAGTCGAAAAGCGTTTTAGACCAGGTGTCAAGTGCGTTTTAGACAATTTGGTTTTTAGACCAGTTGCTTTTTAGACGAAACGATACCAACCCCCCAAACTATTAGACAACAGTCGTAGGACCACCCAGACTTTGTCATTGTTACGAGACACCCTACGAACAGGAGTTTTTATGTTGTCTAAATTGATGGGAATCTTAAAAGTAATTTTTATTCACAATAAATAAGCTCTTGGCAAGATGGTGTTAGCTAGACAAGCAGTCTTATAAAATTCTCTACCAAACTGAGTATTACAAATAGGGATGCCTCGATACGCCTTTTTTTCCGATACGATACCGATACCGATACTCTTATAAAAATATCGGCAATACTGATACCGATACCGATACGCTTATTGAATTCAAAAAGCAAGGTAGAATAAATAAAACACAATTAATTAATAGTTTAAGTATTCAAAATTAACATTTATAAGATTTTTATTTTAAAAACAAAGCATTCTTAAGTTTTGCGGGCAAAGGCGATTTCGCAAGTCTGTTTGAATGACGTGACGCGATGAATGAAGTGACGCGGTGGAAAATAGTCTCTCAGATGCCTCGTTTGCAAACAAATAGATGGGACAACACGCGCGTTTACATTACATTTTTAAAGCGCGAAATTTGAAAAGTATCGTTGAATCTGCCATAAAAATATCGCCGAATCTGCCATAAAAATATCGCCGATACCGCTATATCGGCAAACCCGAAGTATCGCCGATATATCGGTATCGGATGCATCCCTAATTACAAAGTTAGACACCGCTGGGGATTGAAACTGCGACCTCCTGGTGTGAAGCGAATGGATTAAATATTGTGCCACAGATGCGGTTAAAATAAAATTATCCAGGTGGGATTCCCTCTACGGTATCAGTAGTTCTATCCACACGTCACATACGTCCACGTCCAGTTGTATCAGAACTCTCAAGTATACTAACTTTGTACTATATCAAAGGTTTTTGTTGCTGGATTTTATTTCTCTGTCAATTTTTGTGTTTCCTTAGGGTTCCGTACCTCAAAAGGAAAAAACGCAACCCTTATAAGATCACTTTGTTGTCCGTCTGTCTGTCAAGACGCTGTATCTCGGGAACGCGTGGAGGTATCGAGTTGAAATTAAAACCTTAAGCTCTGGTCTATAGTTCCTTGAAGCTGTGAAAAAATCAAACTTCTAAGTTAACGTAAAAAAAGATATGCCGTTTATGCCCCAAAAAACGTATATTTCGGCACTCTCAAAGGAATCAGAATTTATAGGGTATTTTCCGTTGACCTAGAACTATGAAATTTGAAAGTATTACCGTCTTATACTACAAGTATAGGGAAAAACCTGAAAACTGTACAATTTTAATTAATTCATGAAAAATATAGTCGTTATTTGTACGTAATCAATTATGCAAGGAACTGCGGTCCAAATTTTGAATTGAGTTTATTGTGTCATGTGGGGTATCGTATGAAAGGCCTTCATTGACACAAGTTTCTACAGATTTTTAATTGTTTTTATGATGTACAGATTTCGATTTATTATTTTTAAGGTTTTTTATAACCCTCGGTGAGCGATTCCAACTCGCAGTTGGCCGGTTTTTATATATAATATAATATATAATTATTCCGGGATATATGCTGTCACTATATAATCGTTACAATCCGTTCAGTGGTTTTTGCGTGATGCGCGGTCAAACAGACAGACAGAAAAACAAACAAACAAAAATTTTAAAAACTATTTTAACAGGTGCAGTTACCTACTCATTTAAAGTCGCCCTTGTTCATTTGTAGTTTACTATTGCCAGATCACACGTCCAGTTGTAACGGAGCTCCGAAGTATACTAACTTTGTACTAAATCAAAGTTTTTTGGCCCTGGTTAATGTTTTTCGGTCAATTCTCGTGATGTTTTATGTATTATGTTAATCCCGGATATACTAATCACTTTACAAAGTTTCATCACAATCTGTTTAGTGGTTTTTGCGTGATGCGCGGTCAAACATATAGACAAGATTTTTAAAAACTATTTTAACATGTTCAGTTATTCATTTTAACCCTAGTTAGTTATTTTTAGATTATCTTCAATGTACAGACTTTTTGTCTTTACGATTTTATTATATTTGTAGATGAAAAAGAAAAACTATTTTAACATGTTCAGTTATTCATTTTAACCCTAGTTAGTTTTTTTTAGATTATCTTCAATGCACAGACTTTTTGTCTTTACGATTTTATTATATTTGTAGATGAAAAAGAAGAGTTTGCTGTAATACCCACATGCTCACACTAAATGGGGTAAAGGTAGACCTTTAAAAATCTAATACAAAAAAAAAAAATAAGGGGTTGTTTTACTTTTTACTTTAAGATTTTTCGATGAAGTTTGGTGTAGTTTTCCCTTTTTCACTCGGGAAATTTCCCGAACATGAAAATGACATTTTATCCCCTAAGGACACCAATTTAATTATTCCCCACTAATATGGTGAATCAATCCACTGTCGGCGCACTGTTCCAGGAATCGATTTTTAAAGCGAACTGAGAGGGCACTTCATATCTAATTTATAGTATGGATAGAAGCACAAATGGTATGCTCGTCCGGTTAGCTAAGCTATTTATTAACTGGTCATAGACTGTTAATTAGCATTGATTGATATTGGTATTTATGATTGAAATATAATGTGATTTGTAACATACTTACTATTACAAATCATGCTACATTAGTACACGCACACGCTCACATGCACACAACTATAAACACATGTGTATCTATACACAATGTTATCAACATGTATTTATCTCTCGCAACTCAGTTCGGGTGATAGCAGAGTAACAGCACAGTATTATGTATGACTATCGATGGTATGCCGTATGGCTCCTGGCTTAGAATAGGGCCATCCCATCTCTTCCAATGGGGGTCTTAAAAGTCGACTAAGGTTCTTAAAATCGGAGGATGGGCCGCAGTGTCCTTTCCGTGCATTGCAACACACCTACAACCACACTGCGATCGCCAGCCCGCCTGTCAAGCGTGGCGATTACGGCAAAACCCACCTATGAATACCACACCACAAAAAGGCCCCTAATAGTCCCCGGCGGCCCTGCTATTCCTGGCTCCGGTAGCAGTCATGGTAACGGCGGGGCGAGGAGTTAAAGAATCCGCGGCAGATGCCAGGCTACCAATCCTAACTATCTTTGGCCCTGGCAACTTGCAACACGCGTACATTGCGGACTGACGAGAAGCTTACAGAACTCGGAACAAGGATTGAGCAGGTTACGGTGGGATATCGTAGGTTTATGTGAAGTCCGAACAGAGGGAGAGGACACCATGATCCTTAAATCCGGAAACCTGCTCTATTTCCAGGAGGCTGACCAACTTTCACAGGGTAGTGTCAGGTTTCTCGTCCACAAGTCCCTCATTAACAATGTGGTCCAGATCGTGAGAGTTTCTACAAGGGTAGCATACTTTATACTCAGAATCACCAAACGGTATTTGATGAAGGTCAAACAGGTATATGCGCCAACCACGAAACACACTGACGAAGAGGTAGAGACTTATGTATGAGGACATGTCTACAGAACTAGCAGCACCAGAACCCAATATACCGAGAACTTGGCAAACGAAGCGATGGTGAGCTGAGGGTGAGGCAATTTGGATACGGAGTAAGAATGTTGTCTGACTTTATTGAGGATAGCCTCTTTAAGATGAACTTCAAAAAGTCAAAAAAGCGGAAATCTAATGGCGTAACAAAGAACGAGATTGAATTCATCTTGTCGACGAGGAGGCAAATATTCAATCATGTCACTGTGATCAACTCAGTTAAAACAGGAAGCGATCACTGAATGGTAAAAGGCACATTGAATCTAAAGACCAAGCTATAAAGATGTCTACGCTCCGACTAGCGCCCATCCAGCTCCAAAACCCCGAGAGCTTTCAGCTCGAGTTGCACAATTGCTTCGAATGCCTAAGAGACTGCGTAAATGTGGACGATAATAATGACATATTTGTGGAAATCGTCCAAACGGTCGGGTCTAAGATTTTTAAATCTCGCTGTTCAAACAGAACCACAAAAATCTCGCACTTCACCAGCAACCTCATGGAAGAAACACGCAGATTGGTCTTGCAGTCCTCTGAAGATGCTCAGTATCGGCAACTAAACAGGCAGTTCTCTAAATCCCTGACTCGCGATTTGCGCCAGTATAATACAAATTATATTAAAGAGGCAATTGAGCACAACAAAGGCTCAAAAGTGTTAGCGAGAGATCTGTCTGTTGGACAAAGCCAACTGACCAAGCTGAAGACTGAGGATGGCAGAATCATATCGTCTTAGACTGAGTTGCTGGAAGAAGTTGAGGAGTTCTACGGAAAATTGTACAAGACCACACGTCTGCCTGTGAGCGATCTGGCTAAACACCCAAGAGCCACACCACAGTACATATATTATTAGTATTATTATTAACGACACTATACTCATGATACTCATGACTCACTTATGAGACCCGGACGGCCCGGATATCCCGGACGGCAGCCTGTACGAGATTATAATGGCTCTCAAACAGCTCAAGAACAACAAGGCACCGGTTGATGATGGAATTACGGCTGAACTTCTGAAAGCAAGTGGATCGCCGGTACTAAAAGCTCAGAAGTTATTTGATTCCGTTATACTCGAGGGACAAACGCCTAAGGCAGGGCACAGAAGTGTAGTCGTGCTTTTCTTCAAAAAGGGTGACAACACCCTGCTGAAGAAGTACAGAACCATCTCGCTTCTGAGCCATGTCTACAAGCTGTTTTCGAGAGTCATTACGAATCGTTTCGCATGCAGGTTTGACGGCTTTCAGCCTCCCGAACAACCTAGTTTTCGAAAAGGCTTTAGTACCATAGACCACATACATACGTTGCGGCAGATTATACAGAAGACTGAAGAGTACTATTAGCCACTATGCTTGGCGTTTGTAGACTATGAGAAAGCCTTTGATTCAGTCGAAACCTGGGCTGTGCTACAGCCTCTTCAGCAGTGCCAAATTGACTATCGATACATCGAGATGTTGATGTGTCTGTATAAAAACGCCACCATGTCGGTTCGCCTCCAGGACCAGAACTCGAAACATATCCAGTTGCAGCGAGGGGTGAGACAGGGAGACGTTATATCTCCGAAACTGTTTACCGCCGCCCTGGAAAAAGTTTTCCAGCTTCTCGACTTGGTGGGACTCGGCATCAATATCAACGGCGAGTACATATCCCACCTCCGATTCGCTGACGATATCGTGGTCATGGCTGAGACTATGGAAGACCTAAGCACAATGCAAAGCCAAGCTTGATGGCCTTAGTAAAGTCTCTCAACAATTGGGTCTTAAAATGAACATGGACAAGACGAAAATAATGTTAAATGTCTGTGTCGCACCCACCCCTCTAAAGGTTGGAGACTCTACACTGGAATTTGTTGACGAATATGTATACCTGGGACAAACAGTCCAGCTAGGTAGGTCCAACTTCAAGAAAGAGATCGATCGATGAATCCTACTCGGCTGGGCAACATTCGGGAAGCTTCGCAATATCTTTACGTCCCAAATACCGCAGTGTCTCAAGACTAAGGTCTTTGACCAGTGTGTTTTGCCAGTGATGATCTACGGAACTAAGACAAGGTCGCTTACAGTTGGCCTTTCAAGTAGGCTCAAGTCCACCCGAAGGGCAATGGATCAAACTATGCTTGGAATTTCCCTACGCGATCAAATCAGAAATGAGGAGATCCGCAGAAGAACCATAGTATCCGACATAGCTCACAGAATCGCTATCGCTCTTTAGTCCGATTAGGACCTATGGACCAAAATCAAACTGGTTTATAATGTAAGCAATACAATAAATCTTTCATTCATTCATTTGTTTTTTTTATAGATGAAATGGCGCTAAGACAAGAGGCTGCACCCACCATAGATTTAAACTTCTCTTCGGACTCATATCGAGATGAGGGCCGCCCACCGTTGGCCTCCGAATTCTTCGACGAAGCTGTAAGTTAAGGGTTGAAACTTTGACATACGAATTCGCATTAGCCAGTCACCGCGTTCCTAGTGTTCCAGTGCAAATATGACATTCCCCATCCCCCTTTAAAGCAATCACCCTCATTCCACGCTTTACGCAGCCCCATACTGGTCTAGAGTGCGACGCTACGAAAGTTGGCTTGTTTCCGCGCGCTCTAAATGGTCACCAAGTAGTACACCGAGTGCCCCAGGCGTAGATACAGTAATTACTCACTTTAGCCCATGACTTCGCCCGCGAGATATATTTTGCAATTGATGTTTTTTGCGATTTCTTTTCGATTGGTGCGCTATGATTGATTTGCTTGACATTGTTTTTTTTGGAGTTTACTCCTTAAGAATCGATTTTCATAAAAGGCGCCCGGTATGAAAAAAATATGAGAAGTAAAATCTAGTGATCGTGTCACGTTTTTACTCCAGTCGTGCGTCGGAGCTGACACTCACACTTTTTCCGGATCCCAACTACCTAAAATTTTTCCGGCGCAGCGCCCCGCTCAATGGTTTCAATAGTTCTGTACTTGGATCCAACAGAACTATTGGCACTGAGAAGTTGCACTAGTTCGGTCAACCGGACTAACAACCGAACTACTGCTACTACAGGCTATCATCAATGTCATCCAAGGGTCCAAAGAGCCCTTATGTAATGTACAGTAAAAGTTAAAATTATTTAGTAATATATTGAACTTAAAATGAAGCAAATGGTTTAATTTCAGCATCAAATTCAATTTAGTTGCTTGGTTGCAATGTAAAAACCAAGAGGTATATACAAGCGGAATTAAATTTCAAATTAAGCAAGTGAGGTTAGGCCTATTGTAAAGTTTGAGCATTACAGGATTGACTGTGGTCTAGAAATTTAAAAACTGGCAAAGTAAAACGCACTATGCGGTAATAGTTATTTATGATACAAGGGTGGTAAAAAGGTAAATAACAAACGAGTTACATTTGTAATCCAGAGCCGCAGGCGAGGGTTTACCATCGTCACGAGTTTGTCATTTCCTTTTACACCCATGCATCATACGACATTTTTCAATACAGTTGTGAGAAAACAGGTAAAATAAAAAACGACCGCGACAGAAAACCAAATACATGAATACATACCTACCTATCAAGGTTTCGGCAATCAAAGTTCATTTTACGCGACTTTAGGCTCATTTTAAATGTCCGGGGAGTAATCTCACTTTGTTTTTTCCTGTTCATACACATAAGTATATTTATTATTAAATGTATATTAAGAGCCTGCTGGAGTTCATAAATCCCATTAAACGTAGTATTTCCTTCATTTGTTAATAAAAGAACCGATTTTGAAATAATTTTATATCGATAATCGTATGACGTATATCTGTGTCTGTACCGCATTACTTTTTTGAAAAACGAAATTTTAATCTTAGCAATCTGTAGTAAAAGACGGAAAACAATACTCTTAACTACATATTCACAATTTTATTCGTATTCACAACTCAAACAACTAACACAACTATCAGTTTTACGAAAATAGCGCCATATTTTTAGCTAGGCACACGTACGCATGTGTAAGTTTTTAAAAACAAATTAAATAAATAGATTTAATAATGCTTGGGATAATCTTCTTTTTATAAAAAATTCTCGTGTCACAACGTTCGTTCCCGTACTCCTCCGAAACGGCTTGACCGATTCTCATGAAATTTTGTGAGCATATTGAGTAGGTCTGAGAATCGGCCAACATCTATTTTATTTTAGGGTAGGGTGGGTAGTGTAGGGTAGGGTAGTGTAGTGTAGGGTAGGGTAGTGTAGTGTATGTAGGGTAGGGTAGGGTACTGTAGTGTAGGGTAGTGTAGTGTAGGGTAGTGTAGTGTAGTGTATGTAGGGTAGGGTAGTGAAGTGTAGGGTAGGGTAGGGCAGTGTAATGTAATGTAAGGCGGTACGTAGTTCGCCGGGACAGCTAGTATTATTATAAACATTTAAGATGAGCTGTTGCTTGGTGTTACCTATGCGCTTCATTCATATTTATTCTCCTTTCTTCACAAAGATATAACCCAAAGAGAATCTAATCAGATATAGCATTTTGTACTAATCTCACGAAGGAACAACCTATCTCTTAAAATTCTCTTTTCGAATGTCTTAAAGAAGATTCTGTAGCCATGGTTATTATATTTTTTTATTTGCTAGAAATATCTTGTTTCTCAGAGTTACAAATAAAAAAAAACGTGGGGCGCTTTTTGCCATATTTTTCGTATATCGAGTAACCCACGCTTTTTTCACAATAATACTAGTATTTTTCATTCATTATTGTTTTCAGCTTTATATTAAGAATTATTTTTCACTTTTTAGTTTGATGTGCTTTAGAGGCGTGTTTTTTAGTTTTTAAAACTATATTTATTTTTCAATTTTTAGTTCAGGTCTCAGGATAATGAGATAAACTTACGAAATTATTGTATTGTCACTGATTTTTGATAAATGTACACAGGCCAGCACATCAAGCTACACACTTTGGACTTTGTACCGTTCTTATGCCGAATGGGTATGGATCAGAATCGCACTACGATCTTGATCTGCTGTCCTCTGTACAAAGTTTGAATTAAATCTGTCCGATTAAAGTGGGTCATAATCGAATGCAAAGGAGTCGGTTACAAACATACATACAAACCTACATACATACAGGTGAAGCTAATATACGAGTGTTAAAAAGTGGCAAAGTAAAAAGCACGTGTGCGGTAAAATCATTTTCGCGCACAGTAAACTTGGCAGTTTTCGAGCAACGGTATTGAAATAGTTTTTTATGATACAAGGGTGGTAAAAAGGTAAATAACAAATGAGTGACTTAGTAAGCCCGAGCCGTAGGCGGATAATATCATAAATTTCATTACAAATCACTTTTCGTAACCCCAACGATAACCATAGATTACTTGTAAGTTTTCTAGTGTGTGAAGGATGACTATAGCAACACTATATCGTTCTCCCTCTCGCTCGGATATACGTCTTAACACACTTGTTCAATTGCAATATCAAATTCAATTTAGTTGGATAGTTGCTATGTGAAATTCACAACTAAGAGGCAAAGATGACCTATTATTATAGCGTACAAGAGGCATATGCGTATTTGAACTTAAAATGAACCAAGTTAGTGAAGTTAGGCTTATTGTAAAGACTGAAAATATTGACAACCAGAGATAATAATGTGGTCTTGAAATAAAAAAGTGGTAAATTAAAAGCACGTGTGTGGTAAAATCAATTTTGCGCACACTTGATTTGCATATATAGGACCACGGTGAACTGGGAGGTCTTCGTTTATCTAGTGTCGCGAACCGTATAACATAAGAAAAGGAAGGACACAACTCATGTTTGATATATATTTGTTAACTTGTAACTGTCAACATTTCTAGCCAAGGATTGACTCACGTTAAATTTATGGCCACTTAGCATCTGAGCTTTGTTTTGGCCCGTTCTTGAGCTAGAAGATGTTTCCCCTAGATGAGAGCTGGAGACCTTCGTTCTCCACAACTAAGTGTAGGCGACCTACAGGAAAAACCAGTCTTGAGATTCGCAATCAAAACTTCTTCCACGAGTCAAACAAGAAAATGACGATCACATTCCTAGGTAAGCAGATTCCGCGAGAGATTTGATAAGGCCGGTTCGGGATCACCACAACTTTTCGAGCAACTGTATTGAAAAATAATGTTTTCGCATATTGCCAAAGAAACATGCACTGTGCAGTACAATCAATTTTGTGCACAGTGGTAAAGTAAAACGCACTGTGCGGTAAAATCCATTTGCAACTATAAAGTACCTACGGCTTTTCAAACAACTGTATTAATAGAATATTAAAAATATCCCTAGACCATGTTGAGTAGTGTATTATCATTTTATTTGCACTTGTACGGTTTTGTATTGGACGTTTTACAGGATTAAGGTTACGGCTAAACGTGGATTCTTGTTAAGACACCTAAGGGTATGCGATATGGAATGTGTGACACTTCTGAAAAGTTTATACTGCTAAATTAAGTTATTATACCGTGATCTTCTACAACGCCTTGTGGTTAGTTGACCTTTTTTACAAGTGACTAACGCATTTGAATCCAAAAAGTTAGAATATGTTAAATTTACTCGAACGTCCTGATTATCTCAACAATATACAGGGTTACAGGAAAAGTCGTTCTAGATCCGTTAAGGGCATGGAGTACCCATCATTTCTGACTTATTTCACTATGAAACACCCTACCCTAAACTTAACCCTTTTCGAGATATTCGACTTTTAATTTTTTTAATTAAAATGGCCGATTTTTAGGCTACTGAATTTAATTTTGTTTATTTTGTGTGTCTTATTATTATTATTATTATTGCATTTTTACATGTGTATTAAGAGGCTTTAGGACGTCAATCATTAAAATCGTACATAAATCAATTGAATAGGCCGCAGTAGACAAGTCAAAGTTAAGAAATTAAAAAAAATATTAGAAAGTTTATTTTTCTCTAAGGGATATCTAAAAAAAATATTATGGTTAAATTTATGGTAAAAATAATATTGTGTTCGGCAGATGTGTTTTAAAATATCTACGTTTTATCAGCTATCTAATGAGGTAGAGCTTTGTGACGGTAGCACCATTTGTTATGCTAACATTGTAATTGTGTAGAGTGAGTGGTTTTCAAATTTAAAAGTTACATTTGGAATCGCAAAATAAAAAGCAAATCATGCATCAGAAATAGATTTATACAAGTACAGAGTGTCTCAGCGTTACGTGCCATGGAGGGAAAGTACTTTTTCAATATTGAAAACTGAAGGATGAAGGATACTTTTTTTATTGATAGAACTGCATTCAAAGATTTTTGAAAAATCGTTTGCCTTAAAGCCGTAAACCAAAGCGGCAATAATAATAAAAAGACTGTATTTTATGACTGTAAATAAGCAGAGCTTTAAGCATAGGTAATAGAAGGCAATTTAAAGTTTATGACATCCTCTATATTTGTGAAATCAATTGAAAGGGTTTTATCATAAGCAGGAATTTATTCGAATGTATGATATTATAAATAAACTAAAGGAAGGAAGCGTATATTTTTTTAAATCCACAATTGGGAAGTCCTTGGCATTTTCCACCTTACTTCGTGCTTAACATTTTGCTTACTCCATTGTTGGCCGGATTTTCAAAAATCTTTGAATTCAGTAGGTACCATTATTTTAAAACCATATAAAGACTCTTTAGGTGATGGTTCCTATTTTGAATATTTAAAGAATTCACCTTTTCTCCATAGCCCATAGCGCTGGGATAGTCAACACAGTTCATATAATTTAAACAATGTCATGCTATTTCAGGATGAATTCGAAGATGCTGCAGAGTACCAAAGGTAAACAAATTCATTAGCTTTTACTTTTTCATTTTATGAGGACTGAATGCCATATAAAGTTCAAGAATTCTACATAATACCATAGTAAAAGGAAATAATTAGTAGGTTATCTTCATACATGGTACATCGCGCGGTTTGTATGTGTGGGCGGTGCGCGTCAGTAATTACATTAATAACAATGATTTAAGATGGATTTAAGACTACTGCAACGGTATTATTGTAGTGTGCGTGCGTGCCTACTGAGATGCGCACACATACAAACCGCGCGATGTACCATTGTATGAATATAACGTACTAATTGTTTCCTTTTACTATGATAAATTGATAATACTGACTAATATACGTACCTACATAGTTGTAATATATTTTTGTGATGTTGTCGTTTTTAGTTCCATGGACTTACAAACTGCGTTCAACGATTGCGAAGTGGCAATAAGAAAGTTTTTCAACAATGATTTGGTAGGCGCAGCAAATATTATGAAACCTTGGTTAGTATGTATTCAAAATATGATAAACTAGCTTTTGCTGGCTTCGCCCGCGTGGGTATTGTTTTATTGTCTTTCTTTAAGGGTGTGCGGTGGAAATTACATTTGACATCTGTTGGCCCAGTGGAAACCAACTGTAATTAGTTTTTTCCCCATCCTATGGGAACTAAGCGTTTTTTCGGGATAAGTGTCTTGCGTTGTTCTCCTTCCTTTACTTAATGTGCCAAATTTCAGCGAAATTGGTCAGTAGTTCAAGCGTAAAGGAGTAACAAACTATTATAGTGCGTGCCACTAAAGATGAGACTTGAAACTTCCTGTAAAGCATTTAAAAGACAAAGTAGGAAGATGATTCACGACGTGTACACCTACATGCCAAAAGAAGCAAAGATTTATGAATCTATATATTATGAAGAACAATTTCGTACATGTCCTACTTCGTTTTTTTAATGTTTTGCGTGGTGTTTGAAGTCTCATCTTTGATGGCACGCATTAAATGTATGTATATATTTATGTAGTATTATGAGTAAAATTTTATAAATTCACCAGGAGTGGAACGTCACTGTACCACAGTTTGGGAACGTCGATATTTGAGTTCATCCCGGCCATCCTTATGTTCGACCAGGCTAAGATCAACCAAGCGCTAGCTGCGATCAAAGTTTGCATTTCTATCTGCAATCAACATCGAAGAAACTACACTCTGATTGAAAGTTTGGGTACGATCATAAAAAAGGTAGGTTAGGTCTTATATCATCACATATGAGAACGAGATCACGGTCACGCAGTCAAAAGTGTCCGCACCATTTTTGTTCACGGAAGTGCACTTTTGTGGTTCTCCCTCTCTGTCTAACATAGCTATTTGGATATCCTTATCCTCTCTTGTCAAAACAACTGTACGGACTTTTTTGATATGTCTTATGTATTTAACCGGGGATCTAGTTCTTTTATATGTGACAAGCTGTTTCCCGCGGTCCTAATCTGTCTACCTACCAAATTTCAGCCAGATCCGTTCAGTAGTTGTTGCGTGAAAGAGTAACTAACATACATCCATACATTCTTACAAACTCTCGCGTTTATAATATAAGTAGGATTTAACGATTACGTAATACCATATCGCTCGCTGATAATACCATTATTAAAACCAATACATGCTTGACGAAGTCAGCAGTTCCAGTACTCTATGCTTATCTAGCGTTTTAGTAATGCATGCTTGCGTGGTTGGTTCTATCACGCAATTTAACTGAACTGTCATTATCTGGATAAGTTTGTCTGTTAGTGGCATTTTTCTCGACAGTTCCCGTGCTTCGCAAGGGAAGTTAAGCCGTTAGTGTCGATTGCTTTCTTTAGATGGCAGTCGTTATTGCCTGTCTGCGATGCCTTATAAGCGGCTTGAAAAACTTCTGACAGTGGGGTTCGCTACTAGCCCTACATCATATCAGCCGAAATACGTCCACTGCTGATCAAAGGCCTCCCCCAAGGATTTCCACGGCGACCTTCACCAGGTCGTCGGTACCCTACAACGTACACCAAACCGGCCTTGGCCTCCGTGTGTGGAGTATGGCCTTACCTTCCAGAATTTGGGAAGAAACCCGCGCCCCAGCAGTAAGCACGTTTATGGGCTATTAACGAATCGAGAAATATGTTAAAGTCAGTAGATGTTTAGTAGTTTTGTTGTGCTTACTTTCAGCCTAATTACGGTACTTACACCGATATGGAGGCCCACGCAGAGTTATGCCACGCCGAAGCCCTACTACTCCAAGCCGCTATGACGATTATTGACGGCGAGGACCTCACCGGCTTGATCAAAGGGACTCTGAAAGTCAAAAATTGCTATAAAAGTTACAAGTAAGTGCCGTATCATCATATCTGCTCATGTACGTCGCCCACCGAGGGGCTCGAGCCTACCCTGAATTAGGGCGATCGGGCCTTACTCGACCTCGCGGGCCCAGTGCGGGTCGGTCGACTTTACACACATCCTTCGAATTTCTTCACACGCGTTAGCAGGTTTGCTCACGATGTTTTCCTTCACCGTAAGAGCGTCGGATAAACGGTGGTAAAAGTGGCACGGTGAGCTTATGTTTCTATCGCAATCGCATACTATATTTAGTTCAGTCAGCTTCCCATATAAATTATATGCTATCATAACATTGCACTCCATGGCTCAGCTATGCCACTCGGGACTTGAGCTCAGGAGACCTTAAAGTTATTTTACAATGTGGGACCACTCGCCCGCGGTGGTTTTCCCCCCCCCGAAATGTCCATTGCCGTGTTTTTTTTTCCAATTTACAGTCAAATTATTATTACGAACGTCACAACGTAAATAATGTTGATACAACAAGTAGTTTTTTTATGTTACAAAATGATACTGTCGAAATTTAACGAAACTTTGAAAAAAAAATATTCTGTCTCATTTTAAACGAAATGATTCTTTGTCTTACGTTCCAGTTTGAAAGATACTTTGGTACACATTAAAACTTATCTGGTACCCTAAAAAATAAGAACCTGTTGATTGTCGTAAGATTTTTTGTTTTCTAACTACAGCGCTCTGTTTGGAGATGCTCCGACGCGTACTTTACTTTCTCTTTACAGATCGCTCTGTACATGATTTATAACAAAAGTTGTGTTAATTTAGGTTTGTATTCATCACAATTGACGACTTCTTCTAAGAAACCCATACAGACTCTCCATCCATATTCCATACTAAATGCCCTAATAAATATCATATCATCATCATATCAGCCGAAGGACGTCCACTGCTGGACATAGGCCTCCCCTAAGGATTTCCACGATGACCGGTTCTGCGATGCCCGCATCCAGCGGCTTCCCGCGACCTTCACCAGGTCATCGGTCCACCGAATGGGAGGCCTGCCGACGCTACGTTTTCCGGTGTGCGGTCGCCACTCGAGAACTTTACTACCCCAACGGCAATCTGTTCTACGAGCTATGTAATAAATATAAAAAATAAAATTAAACTGTATACTATAACGTCACACAGAATCTTCACGCAATCGACGTAGAGAGAACAAGGCGTCGCTCACAAAATCACTACACCGGGACTCACTTATAGAGAGAAATCTATGTAAAAGGAATAACTCGGTCCGCAAAGAAGTCGACTCGACTATGGTCGACTATTACTCTTAGACTTGCCTAAACTAAGAAAGCCTACTTAACTGTGATATTTTTCCTTTTATATTAATTACTAGCTGTGACCGCGACTTTGTCCGCGTGGAGGTTTTGAATTTTCCCACGGGAACTCTTGAATTTTTCGGGATAAAAAGTATCCTATATGTTAACCCGGGCTATAAGGAACCAGCATACAAAATTTCATCAAAATCGGCCTGGTAGTTTTTGCGTGATGCGCGAACATACAGACAGACAGACAAAAATTCCAAAAGTTGTTGTTTTGGCCTCTTATATCAATAATAATGTCCACCACAGTTATTATTTTCCAAAAATATTTCATGTACAGACACGGCCCCGTTACAGTTTTTTTATATGTATAGATATGCCTTATTTCCGATACATTTCAGATTTTCTGAAATAGCGATTTACCTGTTAGGGGGTGGAGACATTATTCTAACAAAAATCACCACTTAAAAACTTAATATGACGTAAACGAATCGTTTTGCGAAAAAAATATCAAACCCTCAATGGTTTTGAAAGACCGATACACTAACTAAATGATGGGTATACGCCTACTTATTCCCGTACTTATATACTCGTATACGATTCGCATATTTTTTTCGGTATATGAAATAAAACGATCACCTGATCGGTCAACTTTGTATGGGTTGTCCAAATTTTTTTGCAAACCGGGTAATTCCCTTTATACGAGGGCTGTTTGATAAGTACTTTTAAAAAGTTTAAAAAAAGTTGTTTTATACAATTTACATTTATTTTTCAACATAGTTCTCCTTTAAGGGCCAAACACTTATTCCACCGTTTTTCCGATTTTTTTCGTCCCCTCCAAAAAATACGATTTGTCGTAGTCTGCAAAATAGCCGTTTACACCTGCGATGCATGCAGTCCTCATTTGTCTAACATTTTTGTCCTCCAAGGCATCTTTTCAAATTTGGGAATAGAAAGTAATCACACGGGGCTAGGTCCGGTGAATACGGAGCATACGGAACCAGCTCGAAGCCCAACTCGTGTATTTTAGCCATTGCAATGGTTGATGGTACACTGGGGCATTGCCTTGATGTAAGAGGACAATTTTGGTCGTTTTTCTTGGGGGTCAATTTTGGTCGTTTTTCCAACAATTCGGCATTAAAACGGTCCAATAACTCTGCTTCATAACGGCCAGTAATAGTCTTCCCTTTTACAAGTAGTCAATCATGATAATTCCTTCGCCATAACTATATAATACAAACCCTCCTTTTTTTCCAAAATTTATTTCTTATGTATGACTTATCAGCGCCATCGAGTTAATTTACTCAAATTTGGCTATTGTATGAATTTTTATATAATTTTACCATTGAGACCAAAAACATCCTTAAGCTCCGAAATATCCAAAATTGCAATTGGAATGATCAAAATTACTTCAAATTCCAATTCTGCGACCTCAAATTATTCGAAAATAACTTCTTCATTGTCAATATCGGTTAAGATGAGCAATTTTAGAAATTTAAGGAGTAGTTCACCCCCCACCCCCCAAAATCACCCCGTAAGGGGCGAATGAAAAATCACTACTAGCCAAATCATTCTATAGAGTCGTAACCATCACTGTGCAGAGCGGCATGCATGCTTTTAACATTAAATGCCGTTTTTTTGGCGTACCTCTACTATTCACATTCATTTCTCTCTAGTGAGCTATAGAACTAGTCATATTTATTTTGCGATCTGAGTAATTAGCTCACTATAGAGAGAAATCGATGTAAAGGGAATTACTCAGTTCGCAAAAAAAATGGGACAATCCATACAAGTTTGTCCGATCAGCTGATCTACTTTTTATAAGTACAAAAATATTTTTGCGCGTCGGTTAAGTAAGGGATCAAGTGGGCGTTTATTTTTTAATTACGTACCCCATCGTGTCAAAACCATTGAGGGTTTGAAGATAATTTTTCGCTAAGCCATTCGTTTACGTAATATAAAAAAAAAATTGATGGTGATTTTAGTTACAGTGACATGTCTCCACCCCCTAACAGATAATCAATAATAAATGATAACTATGTCAGAAAATCTGATATAAATAGTAGAGCATATATTTAATGTAAAAGGAAAATTATCACGGCTAAGTAGGCTTTCTTAGTTTAGGAGTAATAGTCGAACAACTTATGATGTGCAGTTGGATTTGTAAAAATATCATAGTTTTGCCATACAAAATAAGCCTACTGCGAAGATAACTTTTTAGATATACATCTATTTTTTGACTATGGCACCCTACTTAGCGAGTGGTCCAGCGCGCACACAGACATATTTTTAAATAGCGGCTTGACTTTGACTTGTTAGGGGTAGACTTTACTTACCTCACTTTACAATTTTCCGCAAGAAACCTATACTGAACTCGCTAAAAAAATGGTCTTCATAAAAGTTGGCCGATTGAGCTGATTGATTTGTATGAAAGGTAAATAAATAGGAATTTATTATGGATTCCTTAGAGAAAGTTGTTCAGTTTCATGAGTAGAGCCTGTCTTTAATGGCTTGCACACTATTAAAATCACCATGTATTCTTCTTGCAGAGATTGTGCAAAAATATTGGAGGCTAAGAAATGGGAAAGCCAAGAGTCCAGAATTCATTTTCACAGTGGCGTCCGGTTGGGTATTGCGGCCTTCAACGTTATGATTTCTCTCTTGCCGCCGAAGATAATAAGCCTGCTGGAATTTGTTGGCTTTTCAGGAGATAAGGTGCGTAGGATATGAAAACATACAATAAGTACACTTACTATATCATAATGGCGAAAAACATATAATAAGTACCTACTTGTATTGATGGTTCGTATATCATCTTACACGTAAAACATCAATAAAACTTAATATACTATCATGGTCATAAAACATACAATATGTACCTAATTGTATCGATGGTTCTTATATCATGATGGTCGTAAAACATACAAGTAAGTAGTACTTACTATATTATCATGGTCATAAAACATACAAGTACCTACATGTATCGATGGTTCGAATAACATCATGGTCGTAAAACATACAATAAGTACACTTACTATATCATAATGGCCGTAAAACATACAATAAGTACACTAACTATATCATAATGACCGTAAAACATACAATAAGTACCTACATACTTGTATCGATGGCTCGTATGTCATCATGGTCGTAAAACATACACTAATTACCTACTTGTGTCGTACTAGACGTATCTACGTTAGTACTAATATATATACTTTGACGTATCTGTACTAGAACCAACTAATATATATACTGTGCTAGAACTATACTATCTACAACTTCAGCTTTAAATTATAATACAGTTCATCATGACTTGCTTATTTTTCATAATTGCATACCGACAGTGGATGATGTGCCATTGCGCTTGAAATCAAACGTTTACATGGTTTACACGTGTCTGCAATATACATTTAATTGTTTATGATTATACACGTGCTTAATTTATACCATCTTTTCTGTGATGAACTGATGTTTCTGGCTGATACTTATCTACATTCGAGACAAAGGGGAATAAAATAGGGATCAACCTAACAGACGTAATAAAACTTCTTATGAGCCCGCTGGAGTTCATAAATCCCATACAAACGTAGTCTTTGATCCATTTGTTAAACAAACAACCGATTTTGAAATAATTTTATATCGATAATTGGATGACGTATATATCTGTGTCTGTACCGCATTACTACCGCATTACTTTTTTGAAAAACGAAACAGGAATCCATTTTTAATCAATATAGGTACTTGGTTTTAATGTAAAAGACGAAAATCAAGTTTATTGGTAATGGATTCCTGTTTCGTTTTTCAAAAATGTAATGCGATACCGACACAGATATACGTCATCCGATTATCGATATAAAATTATTTCAACATCGGTTCTTTGGTTAACAAATGAATCAAAGACTACGTTTGTATGGGATTTATGAACTCCAGCGGGCTCTTAAAGGTAGCCTTGTTTGTTTAGAATTTTGGTCTGATGGAGCTAGAAGCTGGGTCGAGATCTCCAGGTCTGCGCTCCGTGCTTTGTGACTTAACCTTACTGGGGTACCATTTAGTAATCTGCCAATTTATCGGGGCTAATGGAGATTTGGAGTTATGTGAAGAAATTCTAAATAAAACTCTTCAGGTAAGACTAAAACTGTTCGTTCACTAAGACTACCTAACATGTTTTAAATATTTTATTCGTTTAACTCTGCTTTTCAGAAATATCCGGAAGGAGTTTGGTTTTTAGTTTTCAAAGGACGTCTCGAGTTTCTAAAAGGCATGTTCCGCCCTTCCATCGCTACTTATAACCGAGCAATTGTATGCCAACACACGTGGCCGCAGTTCAGTCACTTGTGTTTTTGGGACGTCTTGTGGATAAATGGGTGAGTAATTTTCCTGTGTAACGTTTAGTTGCTTGTAATTTAAACTAAATCCTTTACGATAAAATGTTTAACTAGGAACCAATTTGAACCTGTCTTGTTGCGAAAGAAGTAAAATAATGAATGGATTTCAGTCTCATGATGGAGTGGCGCGAGGCTGCCGCGTACGCGAGCAAGCTCATCGAGGAGAGCTCCTGGTCGCGCACTATCTACTCATACATCAAGAGCGCGATGCTCCTGCAGCTGGGAGACCAAATGAGCCACGTGGAGCTGCAGCAATGCAGTAAACTCATGAGGTATGTTGTACCAAGCATTCCTGATTTCGTTCACTGTTACCTGTACTTTAATATCTTGGAGATCCATTACACGGTTAAGTAAGTTTGCCTTTGTTCACATTAATCAAAAGATAATCTATAATGATGTATTAAAAAAAACAATACAAATATGAAATTGCAAGGACTGTACATTTCGGAGAGTGTTTGAACACGAACCTCTTATTCGTTTATTATGCGAACCGTTAGCTAAAGAGACGAATTCTTTGCTAGCGTCTGTGTTCCCTGAGACTGAATATGGGGATCTCCTTTAACTCTGCAGTCACTTTACATCAGATGAGATTGGAGTCAAACGGTCCCAAATCAACAATAATATTAAAAAAAACCTTTTCAATATTTTAAGGCGACTCATTGGAAACTTTGATCGTAGGTATCTCGATTTTTCTCAACAATTACAAAACCTATGAAAATGATACTTTGTAACCAGATTTTTCATTTTAATGACTTCATTTTGTTAGTTTCACAAACACGATTCGTTGACATTTACAACAGGAAAAAATATATCAAAGAAACCTCGTTTAAAACAGAGATTTGCATTGTACGGGCAAACCAGACCGATTAAGTCTAAAACCGATTAGTCTATAATTATACTTCCTTATGCCAGTTGGATTTTTTATAATTAATTGTAGTTTTTAATTTAAACGAAAAAACATTGAATAAGTGCAAAAGTGTGATTATTTTCTTTACTCTTTACACGTAAAGAAAAAGACAGAGACAACTGTTTTAATTAATGCCTCGCCTTAACAGGAATGCGTCCGAATATAAGCAGAGGATCGCGGGGAAGTCCCTGCCAATGGAAAAGTTCATGATCCGCAGATGCGCGCGCTTCCAAGCTCAAGGCGGCCAGCTGGTGCTGCCAGCACTCGAGCTGATCTGCCTTTGGAACATGTTCCCCATACTCGCCAGGAACGACCGAGAAGCGCAGAAAGTTCTTAAAGTGAGAATTAGTTACTAAATAATCAATAGCGGCATATTAGGAATAACTTATAGATATAAGCGGCCGATCGTAGAATCGGGCAGATCATGAAAGCCCGGGCATACCATAAAGGGACTCCGAAAAAAAGTCGTTCGCGCCACAGAGCAGAATTGGTTCTGCTCTGTGGTTCGCGCGGCTTCTTTTTACGGTGCAGTAGCACCAGACATGCTAAACAAAGCTAACCTTAGTTTTTTCGGAGTCCTTCTACGATATGCCCGGGTATTTCATTATCTACCCAATTCTTAAGATCGGCCTTCGGCAGACATTACCAAAGATTGAAGTTCTAAAATTTTTCTAATTCAAATGTGTGATGGTGATGTTCATGTTGGCATTAACAAAATTTATGGCTCTTTAACTAAAGTTTTTAAATTTTGATGTGTCGTCGTGATAGTAATGTGTGCAACGGCTAATCAAAGATAGGTCCTTATGGTCCTTACTCATTACGAATGTATTTTTATTGTGATTGAACTTTTAACCGCCTCGGTGGCGTTGTGGTTAGTCCACTCATTTCACATCAAGAAGCAGCACGCAGGTTCAAATCCCGATGGTGTCGTAGGGAATATTTAAGCCTGTCTGGTTAACTAGCCAGAAAGATGTCGACACGCCGTATACCGACTTCACAAGAGGATAGCGACAGCAAAGTTTTTTTAAAATTCACAATAGGTGGAGCCCTTGGCAATTATGGTGGCGTTATGGTTAGTCTACTGGATTCATACTAAGAGATCGTAGGAAATTTTCCAAGCCCACCACCGGCTAGGCTACAGGACAAAGCTAAGTATTTTTTTAAATCCACAATTGATAATCCCTTGGCATCATCTTACTTGATAGTAAGTGACCATAATAGCGAGGATTGGATTAGACTTACCGAAATTCCTCAACATTAGGTACTGCTATAAGGATGCCGTTTTGCGTATCCTTGTCGCACCACGTGCAAACCTAAGAGCGACGTCTCCTGTAATTCATTGCATTATACTGATTGCCAATCAGCCTGCTTTGACATGTGATGATGATGATGATGACCATCATCACATCAGCCAAAGGACGTGCACTGGACATGTGCCTCCATGATGAGATGGTCCTATTCTAAGCCGGGAGCCATACGGCTTACTTTTATTGATTACATTCTATATATGATATTCATAATTTCTACTTTCATCCGGACTTCGTGAGTGATATATGACATTACAAGGTTTTTAACTTATTTGACAGGACTAAACTTAATTTAAGTATTCTGACAGAATGCATTTTAGTTTAGTCCTGTCAAATAAGTTAAATCGTGTTACATCGAATCGACACCATTACCTTGTTTTTTTTTCAGTTAATAGAATCTACAAGAAGAATACTAGACTTTGGCTCTCAAGACTGGATGGCGGGCTATCAGGCCGACAACCGCGCACTCCTCCGCTATCTTCACGGCTGCTGCTTGGCCGCTATGGGGCTGCCTCGCATGGCCGTCGATATAATGGACACAGTTTTCGAGTGCGTATAAAAAAAATACTTCGTTACTGCTGGAGCACGGGTCTCTTCCTAAATTTGGGAAGGTAAGACTTGGAGCACGGGTCTCTTCCTAAATTTGGGAAGGTAAGACTATACTCCACACGGGGGCGTCAAGTCCCGTTTGGTGGAGGTTGTAGGTTGTAGTTAGGGCTAGTGGCAAACCCCACTGTCTAAACATTTTCAACCCACCTCTTAGGCTAAGCCATTTGATTTGACACGGCCTAACGACTGTCATCTGATGTTAGCAAACTTACAAAAATTATATGAGCAAACTGTATTTTTACTTATTGCGGCCTCAGCGCCCTCCAACCGCGTCCAGCCGGCACTATCAAAAAATAACAAAATGGAGGGAGGGTGATGGTCCAAATTAGTGAAATAAATATATGTTTTACCATCAGCTATTTTGTTTGATTAAATTATAACATTTTAAGTAGCTTTTTTATTTAGATTCTAAATATGTACGACTCGTGTGTGTTATTAATATACAATTTATAAGAAATTGCAGCGGTGTCGAATTACCCCGCGGAGCCTCCCGCCCCTTGCCACTGTCGCCATTTTAATCGGTTGCCAATGGCGCACAAACCCATTTATGGAGTTCCGCCACATGACTGGTAGGATGGGCGAAAAGTCAAAGGGGTTTGAAATTTTTTGTATGGAGACTTGCATAGTACCAGGTCCGCCATTTTCAAAACAGGGTCGCACAACTAAACCTGTTTATTTGATTAGAGGGCATTTAGACAAACAAAAAATGTCATTTAGCATTATGTCCTAAAACGTCACGTTACTGAAATAATTGCAATTTCATGTCCAGTTATCTCCATAATGTGACGTTTTAGGACCCTATGCTAAATGTAATTTTTTGTTTGTCTATATGTCCCATATCCAAATGTAAGGTTTCATTGTACTTCACAATTTTGACAAAAAAATGTAATGGACACTGCCAATATTTATCAAACCCCTTTGAAAACTAATAATAAAAAGATATTAAAAAGTAAACAATATAAAAACTGATCGAAAATAAACTAAAAAGATTAACTTCGTCACAGTATATTTTCTTCAAAGGTTCATCGATGGGGCATGCTAATACCTAAGACCACACTGGACATTTGTTATCCATTCCAAACCAACATTCAAATCGACTACATGTTTGAAACAGACAGTACGAATTATTAATAACCTACTGTATATTAAAATTAAAACTTCAATAATCGAGAATAGTATTTTGTTGTAGATTAAAAGGCGAAATCAAAGAAGACATGTTCTTGCTGCCGTACACGCTGGTGGAAATGGCAATGTGTTACCACCAGCTCGGAGACAGGGAACGAGCTCTGCAGATGCTGCAGGATGCTAGGTAATTTTAAAAACCTTAAAATAGCCTAGAACTAACGAGTTTATTAACACGCCGCGCCGCCGTTACGAAAAAAACCTTACCTTACGAGTGCACATCACATACATCACCAGACTCGGATCGTGAGCGTTACGTCCTTGGCGCAGGTGGACGTATACATTTAACCCCTCCCGTCCTTCCTCCCCGCTTCCAAGGATTTCCACGAAGAACGGTCCTGCGCTGCCCGCATCCAGTGGCTTCCCGCGATCTTCAACAGGTCGTCGGTCCACCGCGTGGAAGGCCTGCCTACGCTACGTTTCCCGGTGCGCAATCGCTACTCGAGAACTTTACTACCCCAACGGCCATCTGTTCTACGAGCATTTTTTCCTGCCCACTGCCAGTTTAGTGATTCTGTGAGCTATGTCGGTTACTCACCCACCTCACCCTTCTCCGAAACCACCGTCAAAAATTTTGAAAAATATAGGGAATATAGGGGGGGCCTCTCTTAATAGTTCATAGAAAAACCTTTCGGAAAACGCAATGGTACGGAATCCTCTCAACGCCAGTTCGGCTTGAAATTGACCGGTTTTTGTAAGAAAACCCTGTAGGTCCCCGTTTTTAACATTGTAATCTGACAACCCTAAATTTTCAGAGGAGTACTGACTATGTAATATTCTTGATAACAGACTTCACTTAAAAGTCATTCAAATTCCTCTTTAATTGCTGGCTCATCTAACGTACATAATAATGAATATTAAATAATACGTTCTAAAGTTGTATAAATAAATTGTTGTTTTCTTTTTTTACAGAAAAAAGTATAACGGGTATGCCCTGGAATCCAGACTGCATTTCCGGATGCACTCTAAGTTACAAATTATCAAAAACGATGATTATAACGGTCGACAAAGTGCATCAAGTAGGTAACTACCTAAGAAAACCAACTGTGCACGAAGTAAAATAAAGCGCTTTTCATATTTATTGTATGTACATGCGAATTCTGTGTGCGGGTTTGTAACTTAAAACCTTTAAATTGAAAATATACAAAACGGCGAATGTAATATTAGACAAGGAGGAAATTTTGGTGTGCTAGATAGATCCCGTCGCGTGCGTGTATCGGTTGGGGCGTAAATATTCACTTTCAAGCTATGTACTAGTTGTAAACAAACTGTCAAGCCATGTAAAATTAGCATTTTTCATAAGGCATGTAAAAGTAACATTTTTCGAGCAAGTGTATTGAAAATTTAATAACGAACCATTTGTTTTAAAAAAAAAGTGTAATTCCTCACATAAAGTTTTTTGTCCACAATTGATAAGCCTCATCTCGCCTGATTGTAAGTGACGATAGAAGCGGGCTTACCAATATTCCCCAACACAATGGGGAACTGGATATCATGCCGGAACACATCAATGCTGTTACCATTGGTGATTGGCGGCAAGACTTAAATAAAATGGTTGGTGGTAGTTAGGTAGGTGGGCTTAGAAAATGCTTTACCACCAACCAAAGTCTTACAAAGTTAGGCCCCGCTGCGAATCGAACACGCGACCTCCTAGTGTGAAGCGATGGACAAACCATTACGCGACAGAGGCGGTTTTTGATTTCTATAAGAACTTAAGTTGTCCAGTTTTATTAATCCCCGACGCAATAAGAGGGGTGTTTGTGGCATCATAGTTCCTAAACGAATGGACCGATTTAGATGCGGTTTTTTTGTTTGTAAGCTTAAACTGTTTTGTTTTTAAACTGTTTTAAGATCATCAGCTGTTATCTAGGTGATGAAGGGATGTGGGCTAATTATACCGGTCTGATTGATTCGAAACTTGGTGTCCTGTAATTGTAAAAATATTAAGAAACCATGGTAACCTTGACCTGATGCTGCAGCGTCTCCTGGAATCTACAGGAATCCCAACTCCTCACAAACTTACAGCAGGAGCATTGTATTGGGCTCATTGGAATAGTCTCAATAAATAGGTTTTAGATAGAATATGGTACCCTTGACCTTGTTGCAGCATGTCCTGGAAACTACAGATTATATAACTCCTCGCCAACTTACAGAAGAGGTATCGTGTTTGGGCTTATATGACTAGTGTCAATGAATAGGTGTTACATACAAAAATGTTAAAAACCTACGACAAAAACCTCTAAAGAATAAGAATAATATGTTTTAGCTCTAAGTTTAAATAAGTATATAGTTATATTTTGATATAAGAGATGTCGCGTAGGGGGACCGCTAAGTAAATAAAATAAAAACAGAATATAACTGTTTTACTTTAATACAACTAATTTCTAATAATTTCCCAACTCAGCGGTTCCCGCGACGACTCTTAGATCAAAACATAACTACTTTACTTATACTAAACTTAAAGAGTCAAAACATATTATTTTCTACTTTTTAGATGTTTTTTTTTCTGGGTTATTTATTTTAAGTTTTAAAAGAACTAATATGCTTAAAATTTTTAAGTTACAAATCAGCAACCCAATATCTACTAAGTGGAGATAAATACCTGTAAGGGCTGTGATAACTAAAAAAATATATTCTAAATTGAATTGGATGAATAATATATTTTATGATGTTTTTTAAAAGCAAGAAAACACATTTTTTTATTCCATACAAAAATGATTATGTGCGAAATAGGGAAACGTATTACTACTAAGTATTTAACACAAAATATAAACGATAGTCAGATATATGCTAAGCCAAGAAATAGTGGGCTTCCAGGGTCACATTACGCTTTCCCCTAGTTCTGACCTAGGGTTGAATTGGTGTTGGAGTTGATTTTGGATGAAATGAGGCTGTCCCGTGAAATTGCTGGCCACTTTTCGCCATACTTGCATAAAAACTACCTACCATTTTAAATGTGAAACTTCATATATTTTAATGGTCCAAGATCTAATTAACATTTATATATTCTTCTAATAAAAACGTGTCCATCGGCATTGAAAGTGGGGTCACTCTTCTGGAGCCAATGTAGTTGCCGGCCATTGATATATTATTTTGGTTCTCAGCAAGTAGATTACGAGTCTCATACGAAATCAATTACAAAAACTGACCGCTTTGTGTTGACATGTAAAATTTAAATTTCCTAAGAATTTTAGTTTTTAAAATAGCGGTCTACGCAATTATTTGCCTGGACACATTTGGACCCTGACACTATTTCTACTTGGTCTAAATTTCGTAGCGATATCATAAAATTTACGACTGCATAAAAAAGGTTGACCATCATCATCAAACCTAACCGAACCTATTATCGGTTCAGATCAGATCCGCTCGGGCGTTGCATGATCTGGCCAGTTTAGCTGTTCATATCGTCAAACGCTGATTAATTCCTTGATCTGGCCAGACCATATGATGTAGGAAGCGTGTATTGTCAATTTTATGATCTGTCAGCTATTTCATGAAATGGTCAATTCTATGATATCGTCACGACATAAACAAATTATTAGTTGCAGGCCAATCAGTATCAATCTTGTAGGTCGTGTCTTCTAATGTCAACCATAGCCTACTAAATTGACACTGGACAGTTTGAGAATGATAAATTTTGTAGAAAAAAAATGTTCGGAAGGGCATGTCTAGGTACTTTCAGAGGCTATAATTATAATTCGAAAATTAAATCTTTTGCTTAGGCATCTTACTTTTTCGCGGTCGTGACTTTCTTTTACGAGCTCGATCATTACTTTTGCATTTAAGTTTTAAATTTATAAGTTAATTTATAAAGTTTAGTAGCTAGGAGCTTTCATACATAGAATAAAATCGGATAGATTTTATATAAGGAAAAATGAATGACTCCGAATATATCTCAAAATTATTTCAAATGGTTTTTATTATATTTCATTACTAGTTTTAATTTAATTATTTTCATATCATCCTTTGTCAAATACGAATAGGCTGTATACGCGTACGAGCACGTTGCCTAGTTTCGTTGTAAAAAAAATTCCAGTTGCAAAAACGCGCCATTTTCTGAAAATTTTCATTTTCTATGTACTTATGTATGTTAAAATAAACATATTTAACTCTTTGATTTGTTTTATACTATTTTCTACAACTGTATTGAAAAACGTCGTGTGATACACGGGTGTGTAGATCATTGCAAACTCGTGACATTAAAAACCTAACTCGTTTACAATAACCTACTTTCCACCCTTGTATCACAGTGCACTATTGTCGATGACAGTGTAAGCACGAGCTGTAAACTGTATCGACAAATTATCTTATCATCAGTATCTGTCTTGAAAGCCCTTGGCAATTTGTTTTGGGCTTATCTTTCTCTCCGGTTCAGGTAACATTGGGTTTTTTCATTAACGTCATTCAGGATGGCGCCATTTTTTTTTGCATGGAGGTAGATATTTTTTTAAGCTAAGTACTTCAATAAAAGTGATTAATTATGTTTCGGCCGTTAAATATGTGTGCATGTTTGTAGGCACGAAAACAAAATTTTATTAAATAAAACTGCCTCAGATTGCTACTAGGCTTCACGGCACGTAATAGCAGACGTTTTAAATCGAATTTAATCTCCAGATATCAGTAAAATGCAACAGAACCAGCCTCACTACAAACTGACCTCTTTGCATGTAAGCATATCAGGGGAGCATTGTGCATTTTAATCAGCACATATATGCCTACTTGTATAGGAACCTAGTACAAATTGATGTTAAAGTAAACTGTTGATATACGAGTGTGTGATGTGATAAGATTTTAATACGCTTTCAAAAGTACTAAGTTATCTTGTACTAGCTTTTGCCCGCGGTTTCGCCTGCGTGGACATCGTTTTTAAGACTGGCCTTGAAGGTGAATAGTGCGCGAGCCGTAAGCGGCAATGCAAGCGTGGAAATGAGTTTGCCCCGGATCCCCCGGGAACTATGTCGGGCTATGCTAAAAAGTAGTATATGTCAATTCCCACCCCCTCAACCATCTCTCTGCAAAAAATCCCAACAATCAGTTGCTCTGTTGCGCTGTTAAAGAAATCAACCAAAAAAGAGTATTTTTCTAGTTCCCTCAGGAACTCTGCCGGACTGTGCTATTTTAACGAGATAAAAAGTAGCCTACGTCCATTTCCGTCATAAAGGCTACGTGTATGCTAAATTTCGTCAAGATTGGTTGAGGTGTTGAAGCGTGAAGAGGTAACACACAACCAAAAAAACATACACATTTTCACATTTATAATATTAGTAAGGATTTTCTTGGTTGATTAGTTGATTAAATAGGTACCTAACTACCTGACTAATGAATTATATTAAAATGTTATCTTAAATTAGTTCTTAAAGAAATATTTTGACGAGGCAGATTAGTGGCGAGTGATGATGGACTTCCCTTGGTTTCACGGGATCCCCGTTCCTATTTTTTTTTACAACTTCAATAAATGTGGCGATTTTGATTGTTTGAAAAGTTGATCTTAAATACTTGCCTATAAAAGAACTATAATGTTATTAGGCATTTTGACTATGTTTGAAATATTATGTAACAATTTGTTGTCGTCCTAATAAAATGTAATGTAAAAAGAATATTTTATTAATGTTCTGAAAAAAATAAGGTCATTTTCTGTATAAAAAACATAAAATGATTTTTTTTTTGGTTTGATCACGTGTTTGAAAACGCTCTGTGGTTGGTTGCAACTCTGCTGACGTCACACAGAAGTAAACATTAGTTTCAGTGCGTGCTTTCACTATTACAGCAGTTTGTTGTTTACTTATGTGTGACGTCATCTGTCAGCAACCAGGCGCCATAGCCAAAATTGCGTTTTGGCGCGTAATTTTTTAATTCAAACTTTAACGTTGATTTACTCCGTTTAAACGACTGATCTCCAGGAAATATTGAAATGGTTTTTATTTTATGCACAAATAATACAAAACTATTTTCCTGTGGTAGTCAAATATCCTATTAAGAATTAAACATGCGCGTAAACATCGACGAGTAAGTTAACTTGTTCGTCGATGCTCGTAAACGTTATCTTATCATGAAAAAAGTGGCCAAGTGCGTGTCGAACCTCGCGCAAAGTAGGGTTGAAAGTAGGGTAGAACAAGGGTAGAACATTGTGTATGGACAAACAATAAACTTTTTACAAATCAAATAATATAGTGTAGTCAAAATAAATATATTTGTATAGAGTTGCAATGAATGCACACTGGGGTGTAATTTGGGATATGGTATATAAAATATGGTATATGATATACCAGTGATATAATTGATACTGAAAAGCTAGTACAGATCTAAATAGTCAATTAATTGTTAATATTAGTGCTTTTGTGTCACGCTTTAGTCACGTAGCAGTAACACAAACTCGCATTACAGAGCTATTTAGAATTTAAGTATTTAGCAACTCTACCAGGAGTCACTATGATGGTATTATTTACTACTATAGTGGAGTTTTCATGAATTTTACAGAACTAGCCCTATAGCGATGTTGAAGTAGCTTTTAAGAAGCTAAAACGTAACGTAATGGTTATGCTCAGTGTTTTCGATACTGCTACAATACTAGTACTGAAAAAAATATTTTGACGCATTATGAGTACAAAATTGATACATAAAAGTGTCAGTACGGTCGTCTATAGTACTAAATAGTACCATAATTGCTTTTTACATATCTATTACAGTGCAACCCTTTAAAGTACAAGCAGTCACAATGGTTACCATTATAGGCCCACTATATCACTGTTTGGTGATAAAACGCCTTGGTTAAAGAAGCTTTTGTTACTTGGGTAGAAACTGTTTTCCTCGAGTTATCAGATGCGTCATGCGATCCTGTAAATCGTTACAGAATAAATAGGTATATGAAAACACAGGTTCCTTCGTAGGAATTTGCATTTATTTCAGTGTCAGGCTTAATTTCAATTAAGAAATGGAAATAAAATGGATATAGTCTATTCGAGACTTAAAAGTTTTAAAAGTAATTTGTGAGCCGTCTATAAGGTTCCACAATAAAGTTCCAGAAAATGTAACTATGTAATACCAGAGAATAAATTTAAGACTCATGTCAAAAAATACCTGTGCTCTTGAGGTTCATAGATTTTTAACGTAGTAGACACTAGAAGATATTATAAAAAAAGGTAATAGAATTTGTAAATGTATATGTATTGATCCTCCAGCAAATACCATAACCTGGCCAAAGTATATAGTACTAAATATATTAGTACTAACTAACGTACAGTATGGACACTCCCTGCCGCTCTCTAGATTCGACCTCACCCCCCCCGTCACTCAGATTGGCTGTAGATTGGTTACCAAACGTAAAGGATGAGCTACGGCCGCTGTGATTTTGGTCAGGAATTATTAAATCCGAATTTGGTAGGTTGTTCATTTTACTAATGTTTTAGATCGTATAGTGATAAAGGCAGTAAAATAATTCTTAAACAGATATCCTTGTTTTTATATTTTTACAATTGGTAAGCCCTTGGCATCATCTCACCTGATGATAGTGACGATGATGCCGAAGATGGAAGCGGGCTTTCCAAGATTCCCCAACGTAATGGGGAACTTGCTATCTTATCTTCAAGCCGGGACACATCAATGTTGTAAGCATTGATGTTTGGCGGCAAGACTTAGATAAGATGGTGGTAGCTAGTCAGGCGGGCTTGAAATTGCCCTATCACCAACCAAACCGAGTCTTAAAAAGTAAGACTCCGCCGGGAATCGAACCCGCGACCTCTTGATGTGAAGCTAATGACCTTAACCATTACGCCACGGAGGCGGTTATTCGTTTGGATAATAAGCAATACAAAAAGCCGTTTTATTATTTCGTATTTTGTCACGGCAGCGCGGTTCGTTCACCCCAGTTACACGACTAAATATAAGAACAATCAGTTGGTATGAATCTTCGTTCTAGCCAGTTGTACATTCTTTTAGGAATGCAGTATGAATGGAATTCTCCTCGTAGGTTCGTTCGGTTGTGGAATGTTGTAAACTTTTTTCAAGTAACTATTTAGTAATCTGTGACTTTATTTACCAAATGATTGTTAGTAATTGAAACATTAATTTGATTAGATGGTGTGAAAATATGATGAGTTGTGTAGAAACATCTAGTGATGTGATATTAAAGAATGTGATCACGGAATAATAGATTGAGATTGACTGTTATTGTATGTTGTTATACCTATATGAGATTGTTTCACCGACTAAAGGTACGACCAGCGCTCGTGTAGATTGTTTGAAGAACAATTTTATTCATCTAAGTTACCTACCTACCAGTAGCCACTGTTGATTGTTAAGTACATGCAGTAAATATCTAACAAACCAATGCCGCCGCCGGTGATTCAGCCCTACGTGCATGCACGCCTGTAGATACGTCAGTTGTATAAGGTCTAACAAAACTAGCTGAAACTATTTTAACTAGTGCTTCTATCCATGAAACCCATAGTCAAATCTCAAAAAAAAAAATTGAACTTCCCATACTAAGTTGGTTGATCAGCTGATCGTGTTAGTATGGGAGAGCCAATTTTTTTTGCGATTTGACTGGGTTTAATGGGGAAAGTTGTTCAGTTTCATGGGTAGAAGCACCAGTTAAAATAGTTTCAGCTAATTTTGTTAGACCTTAAATGTATATTATCATTTCTAGCTCGTTTGTATGAAGTGTCCGGGGTGTGACCTGACACTGTGTGATTGAATCTTGACATTAATTGTAATAGGCTTTTTTTTTAATACACATTCTGTAAAAATTTCAACTTTCTGCCATTACAGTTCATGAAATATAGCCCACTGACGGACGGACAGACAGCGGAGGCTGGTAATAGGTTGGTCACCGGTTGGGTGTAGGAAACCCAAAAAAGGAATATTCCTTTATGGTTTCTTCAATATTTCAAAAAGCGTCGGTGGCTCAACCGGTAACGACTCGGTTCCCCTAACCAGAGGTGCCGGGTTCAAATCCGGACGGCCAATGTACCAATGAGTTTTTCGAAACTTACGTACATACACTCACACCGATTGCTTTAACGGTGAAGGAAAACCGTGTAGAAACCTGCACACACCTGCGAAGAAAGTCGAAGGGTGTGTGTAAAGACGACCAACCCGCACTGGGCCCGCGTGGTCGACTAAGGCCCGATCGCCCTAATTCAGGGTAGAATCGAGCTTCTTGGTGGGGACGTATATGAGCTGATATTTATCTTCAATATTTAGGGCACCTACTTTTCCTCTAGGTTCTTATCACATGTGTAGATACGGAAGTTATTTCGTTTTAGGCATTATTTTCTCTTCAGGTTGGCTTTTATTATCGCTTTATAATATAAATGTGACCCAAAATCCAGCGCTTACCCGTGGACCCGGTGATTCGACCCATTAATGGGTACAGTCAGCGTCATATAGTACGTAGCAGTGAAGATAACCAAATAATTAGAAACATCCAAAATGGTCATTTACAATGACTCAGCCAAAGCGATAAAATTGTTCGGATCGTTCACCCTCTACAAATATACCGGAGCAGCCACAACGCTTATATTTGGTAACATCCAAGCCGACATTAGTACTGTATCTAACACCCACACCGCCACTGGTAACGTAATAAAGAGGAAAAATTTGTGACTTTGTAAGCTTATACGTAAAGGGCAATCTCCGGAAATGCTCATCAGATTTCAAAAATTCTTTCACCAGTATATAGACGGGACATACAGTATTTTTTATCCTGAGGCTTTGCTTACGTTTCTTTGCGGTCAGATTTAAATAAAGTAGTGATTTTTACTTAATGCACTTTTTATTTAAAAAAATAACTAAAACAAAATCATTCATCTTTTATCTCTTAGAATAAATAAAGAATAGTTTAACTTTAATCTACGCGAATAGGTCGCAGTCAAAAGGTAATTATCAATAAATCTCTGAATGAATGAAAACTCTTTTATAATGCTATTATACTGGCAGATGTTAAGCTAACATAAGTAGCTTGACTTCTGCTAGTATGTTTTTTTATTTGCAATTGTTAAGCCCTTGGCATTATAAAAGAGTTTTCTTTTTCCTACATAAAGAAACGCCCGCGAAAAGAATTTGGATTCGGAACACCAATCGGATTATATTAAAGAAGAACTTGGGCCATTGAACCTTACTAGGCATGTCATAAAGTCCATTTTCCTAGTCTGTTGTGTCCCTCACTTTTGAATACTTTAGGTGCTACGCTATCTACTAGTGGCGATGTGAGTGTTACGATACTAATGTCGGCTTGGATGTAACCAAGTATTAGGAGTTGTGGGTGCTTTGGTATATTTGTAGACGGTGGATGGTCCGAACAATTAGATCGCTTTGGCTAATAGATGATGAATCATTGTTATTGACCATTTTGGATGTTTCCAAGTATTTGGTGATCTTGACTGCTAGTACTGCTACGTACTATAAGACGCTGACTGTACTTGGGTAATTTTATTTTCCTTCGAGACCCTTTTTTTTCTTAACTGTCAGATCCGCCACCCATACTTACTTCGCGCGAGGTTCCTCGGCAAATTCATCGAACATAGCTGAGAGTTGAGAATCCGTTAAACTGCTATGTATACAGGAAAAAAATTTACCCATTAGCCCATCAATGGGTCGCATTACTAAACGCCTCGAAAATCTTTGTACATATATGCCCAAAATCTAAATCTTTAAGAGCCTGCTGGAGTTCATAAATCCCATACAAACGTAGTATTTGATTCATTTGTTAACCAAAGAACCGATTTTGAAATAATTTTATATCGATAATCGGATGACATAGGTATATCTGTGTTTGTACCGCATTACTTTTATGAAAAACGAAACAGGAATTGATTTTATACCAATAAACTTGTTTTCCGTCTATTACCTTAAAAACAAGTTTAAAATGATTAATAATGGATTCCTGTTTCGTTTTTCAAAAAAGTAATACGGTACCACAGTATATATATTAGTACTAACGTAACGGTACAGACACAGATATAACTATACGTCATCCGATTATCGATATAAAATTATTTCAAAATCGCTTCTTTGGTTAACAAATGAATCAAATACTACGTTTGTATGGGATTTATGAACTCCAGCGTGCTCTTAATGTAAGATACATTCTTAATAGAGACGGCAGATTTGCCACCAAGGAGTTAATCTATATTATCAAAAAATATAAGTATCGCGGCCAGCCTGATCTTAAGTCAAATGGAAGTTCCAAATTTAGGTAGATGTCAAACAAAAGAATTCTGACACTTGCCTAACCCTAGTGATCGCCTAGTGCTACCGGACAGAACAAGATTTACTTGGTTTTTCCCAAAGTCCTGCCCTAAAATGAGTGAGCAAATGAAGACCGTATCCGCCATGAACAAGCTGTATATAGGAAACCTTCCCATAGAAGCCGATGAAGCAGCTGTTCGACAACTCTTCGCGGAGCACAACCTGACTGTAGCGGACATATCAGTGAAGCGAGGCGGCTATGCCTTTGTCGACTTCCCTGACCAGTCGGCAGCCGATCGCGCAATTGATAAATTACACGGTATTATTTACATTGTGTGGTGTAAATAAAGTATATTATCTAGTGTTTATAGGTAAGTAGTTACGAGATAGGTGTCTGCCTACAATCATTTGCCTATATTAGAAACCATCATCCATCACCGTCATGGCACGTCTCTTGCAAACGAAACCCTGAAAGTGTCCGCTGCAACCATGAGCGCTAATCGCGTCCAATGGCTGCAAGTGCATGCGAGAGATACGGGGGATGGCACCAGGCACACGTTTTACAATGAATTGTTGTTTGTTACGACTATTCCCTCTTGTCGGCATATACCTACATGAAAACACTGAAACAAGCTTCGACGCTCCTTTTACGCCACTATAACTAGTTCCTTTTTCAACTATTTCTATTTTGAACGTGTACCCCTTGGCACAGTCTGCTTTTGACATTGAAAAAAAGCAATTTAGCTTTATCAAATTTTATACCACTATTTGCTCTGCCGCTAAGTATGGACCTAGATACATACTTCACCTTTTTCTTTCAGGATACTCCTATTGTGGCTTACCGCTTATAGTTGAGCCTTCAGTTGCTAATAAAAAACTGTAAGTATCTCTCTACCTATCATTCTTCTTAGATTACTGAGCTAACCAGTAAATAGTGCCTGGGTGAACGAGCTTTGCTCGGGGCATAGTACCCAGAGCCGTTAGAACATTTAAAAGTACGCTACCTATGATACACTGCGCGGCATACTCAGTGCGAAATACTCGGAAAACAGCGTTTTCCTGGAGATGAGAGCTATCTAAAACGATATTTCGTCCCCAAAAATCCCCGTATACTAATTTTCAAGCATACCGTATAAATAAGGTGCTACTTTATTAGTGCCCGATATTTTGGTCAGCGCTTCTACTCCATAAACTGAACAACTTTCCCAAAGAAACCCATAGTCAATTCCCATTTCCTTTTCTAAACAGCTGATTAATTTATTGATTTAGGTACTTTTACTCTCGCATAAATAACATTACCATTTTGGTCAGGAAAAGGTAGCAAGCGGCGGCGGCGCCCGTCAATCAAAGAAAGTGCCGACATAGTCAAAAAGCCGCACCGGTCGATGAACCACTATCAGCTGATGATTTCAATACATTGTTGTTTTTAATTTTTGTTTTTTGACTATGGGTTTCTAAAGGAAAGTTGTTTAGTATCAGGAGTAGAAGCGCTGACCAAAATATCGGGCACTAACAAAGTAGCACCTTGTATATTGAATTGCTCGTTTAAAGGTACCTATCAGATTAAGGTAGGTTTCACCAGATCTTTTAGGCAATAGGTACAACAGTTTAACGACGTTGCTATATCATTGATGAAATCGATGTTAAATACCTACAATATTAATAATACCTTTTCCTGAACAAAAGCAAGATATATGTAATTTTAAACATAGACGAAACGGCGAAGTTTTTGCTCTATTTTATTCAAGTAGCTATAAGGCTGGTAAGACCTCGCGCTTGAGACACGCTGTACCTACGTGTTAGGTACATTAGCATCATCTTATATCAACCGAAAGACGTCCACTGCTGACCAATGATTTCAACGACTGGTTCTGCGCTGCCCGCATCCAGCCACTTTCCTCGATAGTCTTGCGCTACCCGCATCCAGCGATTTCCCGTGCTAGTCGTGCAGACTAGACTTAGCAACAGAAGCGAGGCGTTAAGTAGTACTCCCCCTCGTAAGTCAGTCGCAAGTCGCAACCATAACCATACGTTCGACTAGCGTTGCCAGGCGTCCGGATAAAGCCGGACAGTGTTAGGCTTTTTGGACGCGTGTCCGGCCAAATTAGAAGGTGTCCGGCCTGTCCGGCTTTTTAGGTTTAATGATTTTTCCAGTCACCTGGACATTCGGGTGAGCGCTGTCGTATTTATGAGATTATGGCGGCGTTCCTTTGTCTGATTAGGACCTCGCTAAAGGCCAGTAAACATGACTGATTGGTTTAGGGGTGTCTAAAGAGGGCTTTAATAATTTAGGGAGTCCGGCTTTTTTACCCAAAAGTCCGGCTATACTGGCAGGTATGTCCGGCTAGTTAGTTTTAAGACCTGGCAACCCTACGTTCGACCGTCTCCCCTATAAAAACAGTCCACTGCTCTCTCCCGGCTTTATAAATGTGGGTCGTTCGTTCGGCCCACACTAAAAATATAGGGAAAAATCTGAAAACTATACATCTGTAATAAAAATCACAAAAAAAAATTTAAAGTACGTAATAATAATCATAATCTTATGCAAGGAACGGCGGTCCAAATTTTTTATTGAGAACCGTGTCATAAATTATTATTTAAAGGGTTAACGTACCTATGAAATGGCTTCATTGGCACAAGCTTAAAACAGATTTTTAATTATTTTTATGATGTATAGTTTTTGATTTAATATTTTTAAGGTTCCTTATGCAGAGATGTGGTGGTACGGAACCCTCGGTGAGCGAGTAAGACTCGCGCTTGGCTTGTTTTTTTTATTACTAGCTTGGTCGGAGGAACAATACATTTCTAGCTCTAGCAAATAAAAAATATAATAACCGAAGATACAGAATCTTACACCAAGGATTAGGTCATAATATTTTCCAAGGATGTTTTAATGCTTACAATATTATCATCCCAAGCCTTATAGTACTAATCTATTTATGTTAATAGTAAAACACCGGCCAAGTGCGAGTCGGACTCGTGCAAAGTAGGGTTCCGTTAGTCTTTTCGAAAAATGTTTATTTTAAAAAAACAAAATTATATTTGCAGTTGGTAATAAAACATATTGTATGAAAAATCTATGAACTTTTTACAAATCGAACTGCACATCTTAAGTTGGTCGACTATTTCTCCTAGAAACTAAGAAAGCTTACTTAGCCGTGATAGTTTTCCTTTTAAATTCATTATATAGACTACTTTCATGAATTATATTATTTTTTCGAAAACGGAAACCTAAATTATAAAATAGTCTTAGAAGACTCACAAAACTATTTTTAAGCTCTAACCAACGATACCCCACACAACTGGGATTGACGAGAAAACAAAATTGCTCTTTTTTGTTCGATTCAAGTGTCCATCCTTTCCCCCCCCCCCCCCCCTCCTCCCCCTCTCTCCCTACAAGCTAAACCGCTATTTCAGGACATCTAAAAAAAATTAAATAGGCCATACAATCAATTAAAAAGGAAATTATTACTAGTAATAGTTGACCAACTTAAGATGTGCAGTTGGATTTGTCAAAAGTTCATAAATTTTCCATATAAAATGTTCTATTACTACTCAAAACAAACTAAATGCCACCTAAGTTTTCACAGTACATTTTCATATGTTGAATTCTTTTAAAGCGGGAATATTACAGATTTTCTTTATTTTGACGTCAATTACTCCTAAACGATAGAAAAGTCAAGGTAAAAAAAAGTACCCTTATTGTCATGGTCAAAATTACACAATTTTACATACAACTATATCAATAACAATTTATAAAATAAAAAAAAAATATTTCACCGTTAGGTTCGTCAGTCATAAGGAACACCTCTGATCCCTCCAGGCGCAAAGGTGCCCATTATGCTCGCCGCGTTGCCACGTTGTATCGCAATGGACAGCCTCTGCACCAGGAAAGAGCAGGATCGTTGGTCACAACCATATTGTTGATCATGTCAAAATCTATTATATCTTAAAGTTGAATTCTCAAAATTTTGAATTTAACAAAATATGTAAATTTATGATAGCAAAAAATACATATTTTTATGTACTTTAATATTTCACACTTATATCTTCCGATGTTCTAAAAAAACTGTAAATGAGTGAGCGAAGCCAGCGATATTAGGTTCGGTCAGGTTTGATTATAATTGATTATACAGAACTAAGAATTCAACATTTTGAGATACAGCATTTTGAGATACAACATTTTGAGACACAACATTTTGAGATACAACATTTTGAGATACAACATTTGGAGATACATCATTTTGAGATACAACATTTGGAGATACAACATTTGGAGATACAACATTTGGAGATACAACATTTGGAGATACAACATTTGGAGATACAACATTTGGAGATACAACATTTTGAGATACAACATTTTGAGATTCTACATTTTGAGATTCTACATTTTGAGATTCTACATTTTGAGATTCTACATTTTGAGATTCTACATTTTGAGATTCTACATTTTGAGATTCAAAATTTTGAGAATTCATCATTTTGAGAATTCATCATTTTGAGAATTCAACATTTTGAGAATTCATCATTAAGAGAATTCAACATTAGGCTCCGGAAGGCAAACAGCCACGATTATTATTTTTTTTTAATCAAGAAATGTAAGAAGACAACGACGAAACGCAGTCATTAGGTAAGATCCCTGGCTACAAATGCGTCGAAGAGCACAACATTGTAGACCCTTGGAAACTCAGTGGAATGCTCAAAACAAAGAACATGATTTTGTTACCGAAAAATGCATAGAAAATTTGCCAATTTACTGTGTGCTTCTGGGGTCTGCAGAATGTTGTGCTTTTCGATATATTTGTAGCCAGGGATATAACCCAATGACTGCACTTCGTAGTTTCTTTACTTTTCTAGATTTTTAAAAAATATCTCCATCACTTTGTATGTAAATGTACTAAGAAAATTTAGGTGTCCCTTAATTTGTTTTGAGTAGTATCTTACTAACTGCAAATATAATATTGTTTTCTAAAATAAACATTCATTTTTTGAAAAGACTTCGAAACCCTACTTTGCACGAGTCCGACTCGTACTTGGCCGGTTTTTTTACCTGTTTTCTCACGTATGTTTTGAATACGTCATAAGATACATGTGTGTAAAAGGTAAATGAAAAACTCGTGACGACGGAATACCCTCGCCTGCGGCTCGGGCTTACAAATGTCACTAGTATGTTACTTACCTTTTTACCACCCTTGTATCATAAATAACTATCGAGTGGCACAATTAACCGTGCTATCTAAGGGTTAGACGGCGGTTGCCTGGTGTTGCACTTAGCATCATCCGCGGTCACGTGTAGGGCATTTAGATTTACCCCTACTGACGTGTGCAACGCGACCTTCATTACTTCATTCATTACACATCTGGAATCAGATATGCAGGTTTCCTCACGATGTTTTCCTTCATCGTTAAAGCAATCGATTAATATATTTACTTAAGTTTCGGAAAACTCATTAGTACATTGGCCTTCCGGATTTGGACCCGGGAACTCTAGTAAGCAGGACATAGCCGTTACCGTTGAGCCACCAACGCTTTTTAATATGTAAATAAAAAACTTATCAGCCTAGTTACTGCATTTCTTTACGTCTGAGTTTGACCTATTATCCCTACTAATATTATAAATGTGAAAGTAACTCTGTCTGTCTGTTACGCTTTCCCGCAAAAACTACTGAACGGATTTGGCTGAAATTTGGTAGGTAGACAGATTAGGACCTGGATTCAGACATAGGCTACTTTTTACCACTGGGGCTCGCGCACTGCGCACCCTCGAAAAGTCATAGAAACGTTGTCCACGCGGGTGAAACCGTGGGAAACAGCTAGTCTCATATAAAACGATTCAGCTCAGGTAGGCATGCATGTACAATGTCACCTCTAGATACATTTATTGAACATGACGAAGCCACACGTTTCTGATACATCAAAACAGAAACAAAGTGTCTGTATTTAGATCCTTGTTGTAATACCTTGCTCTAGAAAGATCCGAAGACTCCGTTTCAAATTTTCAACGTAAATGTAGAAGGACTTGTTTGTTTTCTGATGCTGTATTAACGATCCATTGTCGACACAGGACAATGGTTTTTACGATAGACTAAATAGAAAGTTCTGTGAATCAAATCTTCTAGATTGGGAGAATGCCATCAGGTACCAACCTAACTTATGGTTTAATTACAGAGTCAATGTACCCAACCTTCAGAGTGCTAGCACAACCCAGTTGAAAGACTCCGGCAGCGAGCAGCCGCCTGGGGGCTGGAGGTAAGTTTTTCTTGATTGTTAAATTAATTAGGCCGCGTGTTGGTCAATTTTGCGTAAGTTCTTCAGTCTACTCGTTTATTTGTAATTTCTAAATCTTATGTTCTAATCAAATGAACTAACCGACTAGATCTTAACAACTTTTTCATTGTTTTTACTTTGTCGACGTATGTGTGTATTTATAATGTTACATACGCGGAAGCTAAATTTTCTGTCTATTTTATTTATGGTTTTTTGACAGCTCACGCCCATAAAGTTTCGTATTGTGTACGTTAAAATTTTATTATCATTTCAATAATATTGTAGGTACCTCATGGACGGGTACCGCCCCCTTAGTGGTGTGCCACACATAACAATTACTACAATTGTACCACAGATTTCAAATAATCGGTAAAAATAAATGGTATGGGTAAATCTGATCAAGAAAAACTCTTCATATTATGTTAATAATGTGTAATATGTTATTCTTCTTCTCTCGTGTCGAGGTTCCTCCTCATGTGCATGATGCCCAGTAGGTAGCGGTGTTGACGGCCCTGGCCGTCGCGTCTCTCAGATCGCGTCTCGACCAGGAGTGCGGGCATGCGGGGCAGGCACGCCAGCACGTGCGACATTGTCTGTGTTGCTGAACCGCGGAGCAATCCCCTATCTGGCCATGTTTTGTTTGCAGCGGCCAACCTGGGACCTGAACCTGTTTAAACCACTAATCCAACAAATTTTTCGATACATATATATTTGAAATGCATAATAAACATTCAGTCCGCAAAATAACTACTTGAGCGGCAAGATTTCATGATTGAGCGGCAGAAAAACATGTCTATAAGCAGGATCCCAGGGGGATGTGGGAGTATCAGGGCGGGGAAAGCACGCGGGTCCGACTTCGTCGACAACTCAACACTGTAGGAAGAGTGTGGTACGGGGAGTTCTAAATGGAAGCGGGAGCGAGCGAAGCGGGAGCGAGCGAAGCGAGCTCGGACTTGCGGAGCACCCCGACTCGGATCCGTTAGGTTCGGAGACTGTGCGGGGAGGTGAGCTAAGCTCGCCTCCCCGCACAGTCGTAGTGTTAGGTTTAACATGAGAACACAGAAGTAGGAGCCCCGAAGGGGCTCCGTCGACCACTCAACACTGTAGGAAGAGTGTAGTACGGGGATGTTTAAAATAATTACAGCCATCCAGAATGACATAAATTGCTGATTGATTTTGAAATGTTTGCTGACCATGAGTTGCTGACCAATTAGCTATTTCTGCTCACCGATTATATTTTTCTGCTCACAGAAATAACAATACTATGCTAACCATTTAATTGACACCCAAATTTTTCTAAGAGCTTTTTCGAGAAAGATAGGGTTATAAAATCACTACACAGTAAAGCAGTAATACCTTAGAATAGAGATAAATGCAATTTACTGAGCATTCCGTGATAAATTCAACAAAATTGATGCACAAATTCACAAAAAAATTCAACAACTCACAAATGTAAACAACTGATGGCGGCCGGTCTTTACTGACTTTTAATGACCATAGACACATGGAAATTTGAAGGGGATTGACTGATTGTAGCATTTACCGCAACAGTTTCCGTGCTTCGTGAGGCACAGATGAGATACTAGTTAGTGAGGCACGCTAAGCTTTGGTGCCAGAAGCCTTATTTATATTTATATAGGATAGATACGAGTATATAGGCTGCTTCAATATTGATAGTGAACTTTGCCACTAGCTCTACAATCGCCACCCCGATCCTGACTTGGCCCCCATGTGTGGAGAATGGCCTAACCTTCCCGTTTGGGAAGAGACCCCGACTCTTGACAGTGAGGGCCTTATGGATTGTTCACAATGATTTGTTTGATCTGCTTTCGCTAAAGGATTTGTTTACAAAATATTAAGTTAATTAAGTGGTAATGTTTGGTAGTTAATTGTCCCCACCTCTTATACTACCGGTTAAAAGTACTAATAAATATACTTTGTTTGTTAAACCGCCATTAAAGGAATTCTTAAAAGTGTTGTTAACAATTAATTAATAAAAAAGGATCCAGTCTTGCTTTTGATGTACAGCTGCGAATAGAGGGATTTTCTCGCATGTTTGCACACGTTGTTTGACTTTTAAATAAATAAAATGTCTAATTTAAAAAAAATATATGATTATGATGACGAAGCTATTACTATACCTATACAAAAATTTGGTTAGATTTTCGACAGTATTATTAATAAGACTGGAACTTGCCTCCAAACACAACAATTAAGAAATTGACATTAGGCTAATTTTAGGACGAGTAAATAACTGAAATTAATAATGATTAAAAAAAATACCTCGCGTACAATTAATTTAAAAGAAAAGGGCCCAGTCTTGCTTTTGATGGACAGTTGTGAATAGAGGGATTTTCTCGCATGTTTACGCACGTTGTTTGACTTTTAAATAAATAAAATAAAGAAGAATTTTAAAAATATATGATTAAGACGAAGCTACAACTATACAAATGTTATTTGATTGGATTTTCGACACTATTATTAATAAGACTAGAACTGGCCTCCAAACACAATGATTGAGAAATTGATATTATTCTGATTTTGGGACAAGTAAGAATAACTGATATTGATTAACCTCTCAACTGTCAAGCTATAATAACTCCCACCCTCCCTGTCTGTCGCAACCGCCAGATGGACAGTGACAGACAGGGGTTCTGGTTGCGCTATTGTTTACTTTTATTGGATTTTTTGTGAATCTAAATGGAATATTGTGTATTTCCATATAAAATATTAATCTAAATTAGAGTGCTTATAACTTAAAAATAAAATAACAATAATCCTTTACTTGTAATTTAGATCATAAAAGTACCAAAAAAAATGCCAAAAAACCGTCACAAAAAAGGCCATAGTTTGAAGGACAAGTTTACACAGAAAATCAGAAGTATAAGTTATTATATGTAATTAAAACAAATGAATACGTACCCTGTCATCTTTTTCACCACAAATCTTTTTCAGAAACACAGAAAAAACAACGTAAATTGTGCGCACATTCACTCGCGATTTGAAGTACGAGACATGAATTTTGAGTGAAGTTTCTCTGAATATTTTTGTACTGTACTCGTAAGTGTGGCTAATGATTGGCCACAGAGGTAGACAACTTCACTCCCATTCATTTCCTAGCTTTCTATTGGTTCATAAGCAACCTTTGATTTAGTTTAGGCGCTAATTTGAACCGCCGTAAATCGTTCCGCCTGGCGACCAGCGACAGACACGGGTTTTTTTTTTGCCGCCTGGCGGAATGCGACAGACGAGTGGAAAATACCTCGCGTACACACTTCTCTTTATTACAATACAATATTCTCTTTACTCGTACAAATTTCAACAAATTTTTTGACATGCAATAATGACAAGAAAATAATGTTCTCATAAATTAAAAAAACTGATTGGAAGCCAGGACGATAACTGGCTTGGTTAAGTGCTTGGTTTTGGTTCAATTTGCTTAAAATCCTGTTTTGTATGACTTGACAGTGCAGCACACGTGGGCTGTTTCAAAAATAGTTAAAATATACATATATGCATTCGGGTGAACCAGCTTTCAAAACATTTAAAAACGTATCTTGCAGGAGATCGAAAAATAACGGCCTTGTCTGCAGTGTTGAATTTGCGCCCACGAAGCATTTTTTTTACCGTGGGAAATAAAAAAATCGCATGGAACTAAATCTGAGCTGTACGAAGGATGGGGTAACATTTGTACCCCCGAAGTTGTCAAATAGTTCCTGGTTCTAACAGCTATGTGAGCGGGCGCGTTACCTTGGTGAAAAAAAATGCCACGGACGCCGGTCCTTGGGCGCTCGCTATTCAGCTCCCCGAAAGCTTAAGGCAGGCAAACTGCGCAGCACCATTCACTAGTAACGGTTCTACGGTCTTCTAGCGGAATTATTGCTAGTGGTCCACTTTAGTTATGCTCCGACCGCGAACTACATTTTGTGGGCAACTGGTCCACTTCAAACACCCATTGCGTGGATTGCTGCTTCGTGATAGGATCGTAGATGTAGATCCAAAATTCGTTAGTTGTCAGAATGTAGGATACGTTTTGCGAAATCCCTCCTTTGAACTTTTCCAGCATAAATTTACAGCAATTAACACCACGGGATTTTTGCTCGGTGAGAGAATGAGGTATCCATCGCGAAGCAAGCTTCCTAACTTTAGGATGGCGGAAACTGCTTTTGATCCAATAGTCAGTTCAGCCTCAATCACCCCATGTATCATGTGTCTATTCTTCCGCAATGGCCACGCTACCCTGATGACATTTTCATGAGTTACTGTAGTTGGTGGTCGGCCGGGTCTGGGGTCATCGTTTTGGTTCTCTCGACTCTCTCGGTCAAGTAAATGCTGCATATGCAGAAGCAGACTCCCCAAAAGCATTCCTGTTGGTTCGTCTATCGGACTATAAGGAATCGCAATTCCACTCCGCCCGACTAGTCGGACGACGTGGATTTATTTTTCCCGTTGGTTCGTCTATCGGGCTATAAGGAATCCTAATTCCACTTCGCCCGAGTAATCGGTCTAGTTGCTCTTTTTAATTCCAGTTAGATCTTATTTTATTAAATTAAACTTTCCTTAACCGCACTTAAATGAATACTATTAAGATTTATCCTCTGGTAAGCTTGCATGATCATATTGACCATTCAAATTCTTTGCTCACAGATTTTGATATGGATGTAGGTTTCTTTTTAGAGCGATTGGCGTGGAAAGGCTCGCTCTTTAAATGTTAATAGTTAATAGACTTATAACCTACATCCATATCAAAATCTGTGAGCATAGAATTTGAATGTTAAATATGGTCCTGCAACCTGTGTTACCATAGGATAAATCTTAATAGTATTCATTTAAGTGCGGTTAAGGAAAGTTTAATTTTAAAAAAGAAAAGTTGTTTTTTTTTAAGTTAATTTAGGTATATAATAATAATAAAAAACACGTTGTACTTAATTGTTTTTATTATTTTGACTATATGGTGAGAGTTTCTAGTTCGATTGATCGATCTAACAGGGAAAAAAGAGGCCAGGTAGACCGATCACTCGAACTATGCGGGATACGAATCCATGCAGGTCGATGAGTCGGTCTAACTGGAATTAAAAAGACCAAGTAGACCGATTACTCGGGCGAAGTGGAATTAGGATTCCTTATAGCCCGATAGACGAACCAACGGGAAAAATAAATCCACGTCGTCCGAATAGTCGGGCGGAGTGGAATTGCGATTCCTTATAGTCCGATAGACGAACCAACAGGAAAAATAAATCCACGTCGTCCGACTAGTCGGACAAAGCAGTTGGACTACGTGGCTACAGGGGTAAATTTTCGTGAGATTCCTTGATGTTAACCCTCGTTTATAATCATAGAAAATCATAGCACGAAAAGCTTCCCGCGAGGGACATATAATCTTTAAAAATATTTTAAAAAAGAACTACACATAGGAAGAACTACACATAGGTGGCCAATGATTTTCACCACGGAGATTTGTATTGAAATTAGCCGTCAATTCCAAATAGTTTCAGGAAAACAGAGATTGTATTTATTCTGTGGCTAACAATTTTCGGAACAACCTAGGTATACAAAAAGGATATTGGGTGGTACACCCAGTCCTAGTTCCCTCTTTCTGAATCGAACCCCCGTCTGTTGGAAGTATGCTGGTTAGTGGTTATCTAAGAATATATTGTGTTGCACAATTTTTTAATAAAACTAGCTGTTTCCTGCGATTTTGGAGGTTCTGTAAGCTCAAGGGAGATTGTTTTGTATGGTACCCCAGTGGCACCGAGCTCTTCATATCGGTTTAGCGCAACCCTGCTGCCCGCAGTTCGGCAAGTAACTATTTAGTAATCTGTGGTTCGGCATCGACGGTGCGTGTTACCACAGATTACTAAATAGTTACTCGTATGCGCCGGACGGCCTGGCCATCTACTGCTCGGCTTCTATGTGAACGCAACCCTAACTGTTTTCTGCTCAGATCTACTTCCACGAGCGATTTCACGCTTTATAGGGATTTGGCGATAAAGCTTCCATCGCTTCTGTTTTGTTGACGGAACACTTGCAGTTTGTTCGTCAATCGTTTCGTCTCTTTCCATGTCTCGCAGCAGAACAGACTACACGATAGATTAAAGATGGATACGAGGGCGATTAAAGGATAACAAATCGGCACAAAACGTTGTAGATCACTGACCTAAGTATTGCTTGTACTCGCTTTCAGGTTTCGATAGAATCGATCGTCTATTAAGGCGTAAAGACGACTCAATCCGAGCATGTCTATCCATGATAAAATAATATCGAACGTAACACTATTCAATTTAAGTTCAAATCAATGCGGGCTACAACACGGCGGCGGCGTTATATTGTGAGACCGAACGCCCCGACTCCTCGGATCAAGATTTTTGATTTTTTATAATAATGTTTTCAATTAAAATGGAAGGTGTTAAAGTCGCCACTTTTTGTGTGTTGATGTCATTCAACACAAACTGTTTGTTTTTACTTCTTTACGCACGCTTGACTTGGGGAGTAAGCTGGTGAATGCGTTACGTGAACTGCGTGATGATAAGTTTATATTCAGTCGTGTGGTCTAAAGCACACTCGTTTTTTTTATTAGTTGAGGAATATTTTATTTTTTCAGTTACAGTAGTAGAATTACGTAGTCTTTAATAATTTGAATTGAATAATGTGATTTGAACCTTGTGAGGGCCTTATTTATAGTACCTAAACTACTTTACAAGTAAAAGATATACTAATGCTGTAATTAGGTAATTACGTGCAGGAAGGTACGATTGGATACTTAAAGATTCATAAATACTTACCTACGAGTATACTTATATAATTTATAAGAATAGGTGATGAGCTATCTACGTAGGTGCTTAATTAAAAGTTACCACTTCATAAGTACCTAGGTAGTAAGGTACCGACGTACTTAGGCGCTACAGCGGGCATCACAGTAACGATGGTAACGCACCCACGTGGTCGTTGAGCCCGTTGAATCGATACCTATAATTTGGCGCAAGCGCACGTATAATCTAGCCCGCCCTACCTTTAGCACGGTCCCCCCCCCCCCGCTGACACATAGTGTTACTCGTCGCGTCGCCCACTAGGTATATGTATCTATTAATTCGAAATTCGAATCAATGGGAGATACTAGTTACTTGGAACAGTTTTACTGTATAGATAGTGTATCACCTGTTTTTACCCGACTGCGCCAGAAGGAGGGTTATGTTTTTCGAGAGTATGTAATGTATGTATGTATGTATAATTGTTTGGCACGCTCTGCAGCCTGAACGGCTGGATGGATGTTGGCTTGAGACTTGAGAGGTGTCGTTAGATTCGTATTTACTGTGAGAGTGACACTGGGTACTTATATCAAAATAAAAAAAACAAAATGGCGGATTTTTGGCGCCAAATTCAAATGTTTGACACGCTCTGCAGCCTGAACGGCTCGATGGATTTTAGCTTATAAGTCACTGCTTGAGGGGTTTCTTTAGATACGTATTTACTGTGAGAGTGACACTGGGTATATCAAAATATAAAAAAACAAAACAGCAGATTTTCCGGAGAATTACAGCAAGAGGTATTTGTCGACGATCGCACAATATCGCACTTCGAGGACAAGGAAAAATTGAACGCGGGATGTTGCCCTTAATCCTAAGTTGGGCTATAACTGTCCACAAACTTCAGGGTGCTACACTCGATTTGACACTTGTGGACCTCGGTTCACATATATTTGCTAAAAGTCAAGCTTAAGTAGCTCTTAGTCGAGTTAAAACATTAGCTGGACTGGTCATCTGTACACTTGATCCTAAAAAACTTTTGAATTGGCCACACGATCAGAATTCTTTTATAGAGCTTCAACGTTTACGAGAATAATATTCTATCAACTGATAAGTTAATAATCTGCGTAATCTTAATGTGTGTCATGTGTATATAGGTTACTACTCAAACTCATTCAATAATAAAACTAAAATCATTTTACAACAAAATACGGTAATTTAAAAAACTAAATAACCCGACTGCATTTCTGTGTAATTTGGAAATGAAAAACCCTAAAACAAGAAAGTCGTCATACCCGACAGTCGGGACCCATTCAAGAAAGTCAGCCGTCTAGTCAGTATATTGGAGTAATCTGCAATGTAATATAGGTATGTGCTCTCAATTCACTATGCCTCCATTTCTAGAATGGGTCCCGACTGCTACAATTTTTCTTGTATTTAAAAATATTGTTAAAATATGTACAATGGGCTGCTGTTCTATAATTTACCTACCCCCATTAGTCGAATGCCCGTTTGCACTAAACTTCTTAAAGCGCCTTAACACTATTATGTAAAGTCGAAATTGACATTTTTGGTATGCATTTGACGCTTATAAGATAATCATCGCCTTAGCAAATTTGCCGATTCTTAAGTTAAATGCAATCGGAATCGACGACTTTCTTGTTTTAGGGTTTTTTTAATTTCCAAATTACACAGAAACGCAGTCGAGCTTTTTGTTTTTTAAATTACCGTTTTTTATTTGGTTAAAGTTTAGAATGATGACACGTAGTCTAAGAAAAAAATATATAAAGTCAAATATATAAAGTCAAATGTAGACAGAAACCTCCGTTGTCTGTGACTGCGGGTTGTGATTAAACTTTAGAACATAAGAGCTATACATTTTTTTTCTTTTAAAACCCCAACGCAACGTAAAAAGCGGGGTGTTATAATAACATTTGTATCTGCGTTACTGTGTATCTGTGTATCTATCTGTGGCATCATAGCTCTCAAGTGGATGAACCGATTTCGATTTGTTAACCCCCGACGTAAAAAGATGGGTGTTATAATTATATTTGACGTGTGTATCTGTCTGTGGAATCGTAGTTCTTAAACGAATGGACCGATTTTGATGCGGTTTTTTTTGTTTGAAAGTTGATGTGATCGAGGTGACGCACGAGGTGATAGACTATCTATCTCAAATAACTCGTTGATTGTGATACCTATAATAATAAGTCAGGTAGGACTTATTTAATGATTATTGTGCAGTAAATAATAAATATATTTTTATTATTACAATACTAACCTACCTATATCTTGGTTTTTAATTGTTTCATTTTATATATGACACAGTAAGGTTTGCAAAACTTTTAAAAAAAATATTCTAATTTGTCCCTCGAAAATGACCCTTATTTTAAAAAAATATTAATTGACTTTGCACATCTATATTTGGGTCAAAGGATTACACCATCCTACCAAATTTCGCCTGATTTGGTCAAGTAGATTCGGAGAAAATTGGCCGTGACAGATGGACGGACAGAGAGACAGACGCACGAGTGATCCTATAAGGGTTTCGTTTTTTTGTACGGAACCCTAAAAATCGCTCTGTCTGTTCCAAATTTCAGTTAAAATGTAGCAATTTATATGTATTCATCAATAACTGCGTAAAATTGCGCATGTTCAATTTATTTCGGAGCAGAGAATAGCAGCCCATGACGAGTTTTTTTTTTTGGATTTCTTAAAATTAATCTTTCGATCTTTATTTCCCTCTAGTCGGGGGACCTTCAAAAATAGTATAATAAGCAACTAAACTACTGAATAAAGGACGAATTTAAAGCGATGGCCATAGAAGAACCACGAGCAAGTGAAGGGTTCCAATGACTGAATCACGACCGTAGGGAGTGAATCGTGATTCAAGTATTAGAACCCTAAGCGACACGAGCGATTCATGGCCCTCGATATAAACCCGTTATAATCAAGAGTTGCATACTATATACTCTAAACCATGACTCATGATTACGCAGATTATTAACTTATCAGTTGATAGAATAATATTATCGTAAACGTTGAAGCTCTATAAAAGAATTCTGATCGTGTGGCCGATTCAAAAGTTATTTAGGATCAAGTGAACAGATGACCAGTCCAGCTAATGTTTTAACTCGACTAAGAGCTACATATGCATGACTTTTAGCAAATATAATTATAGCCCAACTTAGGATTAAGGGCAAAATCCTGCGTTCAATTTTTCCTTGTCCTCAAAGTGCGTTAAAATCAATCGTACATGTTTCAATCCGTATACGAACTCCTGGTTGATATTTTTTTATTGCGCGGTCGTCAACAAATACCGCTTGCTGTAATTTTCCGGAAAATCTATTTTTTTTATATTTTGATATACCCAGTGTCACTCTTATAGTAAATACGTATCTAGCGAAACCCCTCAAGCTAAAATCCATCGAGCCGTTCTGGCTGCAGAGCGTGCCAAACATTTGAATTTGGCGTCAAAAATCCGCCATTTTGTTTTTGCCGTATGGCTCCCGGCTTAGAATAGGGCCATCCTATTTCATCCAATAGGTGTCGTAAGAGCCGACTAAGGGACTCAAACCGGAGGATGGGCAGCAGCGTCTTTCCGTGACTTGCAGCCAATCTGCAACACTGCGATCGCCAACCCGCCTGCCAAGCGTGGCGATTACGGCAACACCCCCCAAATGACCGACACAAAGAAAAAACGGCCCCTAGTCCCCGGCGGCCCCGCTATTCTTGGCTCCGGTAGCGGTCAAGGTAACGGCGGGGCATGGGGTGCGAAGAATCCTCGGCAGATGCCAGGCTACCAAAACAAAAGACCTCTGGCCCTGGCAACCTACAACACGCGCACACTGCGAACCGACGTAAAGCTAACGGAACTCGAGGAAGCATTGAGCAGGTTACGATGGGACATCGTAGGATTGTGTGAAGTCCGAAGAAAGGGGGAGGACACCATAATCCTTAAATCCGTAAACCTGCTCTATTTCCGGGAGGGCGACCAACTGTCCGAGGGTGGTGTCGGGTTTCTAGTCCACAAGTCCCTCATTAACAATGTGGTCCGGATCGAGAGTGTTTCGACGAGGGTAGCGTACCTTATTCTCCGAATTACCAAACGGTATTCGCTGAAAGTTATTCAGGTATATGCACCGACCGCGCAACACTCCGACGACGAAGTGGAGCTCCTATATGAGGATATCTCTAGAGCTCTACATAATAGCTCCCGGACTCAATACACCATTGTTATGGGAGACTTTAACGCGAAACTGGGCAAACGAAGTGATGGTGAGCTGAGAGTGGGGCAATTTGGATATGAAGAGAGAAATGCACGTGGCCAGCTGCTGGCCGACTTTATGGAGAAGGAGGGCCTCTTTATGATGAACTCCTTCTTCAAAAAGCCTAAACAGCGAAAGTGGACATGGTTGCATCCCAATGGCGTAACGAAGAACGAGATCGACTTCATCTTGTCGACAAGAAGGCAAATATTCAATGATGTCTCTGTGATCAACACAGTCAAAACAGGAAGCGATCACCGAATGGTAAGAGGCACATTGAATCTAAAGACCAAGCTAGAAAGATGTCGACTGATGAAGTCCACACTCCGACCAGCACCCATCCAGCTTCAAAACCCCGAAAACTTTCAGCTCGAGTTGCACAATCGCTTCGAATGCCTAGGAGACTGCGAGAATGTGGACGATTATAACGACAGGTTCGTGGAAATTGTCCAAACGGTCGGGTCTAAGACGTTCAAAACTCGCCGTTCAAACAGAACCAAAAAAATCTCTGACTTCACCAGCAACCTCATGGAAGAAAGACGCAGATTGGTTTTGCAGTCCTCTGAAGACGCTACTCAGTATCGGCAACTAAAAAGGCAGATCTCTAAGTCTCTAACTCGCGATTTGCGCCACTTTAATACAAATTATATTGAAGAGGCGATTGAGAACAACAAAGACTCAAAAGTGTTCGCTAGAGATCTGTCTGTTGGTCAAAGCCAACTGACCAAGCTGAAGACTGAGGACGGCAGGATCATATCGTCTAAGACTGAGTTGCTGGAAGAAGTTGGAACACACGTCTGCCTGTCAGCGATCTGGCTAAAGACCAAAGAGCTAGACTTACCCGACACTATACCGAAGATATCCCGGACGTCAGCCTGTATGAGATTAGAATGGCTCTTAAACAGCTTAAAAACAATAAGGCACCGGGTGATGATGGAATTACGGCTGAACTTCTGAAAGCAGGTGGAACACCGGTACTTAAAGCTCTTCAGAAATTATTTAATTCCGTTATACTTGAGGGACAAACGCCTAAGGCATGGCACAGAAGTGTGGTCGTGCTATTCTTCAAAAAGGGCGACAATACCCTGCTGAAGAACTACAGACCCATCTCACTTCTGAACCATGTCTACAAACTGTTTTCGAGGGTCATTACGAATCGTCTCGCACGCAGGTTTGACGACTTCCAGCCTCCCGAACAAGCCGGTTTCCGAAAAGGATTTAGTACCATAGACCACATACATACGCTGCGGCAGATTATACAGAAGACCGAAGAGTACAATCAGCCACTATGCTTGGCGTTCGTGGACTATGAGAAAGCCTTCGATTCGGTCGAAACCTGGGCTGTGTTACAGTCTCTCCAGAGGTGCCAAGTTGACTATCGATACATCGAAGTGCTGAAGTGTTTGTATGAAAACGCCACTATGTCGGTTCGCCTCAAGGATCAAAACTCGGAACCTAACCAGCTGCAGCGAGGGGTGAGACAGGGAGACGTTATATCTCCGAAACTGTTCACCGCCGCCCTGGAAGATGTTTTTAAGCTTTTGGACTGGGGTGGACTCGGCATCAATATCAACGGCGAGTACATCACCCACCTTCGATTCGCTGACGATATCGTGGTCATGGCTGAGACTATGGACGACTTAGGCACAATGCTCGATGGCCTCAGTAGAGCCTCTCAACAAGTGGGTCTTAGAATGAACATGGACAAGACGAAAATTATGTCAAACGTCTGTGTCATACCTACTCCTCTGAAGGTTGGAGGCTCTACACTCGAAGTTGTTACCGAATATGTATACCTGGAACAAACAGTCCAGTTAAGTAGGTCCAACTTCGAGAAAGAGATCAATCGTCGAATCCAACTCGGCTGGGCAGCGTTCGGGAAGCTTCGCAATATCTTTACGTCCCAGATACCGCAGTGTCTTAAGACCAAGGTCTACGACCAATGTGTGTTGCCAGTGATGACGTACGGAACTGAGACATGGTCGCTTACTATGGGCCTCATAAGAAGGCTCAAGGTCACCCAAAGGGCAATGGAGCGTGCTATGCTCGGAATTTCTCTGCGTGATCGAATCAGAAACGAGGAGATCCGTAAGAGAACCAAAGTAACCGACATAGCTCTCAGAATTGCTAAACTTAAGTGGCAGTGGGCGGGGCACATTGCTCTTAGAACAGATGGCCGTTGGGGCAGTAAAGTTCTCGAGTGGCGACCACGCACCGGAAAGCGTAGTGTAGGCACAGGCAGGCCTCCCACTCGGTGGACCGATGACATGGTGAAGGTCGCGGGAAGCCGCTGGATGCGGGCAGCGCAGAACCGGTCGTCGTGGAGATCCTTGGGGGAGGCTAATGTCCAGCAGTGGACTTCCTTCGGCTGATATGATATGATGATGATGATTTTGATATACCCACCCTCAAGCTATAATTCATCGAGCCATTCAGGCTGCAGAGCGTGTCAAACATTTGAATTTGGCGCCAAAAATCCGCCATTTTGTTTTTTTTATTTTGATATACCCAACCCAGTGTCACTCTCACAGTAAATACAAATCTAACGACACCTCTCAAGCCAAAATCCATCCAGCCGTTCAGGCTGCAGAGCGTGCCAAACAATTATACATACATACATACACTCGAAAAACATAACCCTCCTTCTGGCGCAGTCGGGTAATAAAGACTATTGTGCGGCCGTCCAGAGAATGCTGATTTGACACTTCAACACAGATTACTAAATAGTTACTTCGTACTTCAAGCTAATATAGGTATTTAAGTACTGTGCTTCAAGACAGCGATTAACATTCGATGAATCTCCGAAATTTTAAATAAATTAATCTTTAGTTTCTAAGCTTAAAAGACGAAAAAAACATATATTTTTTACTTAATAGTAACTGAACACTTAATAAGTCTTTGTTTAAGGACAACAGAATGCGTATTTCGGCCGGCATCAAAAAGAATAGAAATAACACAATACACAAGCTGCACCACACGTTCGAGGCGAGAGCACTTCCTCGCTACCCACCTCTCACCTCACTCACTCCAGTGTTGCCAAAATTATGGCAATCAATTACGGTGTTCTAATGCTTTCAGAACTATATAATTGTGCTAAATCTACGGCATACGAGTAAGCAAACCTACCTAGCAAATTCTATTACGGAAACATGATTACTTTGTCTATTAGAAATAGATCAGATAGGCCCGGCCGGAACTCAATCGCTGGAACCGTATCCTTTGCCGAACTGATGAATGTAACTTTGGCACGCCTCATACATTCGTAAATTGGTGTATTTATTTATTTCTAAAGCTTTCCTTTTATCATTTTTAATCGAAAGAGTTTAAATACATCATAGTAGTTTGGCTCTTTTATATAAAATTGGCAATCTTGGGTGTTCAGGAGGTATACATACATACACGCTAGTGCTTTGCTCCGGTTTTGGAAAAACCGGTAAAAAACCGGAGATTGTGAAAACCGGTTTGTATGTAAACGACCGGTTCCAGAAAATTATAATGCTGAAGTGCTCTATTGTTAATACGAGTTCAGCCAATTCAGACAGGCGCTTATGATAGTGGTGTTATGTGCAAATCGGAGTTTGTTCAGAAAGGTATTCGCTTCAACCATCCTCATTATGTTTTCACCTTTGAGACTATACAGTAACGGTCAGAGGATGCATCCCTAATATACTTCTCTTTCAGGGTTGAAGGGATGTGACACGCTATCCTACAGTCTCACTCTTGACTTGCTGTTCAGGTACAGGTTTTGCAAAAGAAAAGTTCGATGTTGTTGTATTCCCATTTCACTCATAACATTGAGTATTTTCTGTCAGTCAATGCGATCGAAGGCCTTGGAGTAGTGGATAAAACACATCGCTATAACGATGTTATGCTTCGTGCCTTTTTTTTATTAATTGTATTATGTTCAGAATCTGCTCTCTCGTACCGCAGCCTCTTATGGATCTCGCCTGCTCTTTGGGTATTTGTCTATTGATATAGGCTTCAAGCTGCTTGATCAGGATGCGTAAAAGGACTTTGCTGGCATGTGAAATGAGTGAGATAGTTCTAAAATTATTTCGGGTTTTTGGTTTAGAATCATAAATTATGTAAGAATTATAGTGGCCAATATAATATGAAAGTGGACGAAATGACGAGAACTGATTATTTAACAAATAAAAATTTGTATATAAAGGATAAAAGGACACGTAAAGACTAAATTTAGCTTTCTTTTAGTACTAAGTTTAATTATTTCAATTTGATAAATTCAAATGAAATAGATGTGCCTGTTTGAGACTGAGAAAAGTTAATAAGTCATTTGTAGGGCTGTGTTTAAGATTCTACAATGTAATAAGATTCTACAATATAACTCCAGAAAATGTAACTAGTTTGCCTAAGAATAAATTCAAGACTCATGTTAAAACGAGTGGTGACTTTTGCTGTCGGAGGCTAAGATCCTCTTTGGGTCACTGAAACAGTGAAGTAAGTACGTTGAAAATGTATATGCTCTAGAAGATATTAAAATATTGGTTAATGCAAAGGAAAAGATTATTTATAGTTATGTATTGATCTTTCAGCGACCACCATAACCTGAGAGTGTAATTTTAATTCGTGACATTATTTGTAAGACTTTAAGGTTTTTCCACGAGACGTTAGACGATCTGTTGGACGATATATATTATATAATGACGTTATTGCTCTCCATTACATTTCTCCGGAGATTCTCCGGTTTTTTCATAAAATCGGTTTTAAAAACCAGAGTTAAATTTTGTATCCGGTGCAAAGCACACACGCAGTAACGGCGAGATTTTTTAAAATGATAGAGCAGCAATACAATTGCATGGAAAATCGTCGTCAAAAGTATAACTTTCAGTTATTTCTTCAATGGATCAGTCCCGTCGTCTAATCGCCACACGCACTATTTTAAGAGGTATCGATGCCGCTGCTGTGATTAAATTACCATTTAATGTTTTGATGAGGCTTCGAGCAGGCTTTCTTCTGTAAAGGTCTCCATAGTCCAGAATCCAACGGGTTGAGGTCGGGACTTCAAGAGGGCCAATCTTGGAAAGCAATAAAATCGGATAAATAGTGCTTTAACCAACGTTAGGTGGTTTGCTTTGCGTTTGTGAGCAGTTGCCGAGTCCTGTCGAAATATCCGATGTTCGTTGGAAAATAAAGTTTAGGTCAATTGCTTAACAACGGGCTTGAAAATATCAGTCTAGTAGTTTACTGCTTTGGTTTTTTACACCTTGATGGCTAATTTTGCCAAGTCTAAAAAAATGCTTTTTTCCTTTAGATTCAATTTAAACGAAAACCTTATTGAATAACCTAAAAAGTAAGATCTACTTATTAGAGTGTTTGTTTCCTTACGAAAGATATATTTGGAGATTTTGCGGCGTGTACTTTACTTTTTCACCGTTCTATACAAAACTTTACCGACTCACTCAAAAAAAAAGACCTAGTTGACTGTCGTATGTTTCCTAACGACAGCTCTGTTTGAAGATTAGCCGGCGCGTTCTTTAATTTCTCTGCAGTGCTGTTTTATACACAGGTAAGACCTAGTTGACTGTCTTAAGAGTGTTTCTTCGTATCGTCAGCTTTGTTTGGAGATTATCCGGCGCATACTATACTTTAGCAAAACTTTGTATGATTGTGAACCCTTCATTGTACGGTTTAGGTTACTATACGTTATAATAAATTATATGGTAATAATTTCACGTCAAAAAAAAACGATTCCGGTTACCTTGAAGTTTAACAAATAGGTCATGCATGAATGAATTATATTTTGAAAATGGGACTTCCTTATTTTCTCCAAAGCTACTGTACCAGTCAAGTTTAAATTTGGTACACATACGAGTGTAGAATTGACATCTAAAGTAAATTAATATTTTTTTAACATCCCCGCACTTTTGGAAAGTTAATAAGAAAATCATGTGACATTTCAAATTAAAGGGCTTTTAGTGAGAATCTCTAAATGTGTTTAAAAAGATTTAAAGATATTTAAGAAAATATGCGAAAATTGACCAAAGTACTAAAGATTAGAAAACCTTTATTACCCGTACAACAATTAAGTAATGATCTGTAACATCTTTCATTTCGCTTTACTGCAATCTTTGCGTGTGATTTTTGTGGAAGTGATTTCTTGAAAAGCTATGGAAGTGTGTAACAGGAAATGCATTGCAGAAAATGCGTTTTTTTTTCAGTCACAAAGGCTTATAAGGAAACATGGTCAAGCTGCCTTTTACTTATCAGTTTTTTTTTCAGTCACGAAGGCTAGGGGAACATGGCCATGCCGTTTCATTTTTAGGGTTCCGTACCTCAAAAGGAAAAAACGGAACCCTTATAGGATCACTTTGTTATCCGTCCGTCCGATCGTCTGTCCGTTCGCCTGTCTGTCGAGACCCTTTATTACGGGAATGCGTGGAGGTAACAAGTTGAAATTTAAACCATATACTTCGGTCTACAGGTTCTTGAAGCTTTGAAAAAAACCAACTTCTAAGTTAACTTAAGGCCGTTTATGCCACAAAAAACATTTATTTCATCACTCTCGAATCAAAATTTATAAAGTATTTTCCATTGACCTAGAACTATGAAAGGCAATTAATACCGTCTTATACTACAAATTAAATCTGAAAACTATACATTTGTAATTAAATCATAAAAAATATAGATTTACTTAAAGTTCGTATATTTCATGCAAGGAATTGAGTTAACCGTGTCATGTGGGGTATCGTATGAAAGGGCTTCATTGGCACAAGCTAAAACAGATTTTTAATTATTTTTATGATATATAGTTTTCGATTGATGACGAAGAATAGAAAAAAAAACTTTTCCCTTATTAATATGTTTATTTTTTATAAATTATATTTTTAAACATTTTATAATTTTGATGTATTTGATATCTAACAATTTGCACTGTTATGATTTATAATATGTACCTACAAATTTGTACGGAACCCTCGGTGGGCGAGTCCGACTCGCTCTTGTCCGGTTTTTTTAATTTGTTACGAAGGCTGAGGAAACATGGCCATGTGGCCTAATGCGAGCTGGAGGCCGGAAGGCCGGTACTTACGGTTTTTACTTATGTCAGACGTTACACATCAAATGCGACTACTGTAAGGCTAGCTTGATTTTTTAGGTCTTTACATTTATCTATTTAGAAATTAGATAAGGTTTAATGCTACATAATCTTGTTAATGTTACCTATTTTTCCGTATACTTAAATAGAACCAAAAGGAAAAAATAAATATTTTTAAAATTTGATTTAATGTTGACAGCCCTGTTACGAAAACTATTTGTTGTATCAAAATGATTTTTATGTTTTTGTTAGGTAGTTTAAGTAGATTTATAATTGGTTAACAATTGCCTCCTGACCTTTGACCTGAAGGAAGAAAATGGGAGAACATATATTCTGTGAAATATGTTCGGTCTAATGAATTTAACTTCCATTCGCCTCGCCCTCACACACTTCCGTAACTCTGTCTTCACGCATCCACCAGCTTTCTCCCCAAGTCAAGCGTGCGTAAAGAAGTTTTACTTCAAAAATATTCCGAAACAGATTTCCGGCTTTATGTGGCCGGTCCGGCCCGGCGGCTGATCACTGTGACTTTCACGGCTTATTTACGGAGCGTATAGAGATAGTTACAAAACGTATAAAGGCTTCTTAAACATAACATTGGCAACACTGACTCACTCACTCAAACCACCTCCAGTGATGCCAGATTGGTGGGAATACCTTCAAATTTGTTTTTTAAGCGTAGTGGAGGGAAAATTTGGGTACAATATTTTGTGGGGGATGTTTGGAGGGAATTGGGAATTTTTATAACTAAAACTGTAGTCTGGCAAAAGCCAAGAAAAGAGTGGAATAGCAATCCAATATTTATAGGTTCATAAATCAGTAAAAAATATTGTAGATAAGATAAATTATAGTCTTTATTGCGCACACTAATTAACAATAAACACAATATAAAAACTTAACTAAAAAAAAAACAAAATTTTAAAATAAAAACCTTATGTAGCTGCTATAGCGGTACAATTTGAGCGGTCATATCGCTCAAAGCACATCTTTCAGACGACTCGGTGTTATTATAATTTTAGTTATTATAAACTAAATGAAATCATGTCACGAAAAAAATTTCATATATTTTTGTATCTGAATAAGGTACCACCGTACCACTTGGAACATCGATTTTGGGAGTTTTTCTTCAAAACCTAAATTTTTGAGAGATTTCGGGAAAGATTTGGGGAGAACCCGAGACGAACATCTGGCAACACTGACCACCTCCTCACTCCGCACAGATATCGCGCCGCGCACACACCGCACTGCACCGGTTTTATCCGCGTGCTAGATTTCCCATACTAACCAGCCAACCAACCAATCCACCGCAAACTCCGCTTTTAGCTCAAGTTTTATTCCGAAAATCAAAATATAAATCGTGTTCATTTCATCAGAATGGACGGTGACGTGTCTCAAGGTGCTTCTGGCGATGTTTCTCCAACTTATGAAGACAGGTAAGCGGTTTTAATATTATACTCTCGGTCACCGTGAACCTGGTTGCCTTATTTCCCTCATGTGCTGAACATTTTAGAGATTTTAAATCTGAGCAAAAAATAATAGTAGCCCTGATATGTGCACTCCAACCCAACTCGCGTAGGTTACGACGATTCCGATGCATACTGAAGTAACCTACAATATGCATCCATTGAAAGCTATAAGCCTCTGAAATTCTTACAAATGCAAATTACTAATCGTAAATAATAAGAACCTATTACTTTTGGCTCGGCGTATGTATAATATATATGTGTTTTATGTAGGTAATCTTCATACTTTCTTTCCACTATGCTCTCGTGATAAACTAAGCATTTCCATTCCAGCAATGTTTGTTTCTGTTTTTGTAGTCAAGTTAAGTATTTGACGGGTTACCTACCTACCTAAAAAGCACTATAGGAAAACTGGAGTCAGGACAAACCAAAAAACAATACGCCCGCCCTAGCTTTGGTAAGTATAGGTACTTACTTACTACCTAACCTTTTTAGCGTGACGCATGGGCGGGCGTCGTCGTCACATCGTTTGGGTGACTCACATAGGTACCTTACCTGCCCAGTAAATTCGCCTTCCCATTCCCAGTGATCTGTCTGTTCTGTAATAGGTTCTCCATTCGACTCTTGACTATCGGATTTTAAACACGTAACTAAGTGCCATCATATACATGCAAATATGTACGAAAAAACAGGGCCAAGCAACAATTGTGCACAATCGTACCTAATTAATAGTGACGAAACGATTACCTACTTCTTTGCATTACGATTGCTAGATTTTTAGATTTTCAAATGAAACAACTTTTTTTTTTTTTTTTTTGTATCAGATGGTACCTATACAAATTAAAATGTTCAAAGAATGTACTTAATACTAAATAGTAAGTACTTACTTCCGCAAAAGTCTAGATCTAAATGTCAATTGCCCCGAAAGTATTTTCCCCTAATTTTAGTTCGTAGTTTTTGACATGAATGAAATCATATTATTTTATGTCTTATATTGATTCGATAGTGTGTTGTTTTGATTTTTATAGATTTTCATTACAATATCCAAAATAAAAATATTACCTACATAATACGACGTGTAAAAAAACTAGATAACTTGTTTTTAGCGCAAATAAAATAGCTGAGAATTGGATGTCAAGGCAGGTAGAAAAGGGTAGATGTCAGTATAATAGACCATCGCAGTACGGACGTGGGGAGAAACCAACTAGACATTCGGGGAATTAGACGCCAACAGCCTATCCCATTTCATTCAACTGACAAAATAAACTAATGAGATCTTTTTAATAGGCTATTTTACCGTCATCATCATATCAGCTCATATACGTCCCCACCGAGGGCCTCGAGCCTACCCTGAATTAGGGCAATCGGGCCTTAGTCGACCACGCGGGCCCAGTGCGGGTTGGTCGACTTCACCACACAACCTGCGAGTTTCTCCGCAGGCGTGTGCAGGTTTCCTCACGATGTTTACCTTGTTTGTTTATTTTGCCGTATAAAATTAAATTAAAAATCACTGTTCAATAAATAGCATTTCTTCTCAAATAGCAAAAACACTTGCTCATTTAAAAAACAATCTATAATTTTATATTTATTAAAAACAACAAATTAGTTCATTAAAGACTATGGATTAAGGACCATTATGTATGACGTCACTATGTCAGTAACCCGAATAATAGGGATGACGAATGACTTACTTTTTATCATCTGTCAAAAACGACATTTTGTTGTAAAAAATTTTGAAATACCTAGGCGTGACGTCATTGTTTTGCAGCGTCTTTTATGTATTCATTTTTTAATGTTGGTTTATTAAAAATCGAAGACTTTATGGAAAACAAACGAGTAAGGTTTTCCGAAGTTTAAGTAGGAGGGCAATTTAGTGATCAAGAGATTATAATTTATTTCTGATTCTGTCGTCATCCCTATTGCAGAACAAACTTTCGTTTTTGACAGTTGATAAAAAGTTACTCAAATGACTAGTAGTAAATTACCGTATTCTTGAGTCATTTTAATCTATCTATGTTAGGGGGTTTAACATTTTTTGGTGTCCCAAAATAACTTTAATTCGTCTATATTATCTTACCTTTTAATGTATTATTTTTAGAATTTCTAATTTCTATTAAAGTTAAAGGATTGCGTAAACGTTACTTTGGTGCTTAATATTTCGTTAACGCTGCTTTTGATTTAATGAGGCCTATTGGTTCAACATTAACCCGAGGGCTAGTACCTACTAATTATATACTGTGCGGAGGGGGCCCAATAAAAAAAAAACAAACATCACTGTAAATCTAGCAGAGGTGAAGTGAATTGTGTAAATTGTCTGTGACACACGGACAGACAGACGGACGGACATAGATAACGAAATTATAAGGTTTCGTTTTTAGTTATATATTGACTTGGGATTTCTAACTTGCCTAAGCTTGAGAACCTAAAACAGTACAGTGATACCTAGGTTATGAATTTATGATATGAAGTCGGCCCGCCGGTGCTTATTCGATACCTACCTACTTAATGTTTGTAAATCGTAATATAGAAAAATTATGTAAAAAAATCACAAACGTTCAATACATAAATCATTGAAAATAGCACCAATTTTTTGTGGTTTGTTATAGCCCACGTCAGACCATCAAGTATCAGTCGCACGTCAAACAATTTCAATATTTTCAACGAAGATGTACAGATTCATTTCAGAATTTATGAAGTCTCGTTCTTTTTTGTTTACATTCTTTACTCTATTACTCTTCAATGTCTAACACTATTCGTTATACCAATTTTTTTAAATCGTGACCTTTTGACGAAATTAACTCGCCAACTGAAAAAAATCATAAGATTAGAACTGATGGCTTAAATAAACATAAATTAAAGTAAGTCTTTTTCTTTTAAAAATATTGAAATAAATACCTTAAATTTCGTTAGCATACACAATACAGCAAGATCAAAACGGAACAGGTGTGCGACCACCTCGCGTGGCAGCAACTACATAAATCCTGATCCCGAGAGCCGGTGGCCACGCGCCAGCCTTTCGCCCCTCGCGAAGATAAGTGGACTTTCATGCCTAGCGCACTTTCACCCGTGTGCACAGTGCACACTCGCTGAACGGTGCATCAAAACGGCTTGCGCGAGTCCCCTTTTTATTAATGATTTACATATATATCTTCATTCATACAATATAAAGCATACGCACGATACGTCTATTATGCATATGCATGGGTTGAGATGAGTATAATATTTCTGTTAAGTACTAATTGTAGGTATGGTCTATCAGCGTAAATTGGAATATATATACACATATATATATATATATATATATATATATATATATATATATATATATATATATATATATATATATAAATTATCAGCAGATTCTCGAGTCTAATCTTTTCACTTCTATAAAAGTGCTATATAGATACGGGGCGGTATGGAAGGTTTGGAGGTGGAGGAGATAGGATGGTTCATCCATTTAGGGACCGATTGAGTGACTCTTATATCAAATTAGAACCTAATCGAGTCGTATACTTCTGAGTTGTAGACCAGCAAATAAGTTAATCGGGAACAAACCAGAGAAAATTGAACATCGCGCCGTGATTAAGTTTCTTACCAAACAAGGAAAGGCACCTTAGACAATTTTTCAAATTGTCTCCCGGGTTTTGTTACTGGCGATGATACTGAACTTGGGTTCACCACTACGAAACAGTCAAGGCACAAAAAGACACCCTCCCCCCCCCCCTCTTGCCCCCCTAACTTCTAACAATGTAATGTCATACATAATGTGTCTTAATCGGCCGGAAAAATCATAGCGACCTTCTCAGTGGTCGGGTCGTGGTACTCGGTGGACTGAGTACCTATTACCTACTCAGTCCACCTGGGTTGACCCCGAAAAAAAAATGCCTGTGGTCCACCTTAAGGCATGCGACTTTTGCATATCAAGTTTAAAATAATAACCTAACTGCATTCCGCCAGGGGGACGGCAGACAGTATCATCAAACCTAACTTACCTATTATCGCTCGCTGAACTCATATATCATACATTTTGATATTAAACTTCAATTAATAGACTTTTTGTTAGGTGGTTGTATTACAATCGCAACATAAAACAATTTCCTGTAAAACGAAAAAAACTAAGATGCGTTTCGGGTGGAGAGATGTGGGGACCGAAGGGGGAAAGGTTGGGGGCAACTGGTCGTAACACCATCATAGAAGCCCAAAGAAGATAACTGCAAAATGGTATTACTTAATCATAACGTGCAAGGTTAGCAACATTTTACCTTTTTAATTCGAAAATAGATTAATCAAACGTTACACATTTTTATCGTTTACGTGACGGGTTTAAGATTTTAAAATTTCATCTTTTATCGATCTTGACTCTGGCGTTTAGGGTTGCCAGAAAAATTCAAGAAGAATATAGGAGATTTCCATTTAGGGGGTCAAAAGAAAACAGTATCCAGTTAAAATATATAGTAGACTATATTTTTTCATGTAATTATATTTTTGGGAACTTTGGGCCATTTTAATGAGTTTATTATTAATCGCTTTTTCCGCCGGGTAGGCCCAGTTAACTTTGATTCCCTATCTGTATCTTCTTCACTTCCACTTTCAGCATTTAAATCACTCATTTTGTAAGTATATTTCACACAGAAGAGGCGAACCGAACAATAAATGTACAAAGAACTGGTGCTAGGACATCATACAGACAGAATGATATTTGACATTGACACTTGACAGTGGCATGACATGACTCTTAAAAGTTCAGAACACAAACAATGTGATTTTTACTTATGATATGATCTGCTCAGTTTTGTTTAGGATTTCGGGGTTCGTTTCTGAACGCGTGTTTTTAACTCGATTTAAGTATGTATGACAGACACGTCGCTGTATGGCTAAAATATAGTAGATTTGTCTACTATATATTTTTTCAACAGTATATAGTATCTTGGCCCAAAATATAGTAAGATACTATATTATATAGTAGATCTGGCAACCCTACTGGCGTTGTACGGTCACAGGGCTGTGGGTGCAAAGTGCCTGCCTATACACTAACTAGATAGTGGGAAGCAGGTCCCGCGGGGTTGTACATTAAGCAATGCAATGCTTGTGTGCATTCTGAACATGGAAGGGGTGTGGCCAACTTGCTATTGGCTTGCTTCGATGTACCCAGCAACGGTAATGATTTTAATACATTATTATTATTATAGGTTTTTTTGTGCGATATATAAGGTCTAACAAAACTAGCTGATACTATTTTACTGGTGCTTCTACCCATAAAACTGAACAACTTTCCCCATGGAATTCATAGTCATAACGCAAAAAAAATTAGCTCTCCCATAATAACTCGATCAGCTGATGAGCCAACTTAGTATGGGAAGTACATTTTTTTTTGAGATTTTACTATTGGATCCATGGGGAAAGTTGTTCAGTTACATGGGTAGAAGCACCAGTTCAAATAGTTTCAGCTAATTTTGTAAGACCCAAAATTGTATTAAAAAAAACGTAGATACATAAATTAGATACCATTTTCAAATGCAAAGAGGATAGGTAGATTACTGGAATAGGTATGTAAAATAATTTGAATTCCTCTTTGTAGTATTAATTCTGTGATCGTCTTGAAGAAAATTGCGATTTTTAGCACCAGTATTGCCTTTGAACGAAGGTCTAGCCGTGGGGTTTTAGCTATCTGATATCTTGACGGATTTCATTGTACGTGGTGTCAACCTGAGGCACAGCCTGAGGTATCGGTAATTTTTAAAACCTCGTTTGAGTGATAATTCGAAAAAAAAACCGTCTTGGTTTATACGGCAACCACTAAAACTACGGAATTAGTTTCCTAGGATTATAGGGACATATGGGGTTAGCTATCTGATATTTTGACGGATTTCATTTTACGTGGTGACAACATTGAATTTGCACGAAATCGATCGGTAGTTTTTTTTAAATATCGTTTGAGTGATAATTCGAAAAAAATCTTGGTTTATACGGCAACCACTAAAACTACGGAATTAGTTTCCTAGGATTATAGGACATATGGGGTTAGCTATCCGATATCTCGACGGATTTCATTTTACGTGGTGTCATCATTGAATTTGGGTGAATCAACTATTCTTTGCTCTCAATAAAACAAATTTGGAAAAAATAATAATAACAGATTTTACAAATTTTCTGTTTTATACTAATAAACCATAGATTTAATTTTTCTAGTATGCTTTCAGCACCGATTTTTTTACAAATTTTTAATGCTTTTTTGGGTTCCAAATAAGAAATCGAGCTGAAATAAGTCCACTGAGTCACATCGTCATTTTTGCTTTTTATGGGAAAAAAACAAAATTTAGTAGAAAACTAATATGCTTTATTATGATCCAGCGACCAAATAAAACGGGAAATACCTATAAGAAAATTTAAAATTGTAACTAAATATGGCAGATTTTTGGCGCCAAATTCAAATGTTTGTGCACGCTCTTCAGCCAGAACGGCTCGATGGATATTAGCTTGAGGGGTTTCGTTAGGTACGTATTTACTGTGAGAGTGACACTGGGTATATCAAAATATTAAAAAACAAAATAGCAGATTTTCCGTAGAATTACAGCAAGTGTTATTTGTCGACGATCGCACAATAAAAAAATATCAACCAGGAGTTCGTATACGGATTGAACCATGTACGATTGATTTTGACGCATTAAGTGCAATCGGGTATGACGACTTTCTTGTTTTAGGGTTTTTCATTTCCATATTACACAGAAACGCAGTCGGGTTTTTTAGTTTTTTAAATTACCGTATTTTTTTGAAATCATATTGTGTCGTATTGTCTTTCCGTTCGCCTGAAAGTAAAAATAAAGTTTTCCAAATATACAGGTTGAGTGACTGGTAAGTAGTACAAAAACTTTTAAGGGGATAAATAAACTACATCTAATTTACAACAGAAAAATCCAATTAAATGAATAAATGAAATCAAGGTTTTCGAGTTATAGCCTATTTATTTTTTCATATTTGTATGAAAAACGAATTTGTTTAAATGTTTTGTGATTTTGCAAAACAAGTTATTATATTATTGACTTGCAAAAGACGGTAAAAACTTCCTTATTTTATCATTTACTAACAAAGTAAAAAAAAATACAAATTATATGTAACAAAAAACAATGATTGCTGTCAAAAGGGTGTCAAGTCCCTTACCAATTTTCAATAAAAAAATATTTTTGTGTTTTTTTAATTTCAAGATTTATGTTTTTCGCATTAACAGACATCTCTGACCCTCAAGCATCATTGAATAACTTTGATTCACTAGCTCATCCAAAAAATTGGAACTTGATTTTTCCCAAAATTGTTGGATAATTAGTAGTCCCCTTTTGACAACAATCATTTTTTTTGTTGCAATTTATTTGTATTTTTTACCTTTTTTACTTTGTTGGAAAGCTGAAGTGTGGAAGATTTTACCGTATTTTTAAAGTCAACTTTTTTTAAATTCACATTTAAAGAAATATTCTTTAATTCGAAAACCGTTGATTTAGACTCCTAGTATGAAGTAACTAGTATCTTATCAGTGCCCCTAGTTACTGACTTTTTTGTTCTAAATTAGATGTTGTTTAACCCCTTAAAAGGATTAGCACTTCTTACCAGGCACCTTGTATAGTGTGAGATGAAATTGTTGCAAGGATTACAAATATGTATATACCAAATATGTATTACAAATACAGGATAGTGTGAGATGAAATTGTTGCAAGGATTACAAATATATACCAAATATTACAAATACAGGGTGATTTCGGGGTCGTGATCCCAACCATTTTTTTCTGACTCAGTAAATGATTGCGATGCTACCTGTATTTATTTTAATTGAAACAAAGATGATTCGTTATTTACGTATTTTTATTTAAAAATTATTATTGACTCAAAATGCGTGGTCACCCTACTTTTAATTACACCTTTTTATTAATTTTTATTAATAGTAGGGTGACCATGATCTCGAATTATCGCAGTTTTTTTTTGCTGACTAAAAGTAAAAGTCGCTGGTGTACTGTTAGTCCTAACCTATCGTGATCCTTAGGAGAATAAAGTAAGTTAAATGCTTCTTTCTTGCTCCACGACCCCGTACTCACCCTGTATGTTAAAGAAAATGTACAAAAATTGAGCTTTTCCACCCACTCCTTTTCTCCGAAATACCTAGTAAAAAATTAAAAAACGGAATATAGTGCCTCTTTTTTCTAGTGTCTCTTTTTTCAAATAGTGTACAGGAAAACCTAAACAAAATTGGTATGAATGAAACGCTCTTCACGCGAGCGCGAAAAATCGGCCAAGTGCGAGTTCGACTCGCGCAAAGTAGGATTCCGTGGTTCAAAAAATGAATGTATTTAAAAAAAAATGTTTTTCGTTGTTAATAGAAAATTTTGTACGGAAAATGTATGAACTTTTTACAAATACAATTGCTCGTCTTAAGTTGGTCGACTATTAAACAACAAACTAAACCAACTCCCAAACTAATAAAGTCTACTTATCTGTGACAGTTTTCCTTTAAAATTGGGTATTTACATTAGCGTAGGAAAGCTCCTAACTATGCAGTTAGACCTATAGTCTTATTCTTTAAACCACTGGTTTGACAAAGATACAAGTGTGACAATCCTGCAAAGTAGAACTAACTTTAGATCGTTAGAGAAAAACAGACATAATGTACAAAATACAGAAGAATGATGTCCATTTATGTCTTACATGAACAAATGCAAAGAAGAGTGCAGATTACCGATTTCTTTACACTACATGCTTTCGAACACTTAATCTTACATCCACATTTTGATTAAAACTTTACACACTGCAGCAACCTATGGCACATCGATCCAAATTAGAAGGAGTTTGTTTCTTTCTTTCTTCCAACAAAACTGGCATGGACCTGGTGCGAAAGCCCATATACCAGCTTGAAATATTTAGCGGATACATAATGAAGAAAGAGCATTTTATGAGGAAGGCAGTCTTTCTGGGTTCTGATTTTTGTGACAGAAGATTCCCCTTCTCAGATCATTAATTGTATCGTCTTTTCGGCCTCCGTAACACCTCACTAAATTAGCGCACTAGGGCTCTTGAACTAAACACAATTTTTGGTACTTAAATATTTAATTCAAATATAACTGCATGTAGTGGCTGGCTGGTAGGGTAACGAATTCTCCGGTTTTAAGACTGTGAAATGGTAAAATAAACTGTTTACGTGTGTAAGTGTAAACTACCGAGAAATATACAAGAAAACAGAAAAATGTACATAAAAATAATTATTTTTGATATTGTTGTTATGATGTGAGGCTATTTTCTCGCAAACCGTTGATTTTACCGCTATGACTGTAAGAAGCAAAGTTGTAGATAATTTTATGTTGAACATTTTTTCATATATTCACTCTAGCTTATATAGTTTTTTTTAAGTAATATGGCCGCCATTTTTTTTTTATAGAACTAATTTGCCCCCCCCTCAAAATTGTTAAAATATACAACAGCTATCAACATAATATTGGAAATTTGATCATGACTTGTAACTCCCGTGATATTTTTATATGGAGTTTCACACCTACTATATAGTTACTTAGGTATGTAGAATTATACATATTATTATTTAGATTATAGAGTTAACCTTCAACTGGTGACGTGAATGTGAGTCACAGTATTGGAGAGGTGACGTCATTATGACGTATCAATAAAAAGCCATAAATACTGTAGATTAAGTGTAAGGGAAATAAAATAGATGATGTTATGTAAATGTAGGTTAGTTTGTTTCTAAAATAAAACACACTTTTGACATATTAAACGTAAACTTAACTGTATTCATACACTTGAACTTAATACTGAATTTTGGTCTGTGTTTTGGTAGACATGAGATCTATTGACATAAAATTAATGAAACTGAAAAGAAAAATAACAACCACCCTTATTTTCTCATTAAGACTTAGGTAATTAATAAAAAAAATCAATTTTTGCATATTGGTTACACACAAAAAATAATTTGATTCATTTTGAATGAAATTTTACAACAACAGCTCACAAATAAAACATAACACTAAAGGTGACGTAACGTCAAAATGACGTCGGGTACCATCTAATACCTAAACTGTGCGCGTGCGACGTCCGTTCTGTGTATCGGCCGACGCCAAACTGCACACGAGGCAGCTACTAGGGGGCGCGGTCGCGGGGAGCAAGCCGTTTCTGAGAAATACAGTGTTTTTGTCGTCGCGACGTCAAATTGACGGTACGTCACCAGTTGAAGGTTAAAGGTCGAGGACAACTTGTATAGTGTAGCCCCGACGCGGGAGCGTACTGCAGCTGTCTCGTGCCGTACTCAAAGTTGGGTAGCCGTGTATTTGTGACAGGCATATTGTATGATTTGTCATTTTACAAATGGTCAGGCAAATTGTATAATTAGTCCGTATATAAGGTGTAACAAAATTAGCTGAAACTATTTTAACTGATGCTTCTTACCATGAAACTGAACAACTTTGCCCATGGAAGCCATAGTCAAATCTCAAAAAAAAATTAACTTCCCATATTAAGTTGGCTGATCAGCTGATCGAGTTAGTATTGGAGAGCCAATTTTTTTTGCGATTTGACTATGGGTTTAATGGGGAAAGTTTTTCGAAAGAAGCACCAGTTAAAATAGTTTCAGCTAATTTTGTTAGACCTTTTAAAAGGTGTAACAAAATTAGCTGAAATTATTTTAACTGGTGCTTCTACCCATCGAACTGAACAACTTTCCCCATGTAACCCAAAGCACAGATTACTAAATAGTTACTTCCCATAGTCAAATCGCAAAAAAAAATTTCGACTCCTATACTAACTCGATCAGCCAACTTAGTATGGGAAGTTCAAATTTTTTTCTTTCAGATTCTATGGGTTTCATGGGGAAAGTTGTTCAGTTTCATGGGTAGAAGCATCAGATAAAATAGTTTAAGCTAAGTCTGTTAGACCTTTTATATAAACGGCCAGGAAAATTGAAAAATGCCGTACGCAGATTGTAAAATGAGCAAGCGAAGCGAGCGATGTTAGGTTCGGTCAGGTTTCATTGATTATACAGTCATAGAGCCTCCTCCCCCCCCCCCCCTCTGGGTAGCAGAAATCTGCATAAACGGCCAAGCAAATTGTAAATACCGTACGCAGATTGTAAAATGAGCAAGCGAAACTGAAATGAGTGAACGAAGTGAGCGGTGTTAGGTTCGTCAGGTTTGTTTGATTGATGATTATACAGTCAAAGAGCCTTGCTCTCTCCCTCTCTGCCTGACGATTTGTAAAATGACGAGCTATACTATACACCTGCGACATAATATACATTAATATTCGGGCAGGAGAGGAGGGGTTGTCTGCACAATCAAGCTTCTTCACAGCTGCCGCTGAAGCGTTAGATCTTAGAAGAGGAGCTTAGAGATAGAGGTAAAGTTACTACCTATACTACAAAAGTAAAGCAAATAAAATTTGCAACAAAAAAGGTTCCATTAATTTTTACGCTAGGATTTAAAAAAAGGATTAAACTGAAATTTTATAAAAAAAAAGAATTCCACTGAGAACTATGATATTTCTGTGTCATGCAACTCGTGCATAACGACCGACACCTGATTTTATTTATAAGCGTATCGTGTAGGCACAGAATATATATATAAGTACTAACGTAGTGTAGGTCTCATCAAGATATTTGTTTTGGTCACGCAGTTTTTTCGTAAAATGCTCAGTTTCCGAGAAAATACCTATCAGAAATCCTTTTTGCCCATGTCATAGTACTAATATACCTATGTATACTTAAAGTAATAAAAAATCGAAACTTTTAGAAAGTGATGAAAAGTAATAAAAACATGTAAAAATCGAGTATTGGGCGTTCGGTTTCAAGTTTCAACGTAACAGCCGCGTTGAGTTGAAGCCCGCATTGATTTGAACTTTAAATGAATAGACTTTACCTACGTTCGATATTATTTTAACATGTATCAACCTGCTCGGATTGAGTGATCTTAGCGCCTTAAATGAGCTACTCCTAAAATATTTATACAGGCTGATTAAAAATGAGTTCGCGTATGTTGCTATTGGACTTATTAGACAGTTCGTCAGAGGACGAAGCTGACTTTGTCGAAGTGACGATGATGCCGAAGATGGAAGCGGGCTTGCAAAGATTCCCCAACGTAGGGGGATCTGGCTATCTTATCTTCAAGCCGGAACACGTCAATGCTGTAAACTGCCTTCGTGGCGTAATGGTTAGTCCATTCGCTTCACACCAGGAGGCCGCGGGTTCGATTCCCGGCGGGTTCAACTTAGTAAGACTCGGTTTGGTTGGTGGTAGGGCATTTTCATAGCCTGCCTGGCTAGCTAGCTTTTAAAGCTGACCTTGCCGGGAATCGAACCCGCGAATTCCTGGTGTGAAGCGAATTACGCCACGCAGGCGGTTAAAAATTATTTTTAATCAACCTGTATTTATCTTAAGATAAATATCGCGAGTTCGGGGGGGGGGGGTATCGCGAGGTAGGTATGAAATATATACAGTATGTAAAAAAAAATGTTGTAGGACCCGTTAACTGGCTGGGGGTTCTACTCATCATACTGAACAACTTTCCCCAAGGATTCCATAGTCAATTCTCAAAAAAAAATGGACCCTCCATACTAAAATGCACAAAATTGGTCGAACACCTGATCGATTAGTATAGACTAAAAATTTTTTTTGCGATTTCAGCAAAGTCGTAAGACAAAAGTTGTTCAGTATGATGAGTAGAAGCCCCAGTTAACGGGACCTACACCAATTTTGTTACATTCTGTATAATGGTGTCGATTCGGTTTTGCACAAATCAACTAAGGTGAATTGGGGGTATTCCGAATTTGGTTACTTATATTCCGAATTTGGTTATATTCCGAACAACCGAAAAATCTACCAAACGAAATTATATTATTCACCTAGGCGCCATGTTGATTTAGCTATCGGTCTCCAGTTGACGCTCGTCGCTAGCGGCTTTCGGACGAGTGCAGTGACAGTTTTTGTGCCAACGGACGATTTCGCGCCATTTTTAGCAAATCAAAATAACCCCAACTTCGATTGTGTCTAAACTAGGTAAGTAAATGAATTGATTTTTTGTTTTTATGGTAAATTATCGTTTTTTAAGGACAATTCAATGTGCCAGGACGTTCTATTTATAAATTTTAGTTATATTCGGAATAAACCCGACGGGAATATTCCGTCATGTTTTGTGTTAGGAATAAACCCATTTTGTTTTCTCATAGTAATTTGCAGAGGTTCTCAACCTTTCAAAATAGTAGTGAAAAGGTACAGAGACAACACGCGTTAAACGCACCCTTAAGTATGACTTTGTTTCGTTTTTATAAGTTTGTAAGTATTTCGTCTTAGTACATATAGGTACTTATTGTCATTTTCAGAAAAAAATGTTCAATGCAAAGACTGATTGATTGCGTCTAAAATGAATATAAGGTGTAGGTAAGGGACCGTGTACCAAAATACAAGGTGCAAGGGACAGAAATTTTCAGTCCACGAAACTGAATAACTTTCCCCGAGAATGTTGTTTAATTACATAGACTAATCACGCCTGCATGTGCATATATTTCGGCACACTGTTCTTTACACTCTATCTTGCTTGATAGAGAAACAAAAATAAAGTTTAGTATAAATTCCATGTCTTTAATTTCAAAATTTACAACACTCGTCAAGTATAGCCAAAATGTTGAGGATCTCTGTCACTGGATGGGGTAATTCCGAATTTTAAATCTATGAAAGTTGGGTTGAGCTATATACTTGACATAAACGTAAATATTTTTGTTATCGGGGGTTTTCCGAACGAAAAAGAAATATGCACTTTAAATACTTGGTCTTAAAACACACTTTTGAATGAGTTCGGAATAAACCCGACATGGTTCGTAATATCCCCAAGAGATGAAAAAAAAGTGCGTGTTTTAAATCCCTACTAATATTATAAATGCGAAAGTAACTCTGTCTGTCTGTTACGCTTTCCCGCTTAAACCTCTCAACCGATTTTGATGAAATTTGGCACAGACAATCTTTAGACCCTGAGAAAGGACATAGGCTACCTGAGCTTCCACGCTCGCGAGCCGCTTGCGGCTCGCGCACTGCGCACCCTCGAACAGTTATAGAAACGTTGTCCACGCGGGTGAAGCCGCGGGAAACAGCTAGTATGCATAATAAATTAACTAAAATGCATATCATGACTATAAGTGTACGCTAATAGATAATTTCCTTGACTAGACAGAAGTAAAATCAGTTTAAAAAAAAACAATTACAGGTCTTTTACAAATAAATAAAAACTAACACAACCTATCAACTCAACAAAAATCGTATCGGAATAGCCCCAATGCACCTTAAACTAAACTTAGGTTAAGATGTGTCAAAATTACGTTTGCTATTCGGAAAAACTCGACTTAACTTATCTGTCAGATCTAAACTAATCGAACTAAATAAAATATAGAACGCCATTTTGCTATTCAGAACGACAATCGTATTGTTCATTCTTTCGTTCATCCTTTAACATAGTCTGTGAATTCAATTTGATCGTGTTTAGTCCTGTCAAACTAGGCAACCAAATTTAGTTCCTGCATTAATTAAACCGAATAGCACATGAAAACGACTAAATTTATTTTAATCGTATTTAGTTTAGTCAGTGTTTTGTTCGAATCGACACCATTATCTGCCCCGTGTGTGTAGGTAGGCATTCTCATTAATTTCTATGAAGAGCGATATTGTAAGGTATCTGTTATTTACGTTATTAGTATAGCGCCTGTGTGTGACAAGTTGACAACCTAGTGTGTTACTTACCAGTTCACGATAAGGTTACTTGGGGTAAGTTCGAAAGCATTTTTGATGAATTAGAGGATGTTTTTTAAAATGTTTTTTTTTGTGATTTTTAATTAAGCACTATCAAAACTTAGGCTCATAATTAAATATTCTTAATATTGTATTTATTCAAATCTGTTCAATTCCTCAGAATTCGCTGTAAATGTATCATTAAAAATATATATTTTTTGAACGGGGTAAGATCGAAAGATACTGGGGTAAGTCCGTTATACTTTCCAAAATAGTCATTATGCCTTAGAGGCTTATGATTGTAAAAGGGTTGCATGCCGCTCTTACCCCTAAATGATTGGAACTAGAGAAATAAAATGTCCAGAACTTTTCAAATACCTAACGAGCAAATTATTTTTTATAAACTATTTGATATATCGATCTTACCCCATGTATGGACTCTATACAAAACGATTATCAAACATTTTAGCATACACTACCACAGTATCAATATAAAAGTAAAACAATAATAAAATGAATAGTTGTAGTAAATAAAAATATACTTTTATTTTCCATTGAACAGTCTTTTATTAGTTAGAACGAACGTTGTCTTTGTATACATTTACTTTTCCGATCTTCAACCGTAAATTCTGGAAGGGGGAAGTTCGGAATAAATAAATAACTTCATAACCTGACGGTATTTAGAGACGTGTAACTACTAACTTGCATCTAGGGATGATAATACGACTAATTAACTAAAGAAATATCATAAAAGTCACTTGGGTTCCGAGATAATTCTGCTGGGTGAGTCCGAATTTCCAAAAAATGGGCTAAAAAACACGTATTTCACAAAATATTTCATAACACGACAGCACACCGACGAAAACCAAGTGACAAATGCTACGTGGATGCAAAAAAAATGGCGTCTCAGGAAATGTTGCCATATTACAAAAATATCGTTTAGTTTGGTAGAAATAAAAGGAAAACGATCTTCCCCCGTTTCCGATCTTACCCCAAGTAACCTTATACAGATTTTATATTATACAGCCATCAATATACCCACCGAGGTATCTACGTACTTACCTAACCTTTCTATTATTCCCTAAAGGATTTGGATGATCATCAATCAGTGAGTGAGTGTGAGTGAGTCACGAAATCAACGTAGGTATTTCAGATGTCAATAAATCTGAAACAATAATAAGAGAGCTTTACAGCTTGCTGTAACTTATATATTTATTTACCTACCTTCCTTATTTCATTGTACAGTCGGACAAGGCTCTAGATCTGCTGCGTATGATATGCAACTTGCAATGCAAGGTCATGCCTCATGCAGGCGGGCGATCGATCGCTGCTCTCGTGACGTGAACAAAACTGTCGAGTCTGTTCAACAGTCCACCACATGATGGAATTCCGACAATTAAGTAAAGTAGGTGAGACGAAGTTCGATTTCGCTCGTATACAGGTAAGTGAGATACATGTTGGAAGTTGGACTGTACAACATGGTAAAGGTAAAGTTTTGAGATGAAGCGGGACACGAGGCGGGCGACGCCTGTACCAAACGAAGTAGGCGGTGTCAGGCGACCGCCCTCCGCCGCCGCCGGCCCCGGACAATCGCTGTGGAAAATGAAAACGCGATGGATCTGCGCGGGGCCACAGATTAATAGCGGGGCACCCGCCATGGCCAGCCGCCAGCCGCCAGCCGCCAGCTACACAGCCACCTTACTGTCAGCCAGCCAGCGTCTCATCCTTGTTGTTGTAACTCGTAAAACCACTTCCCATCCCTACTACCAACAAAAGTTTATCCGCTTTTTAAATAAGTGTACTTAAATTCTTTTAAATCCCGCGGAGAAGGATTAATTAATACTTAAGTACTTACAGGATTACTGGTAATTCGATACAATGGAGAAAAAGTACATTTGCAATTAAGTCATACTAGGTTTTTCACATATACCTACTAATAATAGGGGTCGGAATTAGGGTTACCATCTGACCGGATAAATCCGGTGTAGACCGGATTTTAAGAGCATAGACCGGACTCCATTCGAGACCGGATTTTTTGCCATGCCAATTAATAATAGGTGCCGCCTGCGCGAATGGTGAAATTTCTCCAAACGAAAATTTTGGAAGCTGTTGCTAGTGTACAGAAATATTAGTACAAATGATATTATAATAAAGATTAATAAAACGTAGTTATAATTTACTAAGAGTTATTTTCGACCAAAGACCGGATTTTTTCACAGAAATCAGGATTTTAACACTTGCAATTGCTTTTCGATTTAAAGTCCTGATAACCCTAGTCGGAAATCAAACGGTACATAAGTAGGTAGGTACCTATATATTCGAATTATACTTATGTTAGTACCTTACCTACCTACTAATATTTAAGGTCTAACAAAATTAGTTGAAACTATTTACACTGGTGCTTCTACCCATGAAACTGAACAACTTTCCCCATGAAACCCATAGTCAAATTTCAAAAAAATGTTTGAACTTCCCATACTAAGTTTGCTGATCAGCTGATCGAGTTAGTATGGGAGAGCCAAATTTTTTTTTGCGATTTGTCTATGGGTTTCATGGGGAAATTGTTCAGTTTCATGGGTGGAAGCAACAGTTAAAATAGTTTCAGCTAATTTTGTTACACCTTATTAGGTATACTTTGCCTATGGCTAGGCTAGGGTTGCCATTCGTCCCGATACGTCGGGACTAGGGAATGCAATCCTGCAGCAAAATTTCAATTGCTGGATCCCGCGGGATTGAGAGGTTCATCCAGGTATTTGCGGGATCCCGCATGTTTTTTGAAAGTAACTGAAAAAAGAGAGGAATCCTGTATCATAAACGAGTCTTAGAACTTAAAATGAAACTAAAAATATTATTGACACTATTTATTAAGTAATCAAATAATTAATCAGAATTAACAGTTTGAAACAAAGGTCAAAAACTATTATTACAAACAAACAAAATACAACTATCCATTATTTAGGACGGAGCTGCGCAAATGCACATAAAACATAGCGTTTCAATAGTTTTGTGAAAGTGAAACTATTTATAAGTAATCAAAACAATCACTAATTAGAAATAAGAATAACTATTACAAATGAACAAAAAACAATTATCCATTATTTTGGAAGTAGCTGCGCATGAAACATAGCGTGTCAATAGTTTTGTCAGATAAACGGCTTCTTACTTTGCATGCACCTAGACCTTGACCTTGAAAATGACCTTTCCGCTTCCACGCTGGTGGGCACAACTGTTAATAACGCATTGTAGACGAATTGCAGATTTTCACCTTTGAGCCCACCAGACTCCAACAAATTCATTTCTTTCCTGATTATACCTATGCCGTATGTCGCTGCGCAGTCCCGCAAATCCCGCGGGATCCCGCACGATTTAGGCGCGGGACTGGTCCCGCAAAATTAGTGTGGGATCCCGGTATTTCGGTATTGCATTCCCTAGTCGGGACATGTCACCTTTATTAATAGTGGTGTCCAGACGTTCCGACAAGCTATAAAAAAAATAGGTATATTAAAATTTTACTCACCTGCAAGTCCTGCAACCGTGTTTAGGCACCTCATAGTAATCATTGGCATAACTGTGCATGTTGCCAGTGTGAAATTAATTAGTGTTGCCAGCAATATATTTAAAAAGCTACCATTTTTATCGGGAGTTCCATTTGACGGTAGATAAATTATTGAACGCTCCTCTTATTAATCAAGCCGACAAAGTTGTACAATAAAATCTTGGATATTTTTTGTGGTACACTCGCCTACATGTACTCATCGTGTGGGGTATCGTTTATTAGGTCTTAAAACAACTGAAGGTTTACTTAGATAATTTTTTGATTCAGGGATAGGTTTGCAAAATACCTATTAAGCTTTAAAGTGCTAATTTGTGTGTGTGTGACAAGCTAAACCTAGCTATTTCAGAACATCAAGTACCTAGGACATACCTATTATTATAATCAATTTAAAAGGAAACCTATCACGGCTAAGTGAGTTTTCTTAGTTTAGGAGTAATAGTCGACCAACCTAAGATGTGCAGTTGTATTTCTCAAAAGTTCATATAGATAAATGTTCTATTTCTATTACCAACTGTAAATATGATTTTGTTTTTTAAAATATGTAAACATTCATTTTCAATTTTTAGAAATACTTCGGGATGCACTACTTTGCGCGAGTCCGACTCGCACTTGGCCGGTTTTTACTTTAGTCTCAACTTTTTAGGGAATATTTATAAATACTTATTTGAAATGTGATTTTAAAACTGCTAAGTACAATAAATTCTATACCAACTGCAACCTACTTAAAAAATGTAGGTAGCTTTGTTTCAGTTATTGCCACATAAATAAATAATCGGATTTTTTATGTAATGGTTTGCTTTATTAAGCAATTCTATGCCAGACGTCAACAAAATTATTTTATTTAAAAAACGTACCTATTTGAATACGAACATTTTTAGTTGTGCAGTCAACGCCACCAAAGTACCTATATAGGTACCTAGGTATATTAGTACTAACGGTTTTCAGATTTTCTGATCCATAACGTGTAAACACAAGGATACCAATGTAACTACGGAAACCTACTTTGCGCGTGGTTCGACAAGCACTGTAATAATGAGGTTCCAATAACATATTATACATATTATTACATTGCTTTTGAAATCTGGTGCTTTCAGCCAATAAACAAAAAGAACCAGAAATCGTTGCATCACTCAATTCATGTCAGTAAGCGAGCCAACCTACATTTAGCCCTTTGATTAAACCAAAATAGGGGATTTAGCCCTACCTACATATTTGAAAACAACCAATATGTGCAGTGTGCACACTGCATAGTAAGGTTACGTACCCTTCCAAATAATACTGACACTGCACTCTCTGCACTGCACCTGATCTACTTATAGCAAGGCAAGGCAAGTCGGAGCAGAGAAGGGAAAACGAGAGGCCCTTGCTAGGGTTTAAGGAGTTCCGCCTCCCCTTGAGTCGAGGGGCCGGCACTCAGACCCGGCGTGTGGTGTCGTTCGTTCAAAATTTGAATTCGACACAGATCGTTCCTTTGGCGAGCCGGCCGGCGGCTGCCGTGCCGCGGGCGACCGACATTGTCTGATCTGTCGTTCGTTACATACTAGTAGACGGAGTAGACCGTAGTAGTTAGTGTAGGTACCGCGCTGACTGACGTCGTGCGTGCGTAAGCGGTCGGTCGTCGCTTTCAGGCGCACTTTTTAACCAACTTCATTACCATCTGAATTAGTAGGTACCAAGTACCAACCAACTTAGAAAAAGGAACCATTACTACGTAACAATTTATAAACGGAATTCATATGACTAGACCACAGACCACGAGTGTACTTACCTGCCTAGCTCAGTAATATTGCTAAAGTGACTAAGTACTTTTTAAATTTGTGTTTACCTAGGTATTATAATTTGTGATAAGAATTTGATGTGTTACGTTAACCAATTTTGATTTTATAACTCAACATTATACCTCATAAACTCCATTTTTTATTGCTTAGAATTGCCAAAAAAATTGTGAAATGTCAAACTCGGTGGAACAACAGTTTAGCGAGCTGAATTTGTCTCAAGAAGATCATGATCAAATTTTCGAGCCAGAAGAACTTCATGACAGGTTAGTTGATATTTGAAAATTTGAACCTAAAGCGTAATCTTCAGGCCCGGTTAGGGTTACCAGGTCTAAAACTAGACAGCTGGACCGACCAGCCAGTTTAGCCGGACTTTTGGGTAAAAAAGCTGGTCTCCCTAAATTATTAGACTGCTTTAGATATAACTAAATGTTGTGCACAGTTAGTTAGCCATTCAGTCGCCCGTCTCCCTAAATTATTAAAGCCTGCTTTAGACATAACTAAATGTAGTGCATATTTAGTCACTCAGTCGCCGGTCTCTCTAAATTAATAAAGCATGCTTTAGACATAATTAAATGTAGTGCATACTTAGTTATTAAGCCGCCGGTCTCCTAAATAATAATTAAAGCCTGCTTTAGACATAACTAAATGAAGTGCATAGTTAGTCATTCAGTCGCCGGTCTTCCTAAATATTAAAGCCTGCTTTAGACATAACTAATTACTAAATGTAGTGCATAATTAGTCATTCAGTCGCCGGTCTTTTATTAAAGCCTGCTTTAGACATAACTAAATGTAGTGCATAGTTAGTCATTTAGTCGCTGGTCTCCCTAAATTATTTAAGCCTGCTTTAGACATAACTAAATGTGGTGCATAGTTTGTCATTTATTCGCCGGTCTCCCTAAATTATTAAAGCCTGCTTGAGACATAACTAAATGTAGTGCATAGTTATTCAGTCGCCGGTCTCCCTAAATTATTAAAGCCTGCTTTAGACATAACTAAATGTAGTGCATAGTTAGTCATTCAGTCGCCGGTCTCCCTAAATTATTAAAGCCTGCTTTAGACATAACTAAATGTAGTGCATAGTTAGTCATTCAGTCGCCGGTCTCCCTAAATTATTAAAGCCTGCTTTAGACATAACTAAATGTAGTGCATACCTAGTTAGTCATTCAGTCGCCGGTCTCCCTAAGTTATTAAAGCCTTTTTTAGACATAACTAAATGTGGTGCAGAGACAGTCATGTTTAATGGTCTTTAGACAGGTCTTAATGAGACTACGAAACGGTGCGCTCGCCCGAATCTTAAAGCCGGACATGCATCCAAAAAGCCTTACCCTGGCCACAGTATATATATTCGCCCTGGCTTTATCCGGACGCATGGCAACGCTAGGCTTGTACAACCTACCTACATACTTAATCATAAAATTATGGAAGGTTGGTACTTTAAAAACGGTACGTACTTACGGTCTTATACGGTCATAATCACAATTATTTGACCAATATCCTTAGTCATACATACATAATATAGAAAAAAATGAGTTATGTTTTACCATGTTTCGAGTTTTCCTAGATATAACTCTCTCTACATACTATATGGCATATTTTAGGCACAATGTACACAGGCCAGCACATCAAGCTACACACTTTAGACTTTGTACCGTTCTTATGCGGAATGCGATCAGAATCTCACTTCTAGTGCACAGCTTGATGTGCTACTCAAAAATAAAAAAAACCTAATATAACCACTCCGTGAGTGCCGACAGAAGTGACAACTTTTTACAGTTTTATAAGTTTTGACCCTCCCGAGTGTTCCTGGTAGGTAAGGTATAGGTACCGCTGTCTGTTAGGTAATAGTGTCCCGAGTTCAGCGCCTAAAGAAGTTTTCACTTCAAAAACAGATGGTCAAATTAAGTACAAATTTCATCAATTAGTTTACAGTTTTTTTACAGTTTACGGACACATACATTTCTGCTGCTCTCCAAGTAGCGAACAATAGCTATATAGGTACTTACATCATTGAAAATGGAGAGTAATGCGCTCTACGTCTACTCTACACGGCTGATATGAGAACGTAGGTATAAGGCGAACGAACCGAACCCCTGTTCTTTTTGCTACTCTTGTACGAGACCACCCAATCCATACCACTTATTGAGATTTAACTGAAGGGGCCTTGGAGTGGAGGCACTCCTAGTCTAGTCTCCTAGACCGGGTAGGCGGCGCGCCGGCCGCCCCGCACTCTAGGCTATGCCGTCAACGCTACGCTCGCTACTACTGCTAGTACTGCTACTAGGGTTGCCATTTTCAATGTAAAAGTTATGCCGCTGCAGTGACTTTATGAATGAACAGAACTATCTTAAGGGTTAACTGGAGGGACGAAATCCCATACAAACGTACTTTCGTTTTAATTTCGAAACCATAAAACTCATCGTATTCAAATTTTTTACAAGCATTAAGATGATAAATATCTAGATCTGTAATTAGTTTTGGTTCAAAAATAATAAACAAAAAAAAAGTTATAGCAACTTAAAAAATTTGCCCTTTTTATCGACGAAATCGAGTAATATAAGTAACTTTTTTTTGTTTATTATTTTCGAACCAAAACTAATTACAGATCTAGATATTTATCATCTTAATGCTTGTAAAAAAATTGAATACGATGAGTTTTATGGTTTCGAAATTAAAACGAAAGTACGTTTGTATGGGATTTCGTCCCTCCAGTTAACCCTTAAGAGTCTCCAGGAGGGTCGAGTTGCCATACAAACGTAGTTCCGCTTTAATACAAAAACTACATGCCGGATTGAATCCAAACTTTGTAAATATATTGAGTAGACACATATTGTTTGTAATTAATTTTCATTGTAGTAAATTTTAACGTAACTAAATGAAGGCTTCAATTAGTTTTGTACCGAAAGTTTGAAACTGCTCTTATTTTTCCGTTTTGTATTAGTGCATTGAAAACTAATTACAAACATCGATATGTGTTTCCTCAATATATTTGCAAAGTTTGGATTCAATCTGGCATGTAGTTTTTCTATGAAAGCGGAACTACGGTTGAATTGAAACTCGAGCCTCCTGGCGGCGGCCCTTGTTCCTCGTAGGGATTTCGGAACCCTAAATACCTTGCATGTCCACGTTAGCTAATAGGAATATCAGACTTACATGACCGATAAGATACTAGGTAGTTACGAGGCAAAATAATTAAGTACTGCTAAGTAAAACAGTAGGTATAATAATTACTTATACGTATGCTGATTATAAAAAAAATTGTCGACATTAACAAGGAGCAAGGGACGGACGGACACTACTCGTTTAAAAAACCTTTTGCGTTGCGCATTATAAAGTAGAACTACTTTACCTACCTCCGTGGATTAGACAGAACGAAATGAGAAACCAATCGATACTCTTTATTAAACTAATAAATTCGAGTAGGTACCTAGGTTAGTGCGTGGTGCGAGCTGATAATGCTCTTGAATTATTCAAATATGAGAAATGACACAGGTAGTTTCCCAAAACAACATAACTACCTAGGTACTACGAACTGTGGCTTAGTACTTTCAAAGTATATATATCTTAATATATATAAATCTCGTGTCACAATGTTTGTCCTCAATGGACTCCTAAACCACTTAACCGATTATAATAAAATTCGCACACCATGTGCAGTTCGATCCAACTTGAGAGATAGGATAGGGTAGGGTAGGGTAGTGTACTAGTGTAGGGTAGGGTAGTGTAGGGTAGGGTAGGGTAGTGTAGTGTAGGGCAGTGTAGAGTAGTGTAGGGTAGTGTAGTGTAGTGTATGTAGGGTAGGGTAGGGTAGTGTAGGGTAGGGTAGTGTAGTGTAGTGTAGGGTAGGGCAGGGCAGTGTAATGTAATGTAAGGCGGTACGAAGTTCGCCGGGACAGCTAGTATATATATATAGATTAGTACTATTATACCGGTAAAAGGAGTCCCGTAAAATAATTACAAAATCTACCATAAGACCCATAGATCTCATGTTTACGTATTGAAAATAACTCGTTGGGGTATATTGAGGAAAAAACCTATGTAATTAGTCAACATACAACCACGCTTGCGTTGGCAGCAGTAAAAATACTATCTAAAATTAAAACAAAAATTAATAAACACTCATTTATTTTATTTAATTACATACGCAAACATAGTTATGAGAGTAAGTACAAGAATTACAAGTAATTTACTATTGAGTTTCTTTTCAGTAAGAAACTACGAACTAGACAGACACAATAACTATTAATTTTTTTAAATCTTCAAAAATTACTAACCAGACAACGCCTATTATTTTTTTAAAATTTTGAAACCATTGGATTTCCAAATTTTTCTCTTGACGAGCTTGCGCAGATGTTTCAATCACACAACCCAATAAAACAGTCTAAGCAAATAAATAAACTAATTATGCGAACAAATACACATTTTACATTTAAGCAATAAAAGTACATTCTCGTGTGGTGTGTTTCGCCTCTTATTTATTATCCGATTCCAACCATCCATATAGGTACCAATCGATAGGCTATCGATTGGTACCTAGGTATATGAATGGTTGACTATCGACGATAGCCCATTTCATTCCCCCGAGGTTTTTTTTGAACATCCCAAAACAGCTCATCGTGATCTATCGATTGACTCCTTTCCCAACCTTCTACCTCCAAGATTTTAGATAGGTAGGTACTACAGGCAACTACAGGCTTGTTGCACTCTCACAGAAAACACCACCCTCTCTACACACGAGCCAAAATATATTTTCAATATCAAAAAATATTATCAACTTCCAAATAATATCTCGACTTCTGACAGAAATACTAAGTTACCGAAAGAAAGGTGGTGGTCAAGGTCCAAGGTGGTGTAGTTGTTAATAATAGAGGAGACAACGCGCGAGCCGAGCGAGCTCTTTAATCAACTTGTGCCGCTCTCGAGTTGACCTAATGCTTGTTTTGAGTTGGTCAACTGGTGCCGTTGTCAATTATTTGATTTGTGCACAAGCGGAGAAAAGTGTTTTTCGACTTAATGCTCTTAACATGCAGAAAGAAGTGGCGGTGCGGAGGCGGTATACCAAAATAAGCTGAAACTATTTTAACTGGTCCTTCTGCCCTTGACTTGCGTGTTTGTTTTTTCATATCAGTATTTTTCTCTACTGTTTATTTGTAAGGCAAGTAAGACTTTTGTTTCTACATGCGAAAACATATAAGTGGTATATATTAATTACACTTAGCTATTGTTTAGTCATAGAAATACCGTTTGTTTTCCGAATAAACTAAAATAAAATAAATAAAATAAAACTGAACATCTTTCCTCCATGGAACCCATAGTCAAATCGCAAAAAAAAATTTGGCCCTCCCATACTAACTCGATAGCTGATCAGCCAACTTAGTATGAGAAGTTCAAAATTTTTTCTGAGATTTGACTATGGGTTTCATGGGGAAAGTTGTTCAGTTTCATGGGTAGAAGCACCAGTTAAAATAGTTTCAGCTAATTTTGTAAGACCTTATATACTAGCAACCATGCCGGCTTCGCACGGGTAGCAAATACATATAGCTCTATTGGTTTACGCGACCCACGCGCATTAACCAATTATACAAAATCTTAATTATTCGCCTAAACCTTCCTCATGATCACGAATCACTCCGTCCATTGGTGAAAATCGTATGAAAATTCGTTCAGTACTTTTTGAGTTGTTTTATATAATATATGTAGTGAAGACTACACACACGATCTCTTTTATTCTTGTGCTGTCCGTATCTAAACTGTACGCAAGGGTATTTTTTTTTCTAAAGCATAGCGTAAACATGTAGTATATATATAAACTCGAGAGCGATGAATCCGGGTCACATAAAGAATCCTATAAATCTCGGAAACCAAGAAGGCTAGCTTCATGAAATAAATTGTGTTTAATAGACACTTTAATACCCCTTAAATGAGAGTAATAAAATTTACGAGTCACTACATTTTATTTACAAAAAATTACATAAATAAAAAAAAACTGCTGATCTCGCCTTAAAACAAAAATAGGAAACATGACATTTTTGAACAACATTACGATTTACTTGAATTTTAATACTTCGTATTTCCTCCTCGTGCTTCCATCACTGTGTTTACGCGGTTTGGCATGCTGTACACCAAGTTCCTTATACGATTTTGGGGAATATTCTCCCATTCCTCTGTGAGAGCAATTTTGAGCTCACGAAGCGTGATTGGGGGAGGGCTTCTTTGTTTTACGCATCTCCCTAGCTCGTCCCAAGCATGCTCGATCGGGTTGATATCCGGGCTGCGTGCTGGCCACTCCATACGAGTAATGTTCATCTCTTGAAGGTAGTCATTCACAATCCAACCCGTATGAGGCCGGGCATTGTCATGCATAAAAATAGCATCCTCGCCCAAATTGACCATAAATGGACCAACGTGTTCATTGAGGATTTCTTCCACATTTAAAGAGCCGTTTTCTATGAACACCAGTTCTGTGCGACTCTCAGAAGAAATTCCGGCCCACACATGTACAGACCCACCACCGTAGGCTACTTTTTCTTCGATGCATGCTTGCTTGAATCTTTCCCCTGGTCTTCTATACACTCTGTGTCTTCCATCGTGCTTGTAGAGCATAAATTTTGATTCGTCGGAGAACATAACTTTTGACCCATCTCCAATTGGGTGGTTCTGTTCTTAGTCTTGAAATACGATGCCCACGCTCCAGTTTAAGGCCGTTTGCAGGTCTAAGTGGTTTCAAGTTAGCTTCAACAAGTCGTCGCCTTACTGTCTATGCGCTTGGGTTACTTCCTCCGAGGCATCGAAACTGATTTGTAAGTTCAGTTCCTGTGAGAAAGCGATTACGTAGCATTGTGTTCACCAAGGATCGATCTTCTCGTGCTGTGGTACACCTGGTTCTGCCTGTTCCTGCTCTGCGTAGGTTAGAGCCAGTTTCCTCGTAACGTTGGAGAACTCTTTGTACTGTTGAGAGCGACACACCGACAGTCCCGGCTGTATCGCGCTGACCCCGGCCGTTTTCCAGCATTGTGAGTATTCTGGTGCATTCTTCAGGTGTAAGCGACATGATTACTGCTTGAATAATAAATATTGAACACTATCAACATGGTTTATGTACCCACTTAAATGACAGATCAGAAACAAAAGCAAAAACAAATGTAGTAATTTCGTAGTTCCATCTTCGAAAGTCTCCCTTTTTCAAATTTGATTTTTTTATGACATAACTCTACAATAACTAAGAAGTTTTAATGACTTCATTTAAGGAGTATTAAATTGTCTATTAAACACAATTTATTTCATTAAGCTAGCCTTCTTAGTTTCCGAGATTTTTAGGATTCTTTAAGTGACCCGGATTCATCGCTCTCGAGGCGCTATCCTCGCATGGTAATGCGTCGCAGAGCAAATCTAGGAACACTTTTTGTGCATGGAGTATGGATAAAACCATAAATGAAATGTGCTCGAGACTGCCTGCACAGATTCTATCCACCGCGCCGCCAAAGTATATAAATAGTCTAGCTATGATAGCGCCGCAATAAACCATTGTGTATCATTTTTAACCGACTTCCAAAAAGGAGGTTCTCAATTCCACTCTATGTTTTTTGTATATTTGTTACGCGATACCTATCTTCGCAGATTGTGCACTGATTTTCATGATTCTTTTTTTTATTCGATGGGTATGCTGCCAAATTGGTCGCATATCATTATATCAAAATCTACGTAGGACCGTTTTAGAAAATTAACTAAAACCAAAAATAATAATGCAAAATTGTAGTAAGCTGTTGCGATGGAAGTTGTTTTTTTTAACGTGTTCAGCGTTTTAAATTATTATTTCGCCTGAGCTTTTTGTGCACGCCTGTACATGGAATAGATATAAAATTAAATAACAGATTAATTGCAAGCGGCCCCAGTTGATTAAAGATTTTTTGAAATAACCCTTAATTGTCCCGTATTCCTAAATAAAAATTAATTGTAAAATGAGGTCATGTATTGTAAATAAAATAAAAGTTTTCGCGCACGCATTGCTTGCACTCTTCCTGTATTGGCCTTCTCTGCTTTCCTGAAAAATATAACAAAAATTAAAACAAACTTAAAAATCCGAGGATTTATTTTTTTAAAGTTTATTAATTTGTAATAAATACCTACTATTCCTATAAACAGGTAAAATAAAAACATCAAAAATGATTGTTTTTCTTACTTTTTGAACCTACTAAATGACAAAAAATAAACCGAGTCATAATTTTTTTTTAAGGGAACGCTATCTTATCGTTTAATATCCTTGCTTGATATGCTTGTTCTGGCTGTTAATTTTTTTGTGTGCACCTCCCTTGTGTCTCCAGTCTCCACACAATTTGTCTTTTAAATGAAGTACTTAATGTTTTTAATATATATTTTTATCAACTTTGTTTAAAAAAGTCTAATTTCGTTTTAAATCGGTTGCTTTTCAGTGAATCGAAAGTCGCCTTGCCTTGTATTTTTCGCTGTACAATACATCTGCTGTGCTTTGCACACACACGTCTAAAAAGTAACAAAAGGTAGGTAGGTAGGTAAGGTATAATGACTTTAAACTGTTCTTTGCACACCTGTCGGCAGGTGGTTACGTTTTGCAAGGCGCGTGCCCACCTTGGCCGTAAACTAACAGATTTATTTTTCCTTTAAAATATCTTTGCGCTCAAGCTTGAAATTACATATTATGTAGGTACATTATTACTTACATGGGAAATATGATTATTTAGTGGCCCCCATGTTTAAAATTTATTTGTTTACGTTACACGTCTGTTTTTTTGTCACCGACTCATATATGTGTGTACCAAATTTCAACCCAATCGGCCCAGTAGTTTCCAAGCAAATTGGCTGTGACAAACGGACGGACAGACAAACACACGAGTGATCCTATAATGGTTCCGTTTTTACCTTTTGAAGTACGGAACCCTAATTTAATTGATTAAGACGACTATGTCACAAACTGAAACCGAAAGTCCACCTATTCGACGTATTATTTTAACTTGGTGTGGTGCGCGCTATGCTTGTGCAACTTGTAATAAAATTAGCTACCTATTTACGAAATTTGAGTAACTGATTAATGTAGTTTTAACAAAATTTAAGCGGCTGGAGTAGCACTTATCAGGGTTTGCTCAGATATTTTATTCATTTGATATTTTAATAAGTATGAAATTTTTATTTTTATTAAAATCACTAAATTTGTTCTTCAAAGATAATGACGTCACAAGCTAGTAACACGAACAATTTCAAAACAAAATGTCGTTTTTGACAGTTGATAAAAAGTAAGTACATAATTCAAATGACAAGTAGTCAAATACCGGATTATTGACCTCAAAAAGCCCTCAGTTGTCGTGTCACCCTCTTTATATTTAACTATTTTATTTTATTACACAATTAGATGTCTGAAGGTCAGATGTACCCAAATAAATTAGAATAATGTAGACACGATGTAGCAGTTCAGATTAGAACCAGAACTACGGCGTTTTTTTATGTTAAACGGCGGCTGAGCAATTTTTTTTGTAAAACGCCAAATGTGTCGCAACTTTGTCTACTTCCTTTACTTTAAAAATAATTGATAGAACTTAGTTTAGAATTTAGTAACAGGCGACGAACTTAAGATGAACAGTTATACCTATATGTATATGTCGCAGCCATCTTGTTAAATTTGCCATTTGGAAAAGCTAGCCCGTTGATTGAATGGCGACAACTGGCCAAACCGTTGAATGTAAAGTTCAACGAATTGGCTAAACGTCATTTAGCCAAGTCGTTGAATGGGATATTCCGATTATACTCCGAAAAAAACCCGATAATTTCTTCGCCTGCGAAGCATTCTGCTACCCATGGAGAGAGCGAGGTTCTTTGACTGTATAATAAATCAAACCTAATTGAAACTAATATCGCTCTCTTCGCTCGCTTATTTATAGTTTTTAGACTAATCTTTGCCAACTCCCCATTCGTTGTATGGGATTTTACGTCCGCCATGTTCAAAGGGCTAGCTTACAACCAGCCAACTAATTGAATGTTGAGTGACGCTTTGACATATACATTGCCATATACATATTTTCCATACGAATTTGTTCGATACCAACTGCAAAAATAACATTGTTTTTAAAATATAAGTACCTACTCGTACATTTAATTTTGCGAGACTTACGGAACCCTACTTTACGCTTCACTATTTTACAGGTTTTAGGGTTCCGGAGTCAACAAGGAACCCTAATAGTTTCGCCATGTCTGTCAGTCTGTCTGTCCGCGGTTTAGCTCAGAGACTTAATACTAGAAAGCTGTTGTTTGGCATGGTTATACACATTAATCACGACAACAAAGTTGAATAAGATTTTGGATTTTTTATGGTTACTTCCCTACATTAGAGGTTGATTTTTTTTGTTAACGTACCCATCGTGTGTCTTTCAAAAGAACTGAGGGTTAGCTAAAACCATTTTTTGATTCAAGGATCGGTTTAAGAAATATTAAGCTTTAAAGAGCTAATTTATGTTCGACTCAAGTGTCCACCCCCCCCTCCCCCTCCCCTACAAGTTAAATCGCTATTTCAGGACATCTGAACAAAAGGAAAATACACTCTGTCAAAAAAATCGCACCATCTATTTTTTCTCATCTCAATACATTATCATACAAAATCCTAATAATCACAATTACTAAAAAAAATAAGGAGCATATTAGCCGATTCTATGGTTGAATGTTAAATTTTTTGATTCCATTCCGTAGCAAGTAAACGGGGTTCTAAGTACATTTGAAACTCGGGTCTCCACCATCTGAAATAGTAGTATGGAACAAAGAAAGAAATAAAAACAATTGACTAATTTTGAGGACAATTATCATTATGTGCGCGTACGCCGCGTCAGATGAATCGAGCGGGCGGAGGCGGTCGGTGCAGCGGCGGTCGGTGCGGCGGCGGGCCGGCCAACCTATGACGTTCCACGACGCGTTGGTTGTGGTCGTTTTGCATTGCAAGCAGTGTTGCCACATTTACTGTTAATTCCAATGGATTTGTATATTACTTTTTCGTAAAATTTAAACAAATTTACGGAATAATCTGGTAATTTCTGTATCATCAATTCATCAATCATCATCATAACTCATAACACTGATCGCGAAGAAAATGAGTCGGTTATAAAAAATAAGATCTTTTAAAATATTTGAGCAATCCTTTCAAAATAAAAACTGGATTAAAGTTTATTTCATTTCATTACGACTAAATGAATGAGTAAAACCTTTTTATTTATTTTTCGTGATTGTATTAAAAACCATAAATATAATAATTTTGGAACAAGGTTTTAATATTTCATTTTCATTGTCACTCGATAAACATATGCATGCAAAATAACCTTTTTATTTCTTTTTGCCAATTGTATTTAAAACCACAAATAAAATAATTATCGAAAAACCTAAAAACTTTTGGGTACAAAGTTTTAATATTACATTGTCACGCGATATTTCAGCTCAATCGGAAATCGGGAAGTGGGTCAAATTTAACTTGCAAGATTCCACCCGAACAGACATACACACATTGCAAGTTAAATAAAAGCTTGTAAAATAAAGAATTTGCTCATTAAATTTGGAACCATTTGTTTTAATTTTGTTTCTATTCTGTCATATAAATACGGCATATATTGTGCAGAAATTCATTATTCTGATCAAATTCAGAGTGTACCAGAATTCTGAAAAGGCTTGAAGATGGAGTGTCAGTGTTATACAGCTAGAACTGTTGGTGTGTCGCTATCAACCGTTCAAAGAGTGCTTCAGCGATTTGAAGAGACTGGATACAATATTCGCAGACCAGGAACAGGCCGAACAAGGTGCACGGCAGTGCAGGAGGATCGGTGTCAACAATATTGAGAAATCGATTTCAAACGCTGTTGAAGTCAAAAATCACCTTCTACGTGCTGGAGGGAGCAATCCGAGCACGTGAACAATGCGACGACGTCTTGCTGAAGGAAACTTGAAGCCATTTAGACCCGCCAATGGTCCAAAATTCGAAAGGCAGCATCGCAATTCAAGGCTGAGTTACGCTAGAGAACACATGAATTGGACTCTCGATGACTGGTCAACAGTTATGTTTTCGGACGAGTCGAGATTCATGCTATACAAGCACAATCGGAGGCAAAGAGTCTACAGAAGACCAGGAGAGCGTCATACGGCGGAGGCTCCATACACGCGTGGGCTGGAATTTCTTCCGAAAGCCGCACCGAGCTAGTGGTGATCGAAATTGGAACTTTAACTGCAGAGAGATACGTGAATGAAATCTTAAATGAGTATTGAGTGTATGCCCATTTTTAGTAAACATGGGCTAGAACTCGATTTTTATGCAATAGATAACGCTCGTCCCCATTGAGCTCTGATAGTGTTTGACTACCTTGATAATGTCGCTATCACACGCATAGAGTGGCCAAGACCCAGCCCAGACTTGAACCCCATCGAGCATGCCTGGGATGAACTGGGACGACGCGTATGCCAGTGTAATTCCCAACTAATTATGCCAATGAACTGAAAGAAGCACTGATTGATATAAAGGTATGGGAAAATATCCCTCAGCATCGGCTCTGAAATCTGGTGGAAAGCATGCCAAACCGTGTAACAGCTGTTTTAATAGCTCGTAAATACTGAAAAGTGTGAAAATTGCAAATTTGACACCGTAGCACATTTTTCGAAATCTAGAGAAAATTGTTCTTTTTACTTAACTTACTTTTGTTCAAAATAAACTATAATTTTGAACTTTTATGACTTATTTTTATTTATGCACTAAACAAATTTATATTATACAATCTTTTTTTCATAAAGCTAGTTACAATATTTTTTGTTACCGACCCGTTTTCTTTGCTGACGAGTGTATGTCCCCACCGAGGGTTCGAGCCTGTCCTGAATTAGGGCGATCGCGCCTTTGTCAACCACGCGGACCCAATGCGGGTTGGTCGACTTCACACACAACCTTCGAGTTTTTACCCAGGCATGTGCTGGTTTCCTTACCGTAAGAGTATAGGAAACTGTTATTTTCAAGCAAGAACGTTTAGTCCTCTGAGTTTTCAAGTAAAGCCACTGTTATTTTGCGTTTTTACATTTAGCAACACTGATTGGAAGCACGCGAGTGGTACCTACTTATCGCATCCGCTGCACAGTGCTGAGTGCACGCACGACGACTATCGCGCCACCGTCGCCGCCGCCCGCCGCCGCCCGCCGCCGGCCGGTATCGGCTCCGTTCACCCTGCACACTAGCACAGCACATGACAGCACCCACAGCACACTCTCCGGCACGCCATTTGCACTCCACATTCGATTCACTCGCTCGCTCTTTAGTCTTTAGTTATAAAGCAACAGTCGAAGTTGCACCACCGCATGTTACGAGAAAATCTACTTTTCATCATCAATCCATCACATTACTTTCTTGCTTTAACGCTAACGCTTACTGATTTTCTTGTACGCTAAAAACTTGGATTCCGTATTTTTTACGTACAAGTGTTGTCTGAAAAGTGAATAAGTACTTACATCTGTGAATACAAGTACTAAAAGTGAAGTGCTGGGGAAGACCTGTTCTTCAGGATGACGAAATATTACAGGTACCTTATCAAAATTGTACATGTCAACCGTTGTGTCTTAAAATGTCGAGTACTTCAATGCTACAGAAGTGACCATCATGCAATGAATAATAATTAATTTATATTCATCCTGTGTTTTATGGGCTTATTGAATACTATGCACAATGCACATGGCACGTGGTGCGTAAGTAAAATGGCGGCTGAACAGCAAGCGGGAAGTCGGTTTCGTGACGTGAATCACTAGATTAGAACGCGCCTCGCGACTGGTTGGCGCAGCCGAAGCGAGTGGCGGGGTCGGCTACCTTTCTTGATAAGTGTTCTTTAAATAAACACCTATAAGTGTGTATTTAAGGAGATTAACTAGTCTCATAGTCTTATGTGTATGACATGTAGGTAATATAATAAATAACCAATAGTCTGGGGCCCGGGCTACGCTTTTATGATCGATCATTGATTGATCACTGATCAGATGTAATGAATGACAAAACGAAAGATACATTTAGTTATTTATTTCAGAACTATGTTCGTAACTACGAGTACTTATGTTATCGCGCGATAACATCGTGGTATACGTAACAGATGTGAATAACGGTGAAGGAAAACATCGTGAGGAAACCTGCACACGCCTGCGAAGAAACTCGAAGGTTGTGTGTGAAGTCGACCAACCCGCACTGGGCCCGCGTGGTCGACTAAGGCCTAATCGCCCTGATTCAGGGTAGGCTCGAGCCCCTCGGTGGGGACGTATATGAGCTGTAATGATGATGATACGTAACAGATGTAACTCGTTCGAAAGCTTTTCGAGGTCCACAAATACAAAATGTAAAAAAGGTAGGTCTTGCTTTAGGGTCTAGTATTTTTCCATTAAAATCCTGATAGTGTGGATAGCATCCGTGGTGCCAACACCACTGGTGAAAACGCATTGGTTTGGGTTTATTAAGCAGATTAATCTCCTGGTAAATGCGCTCTCCCAGATCATAAGATATTAAGGTTAAAATTAGCTCTAGAAATGCCGCATTCGGCCACATCACCCTTGTCTTTGTAGAAAAGTATTAGGTCACTCTTTCTCCACATATCCGGCATCACACCATTTTCAATTATTGTGTTGAATAATGTGGTTAACCATATGATGCCAGTAGCCCCCTGTCTTCCACAACTCCACATCCGGGCCGGTAGATTTCCTATTTGAACTTTTTTGGATTGCGATTTTTACTTCCAGGGGGGGGGGGGGGGTAATTTCACTAATGGGGCCTTTGCAGATGATAATTCATGTGTTACATGAGGGAATTCCTCATTTAGATGTTCCTAATAATATTGCTGCCAATACCAACGAAGATTGATAAACTATCCCCACTCGAAGGGGTACACTAAAGAAAAAACTTCATCCCCTTCTTACATGTTGGGGAGGCTAACCTAGAGAAAGTTTTTTTTTACACAATTGACTTATGATTGTAGGTCTCATAGTGCCAGAGAAAATTGACTGTGACATACTTCAAAAAAACTTCATCCCCTTCTTACATGTTGGGGAGGCTAACCTAGAGAAAGTTTTTTTTTTACACAATTGACTTATGATTGTAGGTCTCATAGTGCCAGAGAAAATGGACTGTGACATCCCCTTATTACATGTTGGGGAGGCTACCCTAGAGAAAGTTTTTTTTTACACAATTGACTTTATAAGTATTATTATTGTAGGTCTCATAATGCCAGAGAAAATTGACTGTGACGACGGGCACGGGCATGACAAAATTATAAGGGTTCAGTTTTTACCATTTTGGCTCCGCAACCCTAATAATAGTGACACGCAGTCCACCTTTACCCCAAAAATTTGTCTTATATGTTGTTAGTGTTAGAAGTTTTTGAATCAGAGAAAACTACTACATATTTTGTATGGAATCTTTTATTTGAAAAATTCCAAATATCCTCTCGAATTCCAAATTAGGTAATTACCTACTTACTATACCTATAATCTATTTCACGAAACTGAAATGTCTTGCCATTACCTGTAGTTTTTTACTGAATAATAACTATGTACTTTATCTACTCTGAAGTCTAAAGATTAGGGCCTCAAGATGGGTCAAATAACAATATTCAATTCAAATTGTTGAAAGAATGTGTAGCTATCACTATGGAAAATTATATATTTAATATACTTAAAGTACTTAATAAAAAATCGGTTTAAATGAATACAACCAGGCCTCCGTCACTCCATGTACTTGCGCGCTATAATTACCTACCGCCCGGCCCAGCGTTCTCGGGCCGTTTGCGGACCCAATTCAGTGCGGTTTTCACAAACGAAGCGCACGCACGTAGTTCAATTTAATTCGTTTCGTTCGTTCGTACGCGTACCTACGATGCCGTCTGGTGCCTTATGTGCTGTAGATGGGTGCAAATAAAGCAAAAGAAGAGATAAACACCTGACATTTTTCCATTTACCTGTCAATGAAGAAAGGTAAGTGATAAACTATTACTATTTTTTGTCGTTTTAAAATTATTTTTAATACTAGGTATACTAAGCATTAGCTAGTACTCTTTATTACACTGTGGCATTAGCGTGCCTTTCAAACACAGATTTACATTTATTTGTTACATAGAAACGTCATACTTATCTTAAACACTATTTTAACAACGTTTAAAAAGCTATTTTTATTAAAATAAAATTGTGATAATATGTGAGTCGCAGGCGCGGCGACCTGTCTCAACTTGTCGTGCTGTTAGCGCACACAAACACTTGTGACATAACTATTTAGTAATCTGTGCTTGTGATTCGGTTTTATGCGATTTATAACCGAGAATTTAGAAAGGGTAAGAAATTAATAAAAAAATATATGAAAATAAAACACATGTAACTCTTAAAGATTTTTTTCATTTTACTTACACACTGACCTCTAAAATTATGTGTTATCTAGATGTATTGCACATTCAGCACCTTTTTAAAAAAAATATATATTTTACTAGCTGTTGCCCGCGGCTTCGCCCGCGTAGGGGTATGAAAAATAGATAAGAACCTATTCTCAGACCTACCCGATATGCACACAAAATTTCATAAAAATCGGTCGAGCCGTTTCGGAGAAGTATGGTTACTAACACTGTGACACGAGAATTATATATATATACTAGCTGTCCCGGCGAACTACGTACCGCCTTACATTACACTACACTACCCTACACTACCCTACCCTACACTACACTACCCTACCCTACACTACACTACACTACCCTACCCTACCCTACCCTACCCTACATAAGAACCTTCTCCTGACAATAACGAACTCGACAAAAAAAGAATTAGCCAAATCGGTTCAGCCGTTCTCGAGTTATGCGCTTACCAACACATTTTGCGATTCATTTTTATATATTAGATATATAGATAGATAAATGATACAATTTTAAACTACCACCTATAAGTCAAAACATATTCACAGTTCTCAATAACATAGACACAAAAAGTTATGTTAATTTAATTTTATCGAAGAGGCAGCCCTGCGATTGCTGTGGGATCGCGTGGCGTGAAGCAAGCTGACGCGATGGAGTAGGCTATTATAGCAGTAGGTATTGGAAATTTACTACTGAGTGAAGTATCTGTTACGTAGTAACTAATTAGTAATCTGTGATACAACTTTAAAGATATGACCACTTTGATTTTGAAAAATATACTGTAGACCCTTTTTTGTCATTAATTACAAAATTTCTCGAAAACAAATATTAATATTGAATGAAACCAACACACAAAAATCGGTGACTTTAACACCTTTCAATTTAACTGAAAACATTTTTTTTAACTTTTTTGTTCGTGAAGAAAAGTAACAAAAGCATATAAAAATCGAGCATTGGGCGTTCGGTTTCAGCGTAACAGCCAGCCCGCATTTTACGTTCGATATTATTTTAACACGTAGCAACCTGCTCGGATTGAGTCATCTTAAAGCCTTAATAGAACATAAATTTGATACCGGGGAAAAGCTTTATGTGCCGAACTTGAAATCGGACGAATGCAGCCGAAAAGTCGCTAAATGGAATTTTATTACAAGGAAGCAAGGTGCTGCTGCAGTGTATAGAAAGGGTTGTGTATGGTATGAATGAAGTCGGATTTCGTTCGGGTATGTGAACTCGTGAACGCAGAAGTGGAGGGACGGAGGGTGACGGGGAAGGGGGGGGGGAGGGGGCAGTTGGCGCATGCGCACTAGGCGCCCGTGCGTGTCACTCACCACTGGTCACATCCGACGCGGGCGGGCGGGGCGCGGCGGCGACGCGACGACCGGCGCCACCGGCATCGGCAGCGTAAAGCCGGTCGGCTATGTTTGCTGAATTACTGATGTGATATAATATAATATATAGCATGCATACAGAGTGACTGGGTAATATGATGTCGGTAACGGGGTGATGATGTCATATCTCTCTACCAGCCCTACGCGCGCCGCTCTCCCACCGCCTCTATACCGCCATTTTAACTATACTAATTCTCTCACGCTAGCGAATCATAATCAATCAGATCACACTCAACGGCAAAACATGATTGTACTATTAGTAGAACATTAATTATCAGTGATTTGAACTATCGACCTGAATCTGAGTACTTCCTAATAAAAAAAATATCCTACGAACCTACGATCAAACTTCAGATTAATTACTAAGTAGGTATATGATCAACGTCCGAAGTAAAAAAATCTAATAAATTTGATTTTGATAAGCGGTGGAACTCGACAAGATTCGGACTAGTCTGAATAAATTTGATTTTGATAAGCGGTGGAAGTCGACAAGATTCGGACTAGTCTAGTGATATCAATTTTATCTGATAGAAATGCCAGTTCGAAAAACGTTCCAGTAGGTACTTACACTGAGATTGGTTTCATAGTTACTACGATTTGTCCGTGTGGACCTTTTGAATAATGTTTAGGAGAATTTCTAAAACATCTGGGTTTTTTGTCTATTAGATCTAATTTAGTAAACACTAGCTGTGGGGGGGGGCTCGGCTTCGCCAAAGTATATATATGTCGCAGGATAATTTGATAATCCGTCGTTTCGCGAAAATCCTAGGAAAATTGGATACTATGGAGTAGAAAACTCCTAATAAAACCAAGTCGGACGGAGCCCCGCTTCGTTAAATAGGTTAGGTTATGTTAGCATGTCTTTTTCTACCGTAAAAAGGAGCCCCGCATAGCGGGGCTCCGTCCGACTTGGTTTTATTAGGAGTTTTCTACTCCATAGTATCCAATTTTCCTAGGATTTTCGCGAAACGACGGATTATCAAATTATCCTGCGACATATATATTGCTTCGCACTCGTGAATATCGAGAGTGAGTGGGGTTTTTTAGCCTATGGTCCATCCTGAAATTCAATTCTTACTATTAGTGAAAAACAGCAGAAAAGGCACCCTACATAAATAATTGTTTTTTTTCCCGGATAGTTTAGAAGATTACCTCCTACATAAAAACATGCAAACTTTACCGCTTTATAATATTAGTATAGATTTTATATGAACAGTGATTTGCTAATTGCGAACCTTAGCGGGAAATTCTGTGTTGGACAAAGGTCTCCCCCAACGATTTCCACGACGATCGGTCCTGCGCTGCCCGGCTTCGGCTGATTCTATGTGACGTAAATAGATGGCCCCATGTTCAAACTCGATACTAAGTTTGGTCACCCTGCTCGGTAGACTTTAGAAACAATAAATAAAATATTTCTTAACGTAACCAATCCAAAATTTAAAACGACAAATAATTTAATAACTCATTGGAAACGCTTAACACGTTGAAAATACCAACTTCCATCGCAACATCAATTTTGCATTATTATTTTTGTTTTTCATAAAAAAAAAACATTTAAATCGATTCACAATTTACGAAAATATCGCGTAACAAACAAAAAAACCGGCCAAGTGCGAGTCAGAACCGCACACTAAGGGTTCCGTACCATCATACTAGATGGCGCTAGTTTCTTCCCCTTAAAACTAGTTATTTGTATGGAGACCCTCTTATTTTTTCACTTCTATTTTTAGTATTCGTTGTTATAGCGAATATGTAAGTACATCATCTGTGAAAATTTCAACTGTCTTGCTATCACGGTTCATGAAATACAGCCGTGACAGACAGACAAACGGACGGACGGACAGTGGAGTTTTAGTAATAGTGTCGCTTTTTACCATTTGGGTACTGAACCCTTAAAACATACAGTCGAATTGAGGACCTCCGCCTTTTTGGGAGTCGGTTGTTGAAAAAAAAAATTAAATTGAACTATCTACACGAAATCGTGTTAGCCAAGTTTGTAAAGGAAAAGGACGACAAAGACTCTACGTAACAACATTACATGAAACATTTCGGGCCACTTTCGTTTCGAATAAAAATGAAAATCGATTCACAATCTACGAAGATATTGCGTACCAAACACAAAAAAAACATACTGTCGAATTGAGAACCACCGCCTTTTTGGGAAATCGGTCGAAAAAAAATATTTAACTATCTACACAAAATTGTGTTAGCCAAGTTCGTAAAGGAAAAGGACGACAAAGACTTTACGTAACAACATTACATGAAACATTTCGGGTCACTTACGTTTCGAATAAAAAAAAATGAAAATCGATTCACAATCTACGAAGTTATTGCGTAAAAAACACAAAAAACATACTGTCGAATTGAGAACCACCGGCTTTTAAGAAGTAGGTTGAAAAAAAAAATTGAACTATCTACACGAAATTGTGTTAGCCAAATTCGTAAAGGAAAAGGACGACAAAGACTCTACGTAACAACATTACATGAAACATTTCGGGCCACTTTAGTATCGAATAAAAAAAACATGAAAATCGATTCACAATCTACGAAGATATTGCGTAACAAACACAAAAAAACATACACTGTCGAATTGAGAACCACTGCCTTTTTGGAAGTCAGTTGAAAAAAAAATAAACTATCTACACGAAATTGTGTTAGCCAAGTTCGTGAAGGAAAAGGACGACAAAGACTCTACGTAACTACATTACATGAAACATTTCGGGCCACTTTAGTATCGAATAAAAAAAACATGAAAAACGATTCACAATATCCGAAGATATCGCGTAACAAACACAAATAAAACACACTGTCGAATTGAGAACCACCGCCTTTTTGGAAGTCGGTTGAAAAAAATTACTTAGTATCTACACGAAATTGTGTTAGCCAAGTTCGTGAAGGAAAAGGACGACAAAGACTCTACGTACAAGTTCGTGAAGGAAAAGGACGACAAAGACTCTACGTAACTACATTACATGAAACATTTCGGGCCACTTTAGTATCAAATAAAAAAAACATGAAAATTGATTCACAATATCCGAAGATATCGCGTAACAAACACAAAAAAAACATACTTTCGAATTGAGAACCACCGCCTTTTTGGAAGTCGGTTGATATCTACACGAAATTGTGTTAGCCAAGTTCGTGAAGGGCGACAAAGACTATGGGTTACATTACAATATGAAACATTTCGGGCCACTTTCGACTTACGCGTAACCTAAATATACCATTTTTATTTTATGTAAATACCATTCTTGAGATATTGACAATATAAAAACACTATTTATATGACCTGACCTATCCTCTGTGTGAACTGGATGGCCACACTTTTGGAGCCCAAGCAAACGTTAACCCACAGTCCACAAAACAGGTCCTCTGTGAGAACTGAATGGCCACACCAACCTTTAGAGCCCGATCAGATGTAACCACAATTTATTAATTAGAAACACAACCCAACCACGTGGGAAGGGACAGATTTGTATGAAAACGCATAGTATTTTTCACACGTAACCAAATTGTCTCGTGTCGCGATGTGGTGTGGTTGTGATACGTCTGAATGGGCCCTTAGTAGTGTAACGAAAACGATCCATCTTTTTTTTTTCAAATAGTGAAATTTGTTTTACAATTGTTGAGAACTTTGACTAAATACTGGTATTTTTTAACATTATTCCGAAAGAGGTTACTCGGTCCACACTCAAAATATAAAATATAGACCACATAACAAAAGCGTTTATCGCGGGGTGGGTGATACGTCGAGAAATATTACTTTTCACAAAAAGTTGTAGGATTTACAATAACAACATTATTTCCATATTATTTTTGACTTTCTCAATTTGTGTAGGTGTGATCTTTCCCATTCGATGACACATAATTTATTTTATTGCGTAGATTTAAGTTTCACTTGTATTTGTGTCTCTTTGCATTATAAGGGTTTGCTTATTTGAGCTTTGTCAATTCAGTTCAAAAATATTGCCAACATTTTCCAAGTGAATCTTGCTGTATCGCATCTCTATTTCTTTCTTCTCGTAGGTGTAGAAATCAATCAGCATCTACTGTGTCCTACTAGTGTAAAATACCTATTAGTTTTTAATTTATTAGTCGTCATCCTGTGTTCTACTAATGCTTCTGAACAATTTCTACCACAAAATCTTATGCTTTTTGCCGAAAAAAAAACAGTTTGCACGTCAGCTGATCCATTTGTTTGGGAAGTGCATTTTTTGCGGATCGATCATAAGTTCCTTGAAAATACTTTAATTTACTCTCTACCCCTGATTATTTAAAAGAATGATCAATGTTTTTTTTTACTTTGTTATTATTGACGTCTTTAAAATCAAATGCGGGTCAGAAAACTAAAATGCAACGGTTATAACAAGCGAGACTCAGATCTGTTTCCGGTAGAACCGGCCAATTGTACAACTACCTCATTTCTAGAAACAAGCAGACCTCATTAGCTCATTAGGAAAATTGATATCCTTTCTCGTCAAACCAACGGTAGTGTGCCCCGACAAAGCTCCACCCGATTAAAAAAAAAAAAAATCGGACTGCACTTTAATGACCTTCGGCTGTTTACCGTCAAACCCAATTTATTTTATATTTACTTTCACCTTTATGTTTGTATGTATGTTGTAATTATGTACAATGAGATATAAATCGCTTCTCACAGCCGGTCATCAAAAGTACTCATCAGTGGGCTACCCCTGCATGTTCGCTTCGACAACATCGAGCCTCTGCTTACACAATATGGCAACGTGCAACAATGCGACAAAGCGAACTCGCGAGATCCAAATACCCAGGCCGTCTTCATCACCTTCGAGACCCCGGAGCAGGCGCAGCAGTGAGTACTAAATTGATGGGCACCCCGGAACGCATTGCACTGGTTACATCGTATTCCTGCATTGATTTACCTTCTTTAGATTCCTTGATCCTCTATTGCATGATGTTTCTCTCTCTATTCTCCTGTTTTGTGGCTTTCGGCTTTTCTACCTTCGTGTTTCTTTATTTCAGGTTTGTCATTTCGTCAGCAAGGCACACAATCTAATATAACTGTTTGAGCATGACTGATTTATTTAACAACTAACTTAGTTTATTTGTTTTGGGCGTGCGCATTTGCATCGGTTAGGCCTTGTTCGGTTGTGGTGTTTGCGTGGTGTTTTTCTTTTTTATTTCCTTAAATTGATCAAGAATTTATTTTGTTACAGAGCCATAAACGGTCTTAATGGCTGCGAACTTGAAGGTAGTCGCATGAAAGTGGAAGCCGCTGAGCAGAATGCTCGAGGCGGCCGGCGAGGGCGCCCCGGCGGCGGCCGCGGTGGCGGCGGCGCTCCCGGCGGCGGCTCGCGCCCCACCGACTTCCCGCTGCGCCTCCTGGTCCAGAGCGATATGGTTGGCGCCATAATCGGTCGCCAAGGCAGCACCATCCGCCTCATCACGCAGCAGAGCCGCGCCCGCGTCGACGTCCACCGCAAGGACAACGTCGGCTCCCTCGAGAAAGCCATCACAATATACGGAAACCCGGAGAATTGTACTAATGCGTGCAAAAGAATATTAGAAGTGATGCAACAGGAAGCAAATAACACTAACAAAGGGTAATGAATCACTATACTTATATTACCTTATTGGTATTTTTTGTAATTTTTATCTTACCACATGGTCTAACCTGTTTTTATTTTTCAGTGAAATCTGCCTAAAGATCCTTGCGCACAATAATTTAATTGGCCGTATAATAGGGAAAGGCGGTAACACTATCAAAAGGATAATGCAAGAAACCGACACCAAGATAACTGTCTCCTCCATCAACGATATCAATAGTTTCAATTTAGAGCGGATTATCACCGTGAAGGGAACTATTGAAAACATGGCGAAAGCGGAGTCACAAATATCAGCGAAGTTGCGTCAGAGTTATGAAAATGATTTACAGGTATGCGATATGCATTTTGATTTTTTTTATGAATTTGCTATTATTTCTGATATAGTTAACCTGCTAACCGGTTTTTATAACTTATTGTTTAGGTGCTGGCACCTCAATCTATAATGTTCCCGGGCCTGCACCCTATGGCAATGATGTCGACGGGCCGGTACTGCGGCGCGCCGCCGCCTTTCCCGCCGCCCATCTACGCGCCGCTGGCCGGCCAGGGCGGCGCGCAGCAAGGCGCTGGTGACTCGCAGGTAATATCATATCCCATTCTCACCAAACACCGATAAAACTGTTTTTTTTTAATTATTATAATGGTTTAAACTAACCAACTTTTTTTTAGGAAACCACCTACCTGTACATCCCTAACAACGCTGTTGGTGCTATCATTGGCACTAAGGGTTCGCACATTCGCAACATAATTCGGTTCAGCAATGCGTCAGTGAAAATTGCACCTTTGGAACAAGAAAAACAGAGCGAGAGTCAAAACAATGCACAACAAGAAAGAAAAGTGACTATTGTTGGCAGCCCGGAGGCTCAGTGGAAGGTGAGCTTATTTATTGAGTGTTGATGTCAATGCTGCAATGAAATACTAGCTCGCTGTAGGTACTGTCCGGCGGCGGCGCGACGGCGCGCCGGCGCAGTGGCGCGGTGGTGTGCGGCTTAATGTATGTTTAGACTTTCGGCCAGACAACAATATGTTTTTAACGCAAAACGTTTAACATTTCCAGGCACAATATCTGATTTTCGAGAAGATGCGAGAAGAAGGTTTTATGTCTGGCTCTGACGACGTCCGACTGACGGTGGAGATAGTGGTGGCATCGTCGCAAGTAGGGCGCATCATAGGCAAGGGCGGGCAGAACGTGCGCGAGCTGCAGCGCGTGACCGGCTCGCTGATCAAGCTGCCGGAGCAGCCGCAAGCGGGGGCCGGCGCCGGTGCCGCATCAGGCGCGCCTCAGGATCACGACACCACCGTGCACATCGTAGGACCCTTCTACAGCGTCCAGGTGACTACAATCACATTATGTACTTAAGTAGCGTAATAAGAATGAAAGGAAAACGTTACGAAAAAGTCACGCCCTATATTATGTGTAACCATTTTTTTGTGTAGTGTGAATATGCATTATTCCCACCGACGCTATTAATTATTTTATTTATTTATAGACTTATTTGTCTATTGTCAATTGGAAACGCTAAACACGTTCAAAAAACTGACTTTAATCACAACAACTAAATACAATTTCGCTTCATTTTTTCCTAGAAAAGTACTGAATCGATTTTGATGAAAATTCTATAGGACCAATCTAAAAGTTACATCCTTTCAAATAAAAAATAATAATTTCTAAATTGGTTTATAAAATGACGGAGTTCCGAGTTAACAAACATTTAAAAAATACAACAGAATTGGCAAACTCTTCTTTTTTGAAGTCGGTTGAAAATATGCACAAATGAACGTAAAATTCAGTTTACATTGTTGTAGTCGAGAGTCTTAACATTGTTGTAGTTAGTTTTCGAGGGCGTAGCATTTTCTTTTGTTGCAAGACGCGGCAACACGAAGTGGCAGTAAGTAATCGATTGCTAGTAATTTGAGATATTTTAGGTTTCCGTACCCAAAGGATGCCATTTTACCCTTAACAAAGCCTTCGCTTTCTGAATCTTTTCAATACAGTTATGTGGCGGATAAACGGGCAAATAATAAAAAAAAATAGTTTTACCCATACAAGAATCGTGTTTTCTCTTTAAGACGGTAATATATACATGCATCAAACCCTGTAGTAAAACATGAATTACATAATTAAAATCAGCCAAGTATGATTCAAAGAAGATTTTTACGTATCGTAGCAGCCAGCTGCTTCTCAACTCCGCACGTACGAGCGAGCGAAGCGAGCAATAATAGGTTTGTTAGGCTGGCTTTAGTGCTCGAACGACAGTCAGCGTGTACCTTCAGCGCTAACGCGGCTGTGAATTTGTGTTTAGTGCTTGACCGACGGCAAGCGTGCACAGTTATAAAAAAAGTGAAACCATTTAAAAACAATTAATTTAGTTTCATTTTATTTTCATTTAATTCACAAGAGAGTCTGCAGTAGTAGCGGTGTACACTTATATACCTCAGTACACGCCCTGTATCGATATACATTTTCTTCTATTCGACTTCTCTTCTACTTGTACAGACACGCGTACCATCGGTCGCTCGGTCAGCTTCACACTGAACACACCTATAGCACAGTATATATATTAGTACTAACGCCTATAGACCGCCTCAGGCCAGGCGTCAGTCGACCGGCGGCGTACGCGCGTACGGCGCGCTCTACTCATATTCCCAGTCAGCACTGGCAAGCTCTGTACGCGGGCAACAGTTCGTTAGCGCGGCACTGAAGTCGTCAATACATTTACGTTGATATAGCTACGTCCCCGAACGATGTCAGCGCTGACTGTCGGTCGAGCACTAAATACACCCTCAGGTTTGATATGATACTATCGAGCGAGGCGTCGGATCTGACAGTTACGAAAGAAAAACCGCGGTTGAGAATCTGATGTCCAGCTGCTACGCAGGCGATTTGCATGTCGCTCTCGTTGATGTCTTGAATTGAAATTAATAGGTATCGTAGTCTGGGAGGAGATGTGGGTAGCACTTGGCAGGTTTTTATCATCTGTCAAAAACAAAAGTAAAAAAAAATGCGTTATGTTATAGTTTTTAAGCGTCGTTGGTTAATTAAACGTTCAAGAAGTAATAGGGCAGTTGGGTATGATTTTTAGGGTTCCGTACCTCAAGTCAAAAACGGAACCATTACAGGATCACTCGAGTTATCATGTGTCTGTCCGTCCGTCTGTCACAGTCAATTTGCTCAGAAACTACTGGACCAATTGAGTTGAAATTTGATACACATATGTATGTAAGAGTGTAACCCATAGACGGACGTGTAACGTAAGAAAATAAATTTTAAATATGGGGGGCCACTTGAGGGTAAAATACATCTTTTTTTTTTTCAAAATATGCTGTGACATATCAGATGAAATAACTTATTAGTTATTGTGAGAAAGTCGAAATATATTTTCTTTACAATTTTAGGATAATTTTGAAGTTATTCCGAAACTACTGGGCTTGAAATCTTAAAAAAATCACAGTATATAAGGTTAAATGCATAGATTACAGGAAAATCTATGAGAAAATGTAGTCCTTCCGTTGCCACAGGAAAGTGAAATTTGTAAAGTCCAGAATAAGTAGACCCTATTTACCTGGAGCAAAGTATTTACTGAGAGGTCTTTTTCTGCTGGTAGATAAGATTTTGGTGCGGAACCCTGTTTGTGACAACGAGTCGCACTTGGCCGGTTTGTTTATGAGGCATAAATACATAAAATAAAGTTTTACACCCCATTTTCCACTTTCAAGTAAAATATTAAATAATCCTAAATAGTCTTCATGCCAATACTATCTTCATACATAAATTCATCGCCTATTTGATCAATTTTAGTGTATTTTGTATGGGGAGTTATTTGTTTGCCTCAAATTTACTGTGTTTCCTAAGAAAAGTCGTTGATTATGATGAGTAGACTCCTAAATTAACGAAACCCGTAAAAGTTTTGTTATAACCTGTATAAAACGGCAGAGAAAGTAAAGTAAGCGCCAGGACACGTCCTAACAAAGATCTGTAGAGAAACAAATAACTCATCTTGTATAGAACGGCAGAGAAAGTAAAATACGCGCTGGGACACATCCTAACACAGAGCTATAGAGAAACAAACACTGATCCTGTATAGAACGGCAGACAAAGTAAAGTACGCGCTGGGACACATCCTAACAGGGAGCTGTAAAGAAACTAACACTCACCTTTATAGAACGGCAGTGAAAGTAAAGTTCGCTCTGGGGCACGTCCAAACATAGCTGTAGAGAAACAAACACTCATTCTGTATAGAACGGCAGACAAAGTAAAGAACATACGCGCTGAGATACATCCTAACACAGAGCTGTAGAGAAACATACACTCATTCTGTATAGAACGGCAGACAAAGTAAAGAACATACGCGCTGAGATACATCCTAACACAGAGCTGTAGAGAAACAAACACTCATTCTGTATAGAACGGCAGACAAAGTAAAGTACGCACTGGTACACGTCCAAACACAGAGCTGTAGAGAAACAAACACTCACCTGTATAGAACGGCAGATAAAGTAAAGTACATACGCGCTGAGACACATCCTAACACAGAGCTATAGAGAAACAAACACTCATCCTGTATAGAACGGCAGACAAAGTGAAGTACGCGCTTCGACACGTACAAACAGAGAGCTGTAAAGAAACACTCATAAACACTCATTCTGTATAGAACGGGAGTGACAGTAAAGTACGCGATGGGAAATATACAAAGAGCTGTAAAGAAAAACTCTTTTTTTATTCATTTTTGAAAACTTACAGCTAAATAGTAGGTCAACAAACTTATAAATTGTCAGTTTTCACCAATAGATATTAAAAAACCGGCCAAGTGCGAGTCAGAACCGCACAAAGAGGGTTCCGTACCATCATACTAGATGGCGCTAGTTTCTTCACTTTTTTGTATGGGGGGGTGCCTTATTTTATCACTTTTTCTAAGTATTAGTACATATTTGTATTTAAAGCAGCAACAGAAATACATCATCTGTGAAAATTCCAACTGTCTAGCTGTCACGGTTCATGAAAAACAGCCTAGTGACAAACGGACGGACGGACGGACAGCGATGTTTTTGTAATAGGGGTCCCGTTTATACCCTTTAGAAATGTAGGTCGATGCTTGTAATTAAAATACATAATCAAAAATGACAGATGAAAGAGGATTAGACAAGATTAGAGGTGAGACCGAAGAACTCCTCGGCGAGAACCCTTCGGACCGTAGCAATGCGCTGGTACAGAACAGGTCAAAATCGTATTTATTCGAGAATTCATTATAAGATCTTGATGATTGTTTTGTAAATGAATTTTGTCTGTAATTTGTTCTAGCGTACGCTAAATGTAAGAGTTGTCGTTTACGAAAGTCTAGCAAGTCAGTGCGTAATTTAATTGTTGATAGTAGACCAGGAAAGTCTATATTGCCATTTGCTATTTTCATTAGAAACGTTGGGTCATTTATATTGCGTCTAGTTTCCAGTGGCAAGAAATGATTACCTTTTACACCTGTGTCCTGTGTTGTGGTCTAGTGATCTTTGTCGTGATTTGAAATCAAGATATCTGAGAAACTTCTTTTGGATACCCTCAATACGAGACTTTAGATCTCATATTGGAGATTCCATACTTGTCAAGAGTATTCAAGGTGACTGCGCACGGAAGCTCATTACAAAATTTCAATTACTTAAATTTTATCGAAATTTGCAGAAGTTCCCATTATAAAGCCTAACGCCTTTTTGGAGACAATAGTGTCTATATGTTTATCGAATAAAAGTTGATTGTCGAAGCCTGCTCCTAAGTCTCTTGTGGAGTTTACCCTGGTAATAGGTTAGCCACGTATTGTATAGCCCACATTGACAATTGATTTCTTGCTAGAAAAGGGAATCACAAACAACTTGGATACGTTTTATAAAGGCAATAGGAGTGGAAAATGTTTAAATCACTTTAAAGATGATATGCATCAGAAGTATTCTTAATTTCTTTTACTATTTACATATTTTACGGAGAGAAAAATTTTATAATGAGAAAAAAATAATGAAAAGCCACAGGGGGCCCAACAACAAGGCAAGAAACACTAGAGGGAGGGCTCTAATGAGCTCCTGTATAGAACGGCAGAGAAAGTAAAGTGCGCGTTCGCTCATTTCGAAAATCCTAAAAAAAAGTATTATTTGATTTAAAAATAATTTAAATTATTTCGTATTCTTCTCGCAAACCCTTTCATTTGATATTCATATCATGGGGGTGCTTAAAAAATAATAACGAAACTGACAAGATTTTCAGAAGTAGTAAGCACAGATTACTAAATGTAGTTAGTGCGTTTCAAAAGCAGTACCTTCCTAGTGCGTTGGCATACTTCCGCGACAGGGACCCACATATAGATCTACATTGAAGTAGACAACGCAAAAGCGTCGAATTGTAGGAACACCAGACGAGTCACATATTTCGTAATTATTAAATTATTTTTTCATCATCATCCATCATCCCCATATCAGCCGAAAGACGCCCACTACTGGACAGCAAGGATCTACACAACAACTGGTCCTTTACATTTCATTTCGCTGCCCGCGTCCAGTGGCTTCCCGCCACCTTTACCAGGTATTCGGTCCGCCTTGTGGGGGACCTGCCTATGCTACGTCTTCTGGTGTGATGTCGCCACTTGAGAACTTGACTGCCCCAATGCCTATGTCTATGCCCCCGCCCACTGCCACTTAGAGTTTAGTGATTCTATGAGCTATGTGGATTACCTAGTTCAATTATAAATCAGATTACATTATTTAGCGAATTTTCATTTTTATTAAATTATTTCGTAACAGCTTAGTAAAAGTACTTATTCCTGAGGTCTACTAAAACATTCCATAACACATTTTTACTAAAGATTTTTACGTAACGAAAGCAATTTGCAATTACATCGATTTGCTTAGTGTGGTTCTATGCATGTACGTACATATAATGTAGAATTTAATATTTATTTTCGCAAAATGTAAATGCATTAAATTTTCATAATAAATTGGATATCAATTTAGCACACAATATTTATGGATTGCCAGCGCAAGTCCGGTCGTCGTGGAAATCCTTGGAGAGGCCTTTGCCCAGCTGTGAATGTCTTTCGCCTGATATGATGATAAGATGATGATTTTTGGACGCAGTTAACTACCATAGTATACGCTGGCGCATTGCGAAGTGAAGCTCATTAGAAGCAGCTGGTCACTTTTGATGTGATTGATGTGTAAAATTGCCACTGCGAATATTGTATTGTTACGTTGCAATGATTTTTATTGATGCAAATACCTATTTACGTAAAAATATATCTGATCTTGTTGAAAATTATTTTTGGACATGGTTTAAATGGTTGTCTAGATTAGCTGGAGCTTTTTGCGAACTGATAATCTGTGTAATTTTTTTAATCATAATATCTTGTCTTAATCATAATAATCACTGAGGTTCTGTTAACCTAGCCCAATCGGATGTCTGATTGGTCTTGCTAAGCGAACTATGAAGATGCAGCTGAAGTTTGGCTCACTGCTGGAGCACGGGTCTCTTCCCAAACCCACGAGTCTCTTCCTAAACTCACGAGTCTTCTCAAACTCAGGACGGAAGGCTTAGATCACATATAAAAGAACGAGATATTCACGTCACGCGGTCAAAACTGACGAACGTCACCCGTTTTGTTCACGGAGGTGTACTTTTGCGGTTCTCCCTCTCTGTCTAACATAGCTATTTGAAGATTCCTATCCTTGTGTCTATTAAAGAAACTGGAGATCTAGTTCTTTTATATGTCATCTGAGGCGATAGGTTATACTCGACTCCCTAGGTTATACTCGACTCCCTCCCTTCGCCCCCCTTCCCGCATCCCTCAAAACCGGTAAATCCTCTTCAACGGATTAGTATATCATAAACGAGAAAAATTGCAGTAAAATAATAATGCAATGTAATGTGTTCAGTTTGCAAATAAGTCAAAATTTCTTTGACGTGGAATTGCTATTAGATCATTTTTCTTGTATTTCTCTAGCATTTTTTGTTGTCCTCATTAATTTTAATCGCACCTTTTTAATTACGTTAAATTTTCTCTTGGACAAGTGATTGGTACTAATTTTACTTAGAAAAAATGTTTGCTATCGTATACCGAAAACTCTTTTCCCTCCCCAACCCCTTGCGCAAGGTTTCGGGGCACTCTACACGTGCAAAAAACTTGTGTGCGAAGGCGAAGCGATCTCGAATTCTTGTTTCACTACCTGCTTATTGTTAGTATGTTATGCTGTAGCCAATAACCGCTAGATAAAGCGTGTTTTTGATACCGCTGGATTTGTATCTTGATCTGTATCTGTTACTTTGCTTCTCTTCAAGAATAAACATATTTTCTGTAGTTATTTATAGGGTTTAATACGCAAAGGGTGCCAACTGGACCCTATTAGGTCTACACCGTCTATCTGTCTGAAAGGGCTGTGTCTTTTGAATCATAATTGGCAGCCAGTTGAAATTTTCATAAAATATGCATTAAAGTAATCCAATTCAAGAAACGTTATTTTAAAGGCTTTCGTCATTGCTCGATTTGTGAAAACGGTAAATACAAGCGTCAGTGTGAATATAGTACAGTCGCCATCAGATATATCGTAGCGGACGAGGTGCTCAAATATTGGTGAGAAGTGATGAATTTCAACAGTTTCTATTAATATCTACACACATCTAATTTGTCATAAATATCTGAGCAGCAGATTTTTCAATATGTTCTTCATACAAAATGACGTATGGTACTTTTTCCTAAATGCTTCATATTGAAAAATCGGCTGCTCAGATATTTATGAAATTATGAAAAATTAGATGTTTAGGTTTATTAGCAACTTCTAGTGTACATAATTCATTAAAATTCAACACTGCTCAGAAATAGCGACTGTACAAACTCTATAGTAGTACAACAAATTATAAAAACCGTACAAATGGGAGCAGAACGAATGGCATGAAAAAAAGCATTATTTCAACTGAAATTAATAGTTGCATAATATCACACTCGTTGTTTTGAGATTCTTTATCCAAATAAGTAAGATGTTGTCAAGGGTTTGACAATTGTGAATAAAAAAATAAAATAAGTGTGGAACGCTCGGTACATTACAGGCCAACTTGTATGGTGAAAAATTCAAGATTTTCATGTTATCTTATTTTTGAAGAAAATCTAGTTTAGATTTTAACATTACTAACAACAAATTAGATTTTTAAAAATTATTATCAACAAATTCTCTAAAGGTCTTTCTTAAAAGATATGCACAGTTTGCACTTTTAAAAGATAAATCAGTTTAAGCTGTCCAGTTTTCTCGAATCCTGTGAATGGCTGATGGTATTTTGTTTCGTAGATCTTGTTCGGATGTAGCTCAGTAGCATAAACAATTTCCTTAAAATATCATGAAGTCTATTAGAACGTCGATGGCATGGCGTAATTGCTAGGGTTCGTGGTTTGTGTCCTGCCACGTACGTATGCTATCGAATTTCGATTTCATATGTACGTTTTCCGAAACCTACACACGAAGAAACTCGACCCGTGCTGGGCCGCATGGTAGACTAAGGCCCGATCGCCTTAAATCAGGGTAGACTCGAGCCCCTCGGTTAGGACATATATGAGCTGATATGATGAAGTAGTCTATTTGGTTGGGATTCGGAGAACGGGCAGGCCAAGCGATGGTTATCTTCCGCGTCTAATCCATTTGTTGTCTATCGTAACGCAGTCACATGGTGTCCCGTCGCTCTTTAGCAACTTAAGGCGTCTCAAATCGAATGTCGCATCCTTAAGCAAAATAGTAAGTCCGTATTGAAGTAAATTCAGATTGTCCTCTCCGTCTACACTCGCTGAAAATTCGAATGGGCCGATAAATACGTCCTTTAGGATTCTACCGGTGCAGTGTGGGGACTAGGGAAGAAGAATATTACTAGTTTTGGAATTGAAATTGCATAATAGTGTGTAACACACAAGCGTCGGTGGCTCAACCGGTAACGACTCGGTCCATCTAACCAGAGGTACCGGGTTCAAATCTGGACGGCCAATGTACCAATGAGTTTTTCAAAAACTTACGTACATATAATTACCGATTGCTTTAACGGTGAAGGAAAAACATCGTGAGGAAACCTGCACACGCCTGCGAAGAAACTCGAAGGTTGTGTGTGAAGTCGACCAACCCGCACTGGGCCCGCGTGGTCGACTAAGGCCTAATCGCCCTGATTCAGGGTAGGCTCGAGCTCCTCGGTGGGGACGTATATGAGCTGATATAATAATAGTGTGTAACATGATAAGTAATGAATAAAATCCAGAATCGGGTACATATTGATTCTTATTCACTCTTCCGTGCCCTGGAGTTGGCTAAAAATTGAATTTGAGTTCCTAGGTTTGAAGTCACGCTATTTGCATAAAAGCGGTATGCGAGGCTGTATATCTAAGAACCAAGTATGTAAATCAATGCCTTAAGTTATATAAAGTTCCTACTCGTATACTCGCACACACATGGAGATAGTGGATTCCATGGACTATATAAATGTTATTTCAGTTCACTGCTTTGGTTTAGTATCTCTTTCATTCATCATTTTAATAACTGATGATGATGATGATGATGGCCAGGGCTTCAAATTGAAGGCCTGTTCGTTTGTTTGCATTATCTGAATTCGTCCTAGAAGTTGGGCGAACGCGAAATAAACCTTTTCCCGAGGTCATTGCATGTGCGCGAAATGTGTTATTCTTTTTTGACAATTAGGTATATTTTTTGCATTATGTGCTCATACTAATAGTGAAAAATGGTTGTTCCAGTCCGCTCAGCGCCGTATCCGTGCGATGGTGGCTCAGGCGAGCGCTCCGGGGCGCCACCGTCGCGCCGGCGCCGCACCACCGCCGCCCGCGGCGCCGCAATAAGCTCTCACCTTAAGCACTCGCCCACCACCACCATACCACCACCGGTCACCTCTCACCAGCTGCCATCATTGGCCCGCCTGCCATCCTTCAGTTGAGTAACGCGACCTGATCACCAAGAATCAAGTGACCACGTACCAGCTCCACATGCGATCACAAGTGCGAATAACTCCTAGGTTTGTTAGAAATCACGCTATTTGCACAAAAACGGTACGCGAGGCTGCATATCTAAGAACCATGTATGTAAATCAAAAGTTATAATGGCGGTTCCTACTCCACTACGCACACAGTATTGATTTAGTATCTGCATTCAGGTCGTTTTTGCATGGTATTGTGCTGTCAAAGCTCGACCCAAATTCGGTAGGTTGATAGTTCAGGTGTTGTGTGATGTGGGGCCGCCATGTTCATTGTATGTTTAAATACACATAGTGTACACCAGGTGCAGGTAGGCTGTTTTGTTGGCAGTGTATGTCCAAATGTTATTGTTGACATAATTATATTGTAGTGAAAATATAAATATTCTATCCGGGAATTATATATGTTGATGATTAATATTTGAATGTGTATATTAATATATGTATGTATAATATATTGTTCATATACACTATTTTTTAGCGATAGTGCCAGGCCATATGATTATTAGTGCCCTGATAATATTAGTTATGGTGGCATTGTTTTCATACCATGTTATTTTGCTACCGCAAGGGTTGACGACTGACGTAGATTGCAATAGATATCACTTTATCAGTTTGTTCTTTATATACACAACAATATACACATGTTAATAGCAATAGTTTAGTTCCACGACATATTATTATACAATGAAAGAAGTACATATTTAGTTTTGTTACAAAATAATAATAGATTAAATATGTTGAATTCACTACACTATACTGTTAATATGAATAGAAAAAGGTGTGTGGGATGATTAATATAACTATAAGATGGCCCATAGCAACGCGCTGGTGGTTCTCGGAAATGCTGCGCAGGACAGAGCTAGAAAGTAGCACAGGTTGTTAGCTACGTTGCCATGAAACTGTTTTTGTATGCGCACATTTTATCAAAACGACCGTTCTTTCATCGCTGTGTTTTGCCATTTGTTTCATTTGTACAGTCGTTTGCAGGGTGTTTTCGGTGAGAATTTTGATCTCGTCAGTAGAGGCCGCAGATATTCGAATCCGGAAATATGTAACAGCTGTATAACATTGAAAGGGCAAAACTGTAAATTAATAAAATTCAGAAGAGCTCGATTCCAACTTCAAATGCGAGGATTATCTTTGCCATGAGCCATCCTGTAGTAACGGTTTATTAGAGCTATATTGAGGAGACCCAATGGACAAATGGATGCTTTTTAACGTTACAATGGAATAACAATGAGCAGCATGTTGCATTGAATATTGTACAAGATGATGAACAGAATGTAGGTGTGTGTTGGGTGTTAAGTAACTATTCCAAAGAGTGAACGCCGATCGTGTGAATCGGCAGTCTTGTGACACTGACTATACGGGGCGCTGCGGTCGCGGCCCGCGCCCGCGCCCGCGCCCGTGCCCGCGCCCACTCGGACTTGAGAGGACTATCCACCTATAATGGATATAAAATATTTTTGATATAATAGTAATTGTTGGAGAGTAAGGAGTAAATGTATGAGTTTTAATTTGTAAGTGACATTTGTTGATCGTTTTCTTTGTAATTTTGTCTTTGTTAGCTTTGTAATGTTTTCTTGTATTGAAACATTTTGAAAATTAAGACGATGCCGTAGCGTTTAATGGTGCGAATGAAAATATCGTATTGTTTGGGGTTCTATCGTGATATGTTTTATTATACCTACTTAATACGATTTGCGTTGTAATTGTGCCAAGTGAGATATTTAATATGAGAGATTAAGATTAAGTGAATAATATCAAAATTTAATGAAAAACTTAGATATTTATATTTATAAATGTGATAATAATATATGGAAGTTTCGGCAAATGTTAGGGAATGTTTTACATTCTATTTTCCAGTTTTTCAAGTTAGATTGTAATAACAAATGATAAATTAAGATAAAGCGGAGCAAGCCCGGCCGCGACCTGGTTGTCCTGTTGTGTCGGCGCGCGGTCACTGCGCTCGATTCGGGGCCCAGTGCCTATTACACATTAACTTTTTGTTTAGATCACAAAAAATATTTATTTTAAAATCGTTTTTGAGTATTGTAGTCTCGATCGTATATAAGTTGATTCATTTTGTACTGCTTCCACATATTATTGAAATAATCTCACAATTGGCGTACCAAAGCGATTTAACATAGGTACCTGTTAATGTTTAAATTCAATCCTTTAGGCGGTGTGTAATGAATGTACACTGAAAGCAATTACAAAACGAGAAACCTACATTATCTACAAGGTCCTCCTTCATGAGCAGATATATTATTCAATTCAATTACATACGGTCCCCTTTATACGCTACGGAAATTACTATTAATCACTGATATAATCGACAACTTGCCACTTACATAATCCATCAAGCATAGAGAAACACCTATATTGCCTCTTTATACGTTCAGTTTATCGAGTACTGGTGGCCCACTTGGCTATCAGCAGTCATAATACCTATCTACTATTTCGAGTCACATTAATGATAGCAGTCTTTAACCAAGCATTAAGACAAATTGAGTGCCAACCACCTGCCAACTAAAACTATAATAAAAATAGTGGTACGGCGACGACGACGCCGGATTGACCAGGCTATGCGAACCAACGAAATTTTGTTCTTAAGAATTGTTCCGAGTTTTCAAGAATAGCTCAAATACCGGTTCCGCGGATTTTATAAACCACGCGTGTATTAAATCAACGCTAAATAAAAACATTCCATACATGCTATTTTAAAATCATGACATGCTGATTTTAATTACTTAACGAAATTTGGATGTACATATTAAATACATTTATCACAAATCATTGTTCGTTCGATTGTCTACAAAATCTTCTTCGGTAAATCAAAGAATCGTTATCGCGGGTTAAAATAATTTGTGTGTTTCAATCAAACAACTATGGGTCAAACCAATTTACAGGAAATCGTTTGACATTAGTTGTGTGTTAATCAATGCTATGTGGTTAAACTTTCGACATAAATGTATTTTATATGTACCATGGACATAAAATGGCTTTTCGCACATATTTCTGATTGTATTAGATTGTAATAGACTTGCATGAGAATAGCAGAGTTGCAAAGCTAGTTCACTACTGATCGACACTCGAGCCAGATTCCGCTTGCATCGGCTATCTAATGGAGTTTATAAAGGGTTACTTTCACTACAACAGGAAGAGTGTACATATAGGCATGTTATGTTTATTCCTTCCAATTGTAAGCGAGAGAGGGTACATTATGATTTATAATGAGTTAGGATGCAGAAATAGTTTTAGTTGTTTATTAATTGTATCGTTGTGAAGTAGTGTTAAGTTGAAGGCAGGCGCGGCGGCGGCGCGCGGCTCCGCGACTGACTACATCGCCGTGCGTCCTCGCGCCTATATTGCCTTATGTCATTCTGCTAGTAGGTAATATACTTTATCATTATTGTTTCATGGTTCTGCTGTTACGTATTTACATTTCTTATTTTCTGATTAATTGCGTATTTGGCAGGTGATTTATTTATTTATTCAATTTCAATGTTTCAACTTTTGCATGCATTTTTAATTACTGATAGAATAAAAATGATTGACTCATTTTAATGATTCTGTTTTAAGTGATACCAGAATAAAATAGGTGAAATTTTAACATTTGTAGAGTATTGAGCACTCATTCTGTTGTTCGTACGTTTACACCCCTTCTAGTATATATATTATTGATGTTTGATGGTGTTTATATATGTGTACTTATCCATTATGTAGGTGTTTGTTTACAAAAAGGGAAAACAGTGTACATTTGCAAATCGGGTCTGTCATGTGCTGTACAGTTTCCAATCGTACAAACGAAATAAACAAATAAAGCTTTTCTACCACTTCACTAGGAGACCTGATCCCGCAACAAAATGTTCCGAGTACAAAGAATAATAAAAATCTTGTTCCTTTGTGATCTATCTTATTTAGCCACTTTAAGACACCGTCTAAGGTAGACCTTAGAGAACGGATTGTATTCCGAGTCCCTACAGACGAGTTGTTGCCAGTGAATATTCAGTCCAAACGGTTCATTAATTAACGGTTAATTAGAACTTCGATCTAATAGGCTACCAACAGTTGGCATAGCTCTATTTAAAAAGCCGGGCTCCTTATCGAGCTTGACAAAGCGCTATCGCGATACTGAGCGACGCGGCCCAAGACGCGAATACGCGGTGAATGGCGTGGCGTTATCGTAATAAATTTATCGGGCAACTGCGCGCACTCCGTTATTGTTGAATTAGCGCCTGACCGAACAGTCAGCGCGCAGCAGTAAAAGTTAGCAGTCTGTAAACAATTCGTCTGTATTGGCTACGTAGCTGTAACAGATTATTCCACCAAAATTTTCCTTTTAATTCACTGTTATTTTTAGAACTATTTTAATTGGTATAAGTTCTGAAACTAATAACTACCTCAATATTACTAAATGAAATATAATAAATATCTTTGTGCATGTTTTTGGTAACTGAATTTTAAAGAATACGAAAATTCATGATAGTTAAGAATGCTATTTTAAACATAGTAATGGAAATTGTCAAAATTAGGTTTCTTAACGTAATAAAATGGATAAAAACTTATTGCATTGTTTGATTTTTCTCCATTGTCGCGGCGCACTTACTTAATAAAAGTTCTTAAGCCAGTTTTTAAAACTGCTTGGCTATACCCAACCGCCATATGATATGAGTTAAATATTTTCGCTTCGGTGCAAAATCCTTCGTAGTCCCATTAATTGCGTCCCCTCCCCCCTACTATATATATAATATATATATATATATATATAAGGTCTAACAAAATTAGCTGAAACTATTTTAACTGGTGCTTCTACCCATGAAACTGAACAACTTTCCCAATGGAACCCATAGTCAAATCTCAAAAAAATATTTGAACTTCCCATACTAAGTTGGCTGATTAGCTGATCGAGTCAGTATGGGAGGGCCAATTTTTTTTTGCGATTTGACTATGGGTTCCATGGAGAAAGTTGTTCAGTTTCATGGGTAGAAGCACCAGTTAAAATAGTTTCAGCTAATTTTGTTAGACCTTTTATATATATATTAATAATAAAATATATCACTCAAGACCTTTTATATTATTTTCTATATATATATAAAGAAAGTCGTGTTTGTTACAAATAACTCGAGAACGGCTGGACCGATTGCCATGGTTTTTGATTTGTTGGATTTGTTTCCATCCCGAATAGCAGAATACATCTTAAAAACAATGAAAACGGGTTTTCCTTCCTGACGCTATAACTCCAGAACGCACGAACCGATTTCGCTAATTCTTTGTCGAGTTCGTTATTGTCAGGAGAAGGTTCTTATGTAGGGTAGGGTAGGGTAGTGTAGTGTAGGGTAGGGTAGTGTAGTGTAGGGTAGGGTAGGGTAGTGCAGTGTAGTGTAGGGTAGTGTAGTGTATGTAGGGTAGGGTAGGGTAGGGTAGTGTAGAGTAGTGTAGGGTAGGGTACACCGCCGTCGTGTGTAAAGCGCCTTAGTGTTATACAAAAGAGCGGTGGCAAATGGCTTTTTCCGGAGGAGTAAAGATTTCATTATCTATTGGTACCTGTAATCGTACCTCTGGCCACGTGGTTTGATGACCCATGTTACGACCGTAGGCACGTTCAGCCGTTGGTCCCGGTTGCTATTGTCAGATAACAGTCAAGCTGTGTCCGATTCCTTTATAAGTGTTTGAAAACTTCTGTCATTCAGCGTAACTCTGCGATACTTTCTTACAAGACATTCACGAGCACAGCAATTTGTTCTTTAATGAACGGGCATTTTAATTATGTGTTAACATTGCCTCTGCCTTTTTTGTTACGTTTGTAGGGTACCTATGTTCCTTGTGGAAAGTTGTTCAGTTCCACGAGTATAGCAATATTTACGAATGTCACTGTAATAGGTATTGTGCTTAACAAGACTGCCTCAAACTGTTGTCTTGTCCGTCGTTAAATAGGCCCGGTGTACCAGAAAAGGCGGAGCGGGCGGAGATTTTAATTTTTACAAGCTTGCCGTGTCAGTTAATTTGTTCGTTAGTTTGTTAGTATGGGACGAAGTAACTAGTATCTCATCTGTGGTATGGGACATATCTTGGAAGCTAAATTAGAATCACTTCCCGGTCACAGATTACTAAATAGTTACTTTCCCGGTTTCTGATTGAGCTGAAATTTTGCATACACGTCAAGTTTGGAGCACAATGCATGGTTAGCTAAGTGACATCATTCTAAATCCAATATGGCGGACTCCCAAAGGTGACGGACGGTTATTTTTTTATGCACCCCTATGATAGAGGTACCAAACGAAAGGGTTTGAGAAGAATACAAAAAAAAAACAAAATTCTTTTCAAATTAAAGCTTGTACAGTCACGGAATTTAAATGTTTAGCAGATTCAAGTTTTTAGATTATCGAAAATTATTTCAACGTGTTCAATCACACGCCAAACATGTAAAATCAACATGAATTTCAACTTCACGATTACGTGTTTAGGTCTTCTTTTCTCTTTATGCCAGGACGGTAACATCTGTCGTTGGCGGTGAACTTAGTACGGACGTATCCTACGTTGGCGTATGACGTATACTAGTATGCGTTTTTGAAATGGCGGGGCATGAGGGCACTGTCAGAAAGCGGTTTTGTTGACTTTGAGCTCCTCTAAGGTAGAGAGGACATGGATTACGTGGTTAAATAAATAGAGCGATGATTATTTTTTAATTGCAGTTTTACAAAGCATATTTTTTGGATGATAATAACAAAAGGCATTGTTTGGATTTAATGGAATTGATAATCTGGTGCTTCTGACTAAATGGATGCGCATAGAACTCCAAGGCTTGTTAATGAATACTGCATTGTCCATAGAAGAAGACCTAGTTTCATTCGATTCACCATATTTCGCTCTCATAGCATTTCTTTCATCATGAAGCTCATTTACGAATTCTGATGCTATTTGGCCCATTAATGGATCTTTATGAAGAGATCCATTCACATGTTTTATGATATCTTTATCATTGTAAGATCCATATTTTAATACATGACCTGTAAATAAAAAAATGGTAAGTAGGCATCTATTGTCTATTAAGAACTTAGCATTTGACCTCAATGTAATCTAAATGACATGATTCTACGCCCGATTCGTATGGATTCGTCTTTACACTAATATCAATACCGTGATATAAAATGAGGTGATGTTCGCCTTCCACCCACTAGTAAGTAAAACTTGAAACATATTTGTATGGGAGCGTGGTAGTGGCATTTTATTCATAATTCGGCGCACGATTGAACCTATACTTGTCGATAGGGGATGCAAAATTATATACACTAGGACATTTTGGGCTAAAACTTCACGTTGCTTAGATACTTGGAGTTAAAGTTTCTTTCCCTCTGTATATCTCAAAATATCAAAAATATCTCCAGTAACGTGACACTTTATGTAAAAATGTAATATATTTTCGTTTTGTATTTGCATTCCCTATCATGTGCTTAGTACATACATATAGCATTATGGCAGGATATTGCCCTGTGGGTGTTAGGTCCTTATTGAAGATTTGTTCAGATAACTTGAAAAGCGGCAAATAGAAGATATTACTTATGAAAATAAAGTTACTTTTGAACAACGTTCCCCAACAAACTGCTACAATCGGAACCAAAAGAAGTACATATTAACTTCCCTTACTACTTTTTAAAATTCACAACTGGTAAGCCCTTGGCATCTTCTCAGGTAAGTGACGATGATGCCGAAGATGGAGGCGGGCTTACCAAGTATCCCCAACGCAATGGGGAACTGCCTTTCATCTTCAAGCGGGAACACATCAATGCTGTTAGCATTAATGTTTGGCGGCAAGACCATACCTTCTCGTAGGAGCGTTTAACATTACTCAATTTCTATAGGACGTATCTTTTTAAGAGTTTTCCTAGAAATACCACTGATGGCATATTATGAGATGCTAGAAAAATTTCTAGATTGCGTAATTTTGATAAACTTAGCGCTATTTTGGAGAATTTTTTTTTGGATGATAGTTATATACCATTTATTAAAAAAGTTTTTATCTTATTAGAACATACTGAGATATGCCACATAAAATATGGCATGTTTAAGATGTTAATAAGAGTTTTCAATGACATTTTTAGCACCCTTCATATTTTTTTTAAAAAATCCAGAAAACAACCCTGGTAACCAAGTTTATGCATGTGCAAAATTTCATCAAAATCGGTTAAATAGCTTCTGGCTCATGTCAGTAAAATTCAGCTTCAGTGCTCCAAGTCCAATTATTTTTGCGCATGAGAAGAGTTTTTTTATTAAAATTTGTTTAGTTTTATGAACAGGGAGCACTGTACATTGTAAGTCGTTAAGAAGCGAAATCTACTTTTATTTGAGAAATATGTTTTGACTAGAAATAATTTAGGTAGATCCTATGTAGGCACCTACTTGATTTTGAGAGATAAATAAATACAGTCGTTAATGTAGCTTTCAGGCCAGCAGAAAAACCCTTTCTTCTTTCTTCTAGAAAAAGTGAAAATAAGGGGTTAATTTCTTCTGCCGTCAGAAAATTATTAGGTTGTTCCTTTATTTTTATCTACAGGAAATTCTCTGAAGAGCAGAGTGAAATAAAACTACTGAAACTTTTACAGTGCCAGCGCTTTCTGCTCATTAAATTGAACATCTTTAACAGCGCCACTGCTTTCTGCTCATTAAATTGAACATCTTTAACAGCGCCAGTGCTTTCTTCTCATTAAAATGAATATCTTTAACAATGCCAGCGCCTTCTGCTAATTAAATAACTTTTATAATAGCGCCAGTGCTTTCTGCTCGTTAATTGAATCACTTTAACAGCGCTAGTGCTTTCTGCTCATTAAATTGAATATCTTTACAATGCCAGCGCTTTCTGCTAATTATATAACTTCTATAATAGCGCCAGTGCTTTCTGCTCGTTAAATTGAACCACTTTCCTTATGAAACCCATTTCAATTCGCAAAAATAAATTGAACCTAGAGCAGTAGAGCCTTTTCCAGATTCTTCCTAGTTGACGAGTCCCAACTAGCAAAAGTCTCAGAATGCGCACTTCGTAAGAGTAGTAGGCTTATAGTGCCCTTATAATTTTTTTGGATTATGTCATGCTCCTATATTAGTCTCAGACAAGCAGGTATGATCTCAAGAACGCTCGGTCTTAATAACTAGTCACATATATGCATATTATGAGCATTTAACAATGCTATTGTAAGCCACTTACTTTTAAAATAGTATTTACTAAGACACTTGAGACAATTTGCTCATATATTTTCTAAGCTCGTTCGACCTTTTAATAGACTTGTAAATGCTATTCTTAGAATATTATATTAATATCAGCATTGAATAAAACCACTGTAAGTACGTGCTTTTCTGATATTATTCTGAACTATTATTAGATCAACACCAGCGGATAGTTAGATAAGAGTGATCTTCAAGATCAAAGTATTTTTAATACAAAAGACAAGACTTTATTTCAACATGGAGTAACCTTTAGTACATATTTAGAATGCTAATATTTCAAATTATTCAGGAATAATATAAATTGCATGCGAATGTTATACACAAAAAAGAAAAACACTAAATTAGTTTTTAATTGTTACGTAAACAATCTTACAAAGTCAGATTTAGCGCTTGAAAAATGCATTTATATACCAATGGCGTCACTATCAATACAAAATAACAAATAAAATAAACGAGAATGAGATAACGAGGCGCATCAAATTTGAAGTGTAAAACAGGGTCTACTATACAATAAATAATTATTACATTCCAATACGAAAACTTAGCGTAAAACATCAATGTACAAACTTAATAATATAAATTTACACTTTTTATCTAATTATTTTCTTATTCTTTATTATGTTATGAATTTTGAAATGAGCATACGACTGATTTTTATAACTTTGATTTTACGTACAACCGTTAGACTAATAATAAGTATATTAGCGTAAATTGGTTTAAATCAGTTTTGGCAAGATTAAGTAGATAAGATAAGATAAACTTTAATGTGAAACTGTGTACAATGATATAGTAAGTAAATAAATATACTTTATTGCACGCCAAAAAACAATACAGGACATCATTATTTACAGTAACAGAACCACTGCATTTGTCTTTTCGTTTTTTGCTGCAAATCCATAAAGATGTTGGATTTTTTTTGTGATCTTTATGTTTGTAAAATTGGTGTCCGTTACCTATATAGCAAGATATTTCCTCCTTTTCTTCTTATTAGTTTAACGTGTTCTTCATTCATATTGCAATTATGTATACTTACATAAATCTTTACGAACACAATAATTATCAGAACATCTAGACTAATGACTTTGACATGACATGGGTAGTGACGCAGGGCATAAATCATAATGTGCTAAGAGATTGTATATCTAATATAACAACCCATAATCTTCTAATCTGCAAATAATGACAGCGGTGGTCAACGGGTAAAATACAGTTCTTTTTAATTACCCGTAGTCCCACACTGGTGCAGTGGGTCTATGGGGAAAAAAAATACCCGTGGTCCCCTGTGGTACAAAAGCCGTGGTACCACGGTTAAAACACGATAATTTGTAATATACATAGAGTGCAAAGGCGGCCTTATCGCTTTAAGCGATTTCTACCAGGCAACCTTAAGTTAGGGATTGAAGGACAGGTAAACTAGTACAGGATGGCAGCAAAGTCAACTAATAATCGATCTAACTTATTATTATAACTAATAGAAGTGCTATAACTAAAAATAATTAAAAAAAACAAGTTTATAAACTTATTTACATACTAAAAAAATGCATATATACAATATAATATACTAACATACATACATACATACATACACATACATACTATAAATATATAAACACGCAAAATATCAGTGAACAGTCAGTAATGAAAAAACTTAAAGTAATGATCCTTGAGTCGCTTTTTAAATGAGTACAAACAGCCTTTCGGATGGAAGCAGGAAGTAGGTTTCACAGACGCACTGATTGAACCATAAAGGATTTGTTTAGAAAGTCTGCATGGCACGTAGGAAATGCCAAGAGAAATTCATTACATGACCAAGGTTGACGGTCAGAAACAGCCTCTCTGCGCTGAAAATTGGTCCTGAGATGCGGAGGAGCTGCTGAGCTGTGCAATATGATAAAAATCATATAAAGTAAGTGCATTTCACGTCTCAGACGGATGGGAAGCCATTTCAGCTTAATTCGATACTCTGACACATGATCGAACTTCCTCAGACCAAAGACAAATCTGATGCACACATTCTGCAAACGTTTCAGTTTGTTTAGCAGCTCCTCCGTAGCATCAAGATAATAAATATCTGCGTAGTCCAGGGTCGGAGCGTCTGTGCAAGTACAGTTTTGGTGGCCATTGGCAAAAAGTTTTTGAGACGCTTCAGAGACGCAATGGAACAAAAAACTTTTTTGCTGACTTCGCCAATTTGACTCGACCAGGACAGAGTTTGGTGAAAAAGATACCTAAGTTTTTGACATTCTTGCTGTAAGGTATGGGGATGTTATTAAGATGTACCGCAGGCAGAAGAATGAGCAGTCGATGCTAATTGACGAGAGCTCCTTAATATAATAGTTTGAGATTTGCTCGGATTGACTAGGAGACCATGCCTTGCGGACCATGACGAGATTTCATTTAGATCCTTGTTCATCACATCAACAGCATGTGCAATATGCTCAGGTGACTCCTGGATGTAAAACTGCAAGTCATCAGCGTAGAGATGGAAGGAAGAAGAGATAGAAGAGCTTGCGAAAGGGAACGATTGCCTTGATTGATTGGGATTGATTGTTGTCGGAACTCCACGGTCGCCGGACCTAGTGCAGACACCTGTCACACCTCGGTCACTGGCGATCAAATGTATGAAACAAACGCGTCCCTACGCACACAGTCTAAGCTCGTGTAGGTGAACGCGTAGGGGAGAAGGGGGGAATGGGAGCCTACTAAGGAAAAACTTAAATAAAAAGCAAATTTATGGATATTTTAGGACTTTTTTATTAGAATCTAAACTCTTACTTATTTGACTATCAATTAATCACAGCGTCAACGTTATCTTAATAGGCATTTGGCCACAAATAAACATTTTTCAAAAAAACAAAATCGCTCCTATTACCCGACTTTGCGGGAAATAAGAGCCTATAAATTCCCATATGTGTAATGGGAGCTACTTAATTATTAGGTCAGCCTCAAAAAATTTCAGATCAGTCTCAAATCTTACTTATTTCTAAAAATATGAATTCAAACGTAACTGTATGTTTTTTTTGAATTGATCGTAGTTTTACATTTTTTTCCTACACTTTTCTTTTCTTTCTCTTCAGAAACTGTTTTTCTTTTTTTGTTGCTAGTTTGTCCTGTCTTCTTTGGATTGTTTTTTTGTTTTTCTAAACGTTTCTTTTCTTTCTCTTCAAATACCGTTTTCATTGGCGTGCTTGTTAAGATGACAGAATGTTGTTTTTGTCGTGAAGTCTTATTAACGTGTGTTATGTTAGGTAGTGGACTCACTGCCGATAGAACTTTCAAGAAATCTAATTTTTCAGCATTTTTTGAGGTACAGGCCGATGATTGGACAGTTGCTGCCAGCAGAATGTTTGGTTGTTGTACTGTATCGTTTGTTATGGCTGGATGTGTATGAAGTGGCTGTTCTTGAATGTCGTTTGCTGTCGATGAGGGACAAGCCGATGTTTGGGCATCAAAGTTAACAATAGCTGCCTGCAGAATATTGAACGATAGTTCTGATAAGGTTGGAGCTATATAAAGTGACTGTTCCTGAACTTCGTTTGTTGTGGATAAAGTTGTGGCTGGTTTGGCTGAAGCTAGCTCCGCTGACAGGATTTTGGCAGGGTTGATGTCAGATAACAGTTTCGGTGCTGTGTCCTTCTCTTGTGGATCACTTAATATTGATGGACTTTCTTGGTGTATATCAGGGTTATGCTCTTGTTCCTTATCTGGCGTAGATCGGACTAGGACAGAGCTATCCATGTCTTGATCCTGATGAATACCACGTGATGTAGACGGAAGTGTTTCAGAGCCATCACTATCACACGATGTATGATCAGAGTTATCAGCATCGCGAGACGTAGACGGTAGTGTTTGAAGGTCACCAGTATGACGAGATGTAGACGGAAGTGCGTCGGAGTTGCCAGTAGCTAACTGTTGAGACTGAGCAACAGAAGTCGAACTTGTTTGATCATTAACTCTTCTGATCTCCCTCCATAACAACAAAATCATCTTCTGAAAATATATCAGGGTTCATTGGAAAAATTCCTGTGTCTTTGAAGCCAGAAATCCCCTTATCTAAGCATGCTACTCGGACATAAGCTTTGTTGAACAATCCTGCAATATCGTATGGTGTAATTTTTACCATATTTCTCGATTTTATAAACATGTCGCATTCCTTGTTGTAGGCCTTTTTGAGCGGGCCGAAAAAAGTCACATCCAAAGGCTGCAAGCGGTGTGATGAATGTGGTGGAATAGAAAGCACATGTACATTGTTTGCTTTAGCCAGTTCAAACGCTTCTAAAGTACAGTGACTGTTGTGGTTGTCTAAAATCAGGAAAACAGGTTCTTCAGCGGTAGGTTTTGAGTGCGCAATGAAATGTCTCAGCCATTTAATGTATATGCTTTCATTTGTCCAACCGTTATGGGAACATGTATAAACAGCTCCTGGTGGACCATCCTTTTCTAGCTGCGGAGAGTGACGTTGTCTAGGGAAAATAAAAAGAGGCGGAATGAAGGACCCGGAAGCACTCATAGCACATACAACCGTGACGTTTTTACCTCTTTCCCACGATGTGACTGTTCCAACTCGTTTTTGTCCCTTAGGCGCTATATTTTTTTCTGATTCCTGAACCGTCGTGACGCCAGTCTCATCCATATTATAAATTTGTGACGGCGAAAAGGAGTATTTAGTCATGACATTCTCCAGATTTTTAAAGAATAGATCCACTTCTTCTTTATTAAATCCAAGTATTCTATTTATGCTTGTCGCTTCTGCTTTTCTTATACTTAGATCAGGATGTCGTTGTAAAAATCCAGCTAGAAAGTCTTTTCCCGCTGACTTCTTTGCTTCGTTAAATTGATCTGCGACACCAAATTTTTCAGCCATTTCATAACATACTTTACAGAACTTAGTCCTCGACAGACCGTAAAACTTTTTTGTCATTCTACGAATATGATCAGCCAAAATGGCTTCTTGATCCTTAGTGAAAACAGAGGGCCTTCCTAGATTTGGAGGACATTTGTAGCTATCATTGCTCGATTTAGCTAATTTGTACCTCTTTTTCGCTGTAAGGTATTCCAGTCTCTTTTGATACCTTGTAGACAGATGTACCGCCATTGCGTAGTGTTCTGATAGCATTTTCCAAGGTTTCGACAGTCCAAGATGCTTTCGTGGTGGTGCGTTCTCTTTTTCTTGGCATTTTAGTATCTGATTAAAAAACAATATCCTTTTATAAAAATCCATATAGGGTAATGGGAGCTACAGGGGGTAATCAGAGCCTATTTTAGGGTCTGATTACCCGAACACCGCCATCTTGAAACTCAATAAAATGATATCTTGATTATAGCTTCTAGTAAAATTATAAGCACAGATACTAACAATTGATAACATTAGCAATAAATTTAGATAGTTTTGATTGCAAAAAACATATAAATTTAAACTTACCTGGGTCGTTCAAATTTCTTATTTTTTACAAGCGCGGAGCAAAAAATCAACAACCGTCTATGGTCACATAATGCGAGGCACTAGCAAGCCTGGTGCGGGTTGGGAACATGGCGGCGCGGCGTACGAAGGCGCCCGAATGGCAACCGAGTGAATAGGAGCTATAGTTTCGTATCTACTCACACCGCTCCCATTAACCGCTGGCTCCCATTAACCCGCGGTCCCCTACCATGCTTGTGTGAGTGAGATAAGACGTGCTAGGATTGCTGGGAGATATCTGAGCGGGGGTGGGCGGCACTTTCAACGGGAGGCAGGGAGTGACCATACTGTACGTAGTACTCTTTATTATACTGTGCTCCTGTACTGGGCCAAGCCGACGCGGCCGTGATACTCGGCGCGCCATGCTCGCCCTGCAGCGGCAACACCACTCCCTGCTCCCGGTGAGCACCATAGCTTCGCAGGGTAAACCACTTCGCCGGGTAAACCACTTCGTCGCAGCCCGTTAAACACCGGAACTTAGTACAATTTTGCATTAACATTTTTGGTTTTTGTTAATTTTCTTATAAAGTACTACATCGCTTTTGATAAAATTTATATGGGACCAACTGGGGAGAATACCCTATCGAATAAAAAAAGAATTATGAAAATCGGTTTACAATCAGCGAAGATATCGAGTAACAAACATAAAAAAAACATACAGTCGAATTGAGAACCTCCTCATTTTTGGGAGTCGGTTGAAAAGATACTCTAAATTGTATCTTGATTTATTTAATCTTTTAAATAGCCTTTACGTAAGTAAAAATAGATCACATTTACATGAAAATTTAAAATTAAGAAATTATTACAAAATGGGCTCTTTTCAACCGACTTCAAAAAGGAGGAGGTTCTCAATTCGACTGTATGTTTTTTTTTTGTATGTTTGTTACGCGATATCTCCGCCGTTTGTGAACCGATTTTCAAAATTCTTTTTTTATTTGAGTGAGTGTACTCCCGAGGGGGTCCCATTGTCACCAAGTCAGGATCTGATGATGGGATCCCAGGGAAATCGAGAACAACACAAAATTAAAATTTTATAGGCACATATTACGTGTTTCATGAAGTTACAACTACTACGTTAAAACTATTCAAGTTTTGGCGTCTGGTAGTCATCATCTCATCATCATCATCAGATGAGCTGATGAAGGAAGGTACAACTCCTTAACGGTTAGGAGTTGGAGCATCATTTAAAAAAAAAATACGTAGACCGATAGGTTAGGTCTTTCAGGTTATTCAGATGAGCTGATGATGGAAGATTTAACTCCTTAACTTTCATGCTGTTGAAATGATGATGGTAGCCACAGGAATCTGTATCTGTTAATGAAACACATGCATTATGAATTATGATTTGACGATTCCTATTCGCGAGTGGGTGATTGGGTATAACGTTGTTAGATAGATAGCAATCACAAAAAATAAAAGTTTAAAAAACTTAAAAACCGACTTCAAAATGAAATTCACTCAAAAGTATGAAATAATATTATTATACTTAGATACACGACATTAACCAACAGTAACGAAATCAAAGGTGGGTAGGAATTAAATTAGGGGCCTAAAATTTTTATTGAGGTCGGTGTCAGCAATGCCATCGAATCTAAAACATTTCATACGTAAGTAGCTGTATGCTGATACCGACCTCAAAAATAAATTTAGGCCCCTAATTTAATTCCTACCCACCTTTGATTTCGTTATTGTTGGTTAATGTCGTGTATCTAAGTATAATAATATTATTCATACTTTTGAGTGAATTTCATTTTGAAGTCGGTTTTTAAGTTTTTTAAATTTTTTGCAATTAAATAGCAATATCTTTTTTCGTAATAGTAACAATGATAAGTATTATACGATTTCGGAATCTAAACAAAATGCACAACTTTTCAAAGCAATGGGCCATATTAGCATAGTACATTTTCTTTACAGCATAACTTGCCAAAGTTGCGCCATTTAAATTTGAACAGTATAAAACTAAAAAAGATTCTGGTTTAAAAAAAATTGACCTTTTCGTAAAAAATATTTGGTATGCACTTGATAACCTGGACCTTCTGTAACATAAGACAGAAAAATTAAATCTCGAAATACCTTTATTCTAGCTGTAGTATCCCAAAAAAGGACTAAGGTAACAATTTTATGAAATTTAAAAAAAACCGCCATATTTCGGAAACCGTTAGGGTCTCACATGACATCAAATTTTCAATTCATAAAGTTCACGATCTGATCTACCTCCAGTGTCAATATTTACCTACTGGACATCCTGTATATACATCCAAATATTTGACCTCCCAAGTGTATAGATATGGTCGAGTCAATTTATTTAAGTCCGCAAGCACGAGGCGTCTACGATAAATAGTTACATAGATGTTGGCATATAAAGTTTTGTCGTCTCTGGTCTTAAAGGAGGCCCTACGCGGAGCTCGGCCTGCGCCTCGCGATTAACTACTTGGTTGTATGAAAAAGGGCAAGAAAATCAACAACCTGCGTTGCGCAGATGACACTACGCTCATAGCCACCGATGAGACTATAGTGGCTGAACTATTCAGACGCATAGAGACAGAAAGTCTGCGCCTGGGACTACGCATCAACAGAGCGAAAACCAAAGTCATGGTGTCGATAGAGATGAAACACTGTAAAGCTAACATCAAAGCAGGATAGATGCATTTGAGATGTTGTGTTGGCATCGTTTACTACGTATTATTTGGACAGCCATGAGGACAAATCTCTCCATCTTAAAGGAGATCAAAATTGATACCCACTTTTCAACAGTGTGTCAACAACGCTCTCTCTCATTCTTCGGACATTGTGCACGTCGTGCCAACAGCATAGAGGACCAAATTGTGACGGGAAAGTTACAGAGCAAGAGAGCTCGGGAAAGACTGCCTGCCAAGTGGTGCACCCAAGTCACCAGCACCACCGCTCTGCAGCTACATGACCCAGTACACGCAACGAGGGACAGAGCCCGGTGGAGAGCAATCTGCGCCCCCCTCGATGACATGACGCTCACGATCCCCAGCGTTAGGGGAACGACTGATTGGATTCGATGAAAAAGGGTAAACTGTATGACCGCCATTTTGAATTTTTCATCACGTGTCAAATTTGATCAAGGTGTAGACCAAACTTTGCTTGAAAAGTATGCATCCAGCTGTAACAGTCAGCGGGCAGTAGGGTAACTTCCTGATGAGGAGCAGGTTTCGAAGACCTGAAAGATTTCCCATTTTCAAATGATCCCTTCAAGTTCAACATTTTTACCTCAACGGCTCTTTCTGGGAAAACTATGAAATTCTGTAATTACACTTCTAAATAATTGGAAGTTTTCTCATACTCACCGGCACCCCCTCACCCAACCCCCCATACAACATTTTCACCCCCGACGGCTCCTTCTGGGAGAACAATTATGTCAGTCATATAACTAGATAGCTATGAACCGGTACCTACATCATCCTTAACACCAGGGTGACAGATATGACAGATATTTCTATCTTGCTGCGACCTATACTGATGCTTTTTGATTTTGGACGTTGATCTTTACCAATAGTCTTTGTTCTTTGTCTATACGTACTTTGAGTAGTTTTAGCTGCTTTTATAATTCCTTTTCTGATGGCATGTTTTGTTGCCTTCGCCAAAATTTTAGAAGGCATCTTTATTATTGAATTATTGTTAATTGAAGACGTAGTGTTTCTCACTGCAGTATCAGGTAGTGTCAGCAGTGAACTGTTAACGCTAGATGATGATGCAATATCAATAGGAGACGCTTTCGTTGTTGAATTACTGTTCATTAAAGATGCAGTGTTTTCCATTGCAGTTTCAGGTGGTGTCGGCAATGAACTGTTGTCACTTGATGAAGATGCTAGTTCAATAGGATCTGAAACAAACCAACAATGTTTTTAATAAGTTTTCCATACTTTAATGTAAATTGAGTATTTCTGCAATGTACTTGTCTATTGAAAACCCGTTACTACCTTTTAAATCCATATTTCTTCTGAAATTGTTTTGATTTTTCGCCATATTTTCTGAAAATAACAAATAATTTAAGTACTTTATGTACTCGTAAGGAAGTACTAGCTAGATTAATTACTTACGTTTAAACTACAAGAATGGTAAACCTTGGGCATCATCTTACCTGAGGCAAAGTATATATATTAGTATGCCTGAGGGTAAGTGACGAAGATGCCGAAAGTGGAAGAGGGTTTACCAAGATTCCCCAACGCAATGGCGAACTGGCTATCTTATATTCAAGCCGGAACACATCAATGCTGTTAATATTGACGTTTAGCGGCAAGACTTAGATAAGATGGTGGTAGATAGCCAGGCGGGTTTAGAAAATGCCCTTGCACCACCGAGTGTTACAAAGTAATACTCCGCCGGGAATCTGACCCGCGACCTCCTGGGACTCAACAGTTTGAGTGCCTATTCCGCCATGCGCCAGTTAAAAAGATAACTTTAGCGAGAGAAGATAGGTTCCTATCCTTACCCTTGTTGTACTGAACATTTGTAAAGGGTGGTGAGCAACATATAGATCACTTTTGTTTCTGAAAAAACTGAGTTACTCTTCACGCTGACACTAAATAAACAATGTTTGAATTTGCATGTAACATCCTCGAATGCATTGTTACTTTTCATCAGGTGAGTTACAGCCAAACGCGCACTCAAATTTTTAGTAAACCTCTGAACCGATTTTGCTGAAATTTCGCAACTAGTGAAAGGGCGGAGGAGCGGATTTGGAACAAAAAAGGATACTTTTATCCTGAGAAAATACATAGTTCCTTGGAAAAACAAGTCAATAACTCATTATCGCTAAAACCACTGATACAATTTCGCTGAAATTTGGCATAGATATATACACATTATTCGAGTTTGCATGTAATATCCTTGACTGCATCATCAATTTCCATCAGGAGTTGCAGTCGTGTACGCACTCAAATTTTTAATACGACTACTGAACCGACTTTGCCGAAATTTGTCAAAAAGCTAATGTAAGGAGGATACCTTTTATCCAAAAAAATCGTTAGTTCCCGAGGAATCTCACGCCCCGGCATATAATAAAATTCCTACACTAGAGGTACTATTTATCTAAGTCACAGAACTAAGAACAAAGTAAGAACATAAAATAGATTAAAATCATGAAGGAAAAAAATATCACTTGTTTCTTTATAATTGAAACCCATAAAGAGGTCGGATTATTTGCCACTGATTAGATTATACATATCATTTTTAGGTTTCCGTAGTCAACGAGTAACCCATAAAGTTTCGCCATGTCTATCCGTCTGTCTGTCCGCTGCTTAACTTAGAGACTTGGGAATTAGACGTTAGCAGCCATCATATCAGCTCATATACGTCCCCACCGAGGGGCTCGAGCCTAACCTGAATTAGGCGATCGGGCCTTAGTCGACCACTCGGGTCCAGTGCGGGTTGGTCGACTTCACACACAACCTGCGAATTTCTCCGCAGGCGTGTGCAGGTTTCCTCACGATGTTTTCCTTCACCGTAAGAGCGTCGGATAAACGTACATATGAAATCGAAATCACATTGGTACGTGGCAGGATTCGAACCACGACTTCCCGGACAGAAGGCGGCGGCCCTAGCCGTTAGCAGCCAACCCGCTAGGAATATAATGCGAGTCAGTCCGGCCGTTCTATCCAACCGATTTACTTATTTTTTTAAAAGAAAGGTATTGATGCACAGATTTGTCAGAAAGCATTGGAAATTACGCCCTCTAGAATTTAATACGAGTCCGTCCGGCCGTTCGATCCAATCGATATGCTTAATTATTTTTAAAGAAAGGAATTGATGTATAGAAAGGTATTGATTCATCAGACGAAAGAAGGACGAAAGTTAGGTGATTTACAATGCAGATATTCATCAAGCATTGTAAATCACCTGACTTTCGGCCTTCTCAAGACTCAAATATATTTTGATAATATAGGAAATCTTATGTCCGTCCCGGCCGTTCTATCCGATCGATTAGCAAAATTTTTTTTTATGATATATATTGATGCATAGATTTGTCATCAAGCACTTTAAGTCATCTATTCTCAAATATAATATAGAGTGTATTCAAAAAATCCCAAAATTTGATGTCATTTTACAAGAAGTATATATTTTTTAAATTCATAAACACCTCTAAACAACGTGAGAAACCAAACACAAAAAAGATTTTTTCATACTTAACCCTCAATTCACCAGGTGACAGAATCTAACGTCAATACCCTCTTATGAATCCCAGGTACTCATATATTTTATTTTATTTTTTCTTTTAATAAAACAACTATTATTTCAAATCTTTTAAATAATTTGTTGACCACATATTTAATACTAAAATTAACTTAATAGACTTAGCAAAACTATTGAGATCATCCTCGATATAATAGGAATGAAATTTGACAGCCTAAAATATACAGGGTGGGAAGGAGTATACCGACAGATTTTAACCAAAGATTCTAATGCCTATTTAGACGAAAAAAAATTAATATAAACTGGGCCAGCAAAGCCTAATTTTCGAGATATTAATTTTTTAAATAATTTACAAGTTCAAAAAATCTCAAGGGTAACACGCCCTAATAATGTGACGTAATAACTTTCTTATTCTTTTTAATCTTATCTGACGTTTGTTGCCTCAAAGTATCATACTGACGTTGACTTCACTCGTCGTTTAACGTATGTTGTCGGAGTCGTTCGTGAAGTGTGAAGTTTTCTTTTTCACTCTTTAGACTAAGGTTTCGTTCAGAAGGGATTACTATCGTCAATTGATTTTTTTGTTCCAGAAATTAAGTAAGTTAATAAGGCAGTTTTAGACCCATGTTGATATAACATTATTTACTCATAATACCACCAGGAATCCATGGTTAAAATCTGTCGGTATACTTTTCGCCGGTATTACTTTGCGCCGCGCCATCCGAGGCTCTTTTTGCCTTAGTACAGTCCGCGCGCAAGCTCAGAGGAATCGGGGGCTGAGGAAGCGGGCGGGTGTGCGCCGCGCCCGACTGTCGCTCCATACCCCGCACTCTCAAAGTACCGTCACAGATTACTAAATAGTTACTTCGTAAGTACCGTACCTAAGTCACAGATTACTAAATAGTTACTTCTAAGTGTCGATATTTGTCGCGAGAGCACGCTTATCGAATCGTGGTTTTAAATATTGCGATAGCAGTGTTATTTTCTACTTTAAATAGTACTTACTACACTTGTAAGTTTTGTGTGTGCGCAAATAATTTTACCATTTAATTTGTATGAAAAAGGAGTGGCAAGCACGAGCAATGACAACAGGCAGAAAAAAAATCGTTTATAATATCACTTTATTAAATAGGGAATTATTTGTTAGCAGGGTTCACTTGATTTATATCAATTGATATATATCGGACATATATCAGTGTATATATCGGACATGTATATCGGATATAATATATCAGTATTGATATTTATATGTAAAAAAACATACAGTTAATCAATTATTTAGAAAAACACATATCAGAGTTCAAAATTTGAATGTTACTTTACTAAACATCTTCAAATTATCAAACATATGCATTTTAAATTCAGCTATTTCGAAAAAAAACATATAAGGGTATTAAATTAGTATGTAATTTTGATAAATATTAAAATGAAATAAAAAAAAACACTTGTGTCACGTATATGTATTCCATTTTAGGTTTTTTTAGGTGTTTTATTTTAGGCATTTTATTTTAGGTGTAATTTGTAATTAGTGAGATATTATTTGTTGGACTGATTATTTTGTTAATACTTAAACAGGGTCCGTAAATATCCGATATTTATAATAAATATCAAAATATTAGATTTTTTGATATATATCAATAAAATGTTATCATGTAAAAGTTTCATTAATTGTTTGTATAGAACTTTATATTCATTTCGACGCTTACAATGTTTTGAACCATTGGCCCTGCCAATATATTAATGAACTCGACGGTACAAAATACCCTCATAGATTTATTTCATAATTTTCATTCGCGCGGAGGCTTGAGATATATATCTACATATATAATATAGCGCAATATCGACTAAATCACAACTCTGGCTCATTACGTCAACATTGAGACATATTGAAACGAGTGAAAGATTGTCCATAATTGATGACAAATTTGTGCATCAATACTTTTTATTTTTTTAAAAAGTAAGAGAAAATCGGTTTTATAGAACTGCCGGACGGAATCGAAATAGATTTTATATTTTTTTTATTTATTTGAGAAGGGCAAAAATTAGGTGAATTTCAATGCTTGATGAAAAATCTATGCATAAATACCTTTCATTAAAAAAATAAGCAAATCAGTTGGATAGAAAGGCCGGACGGACTCATATTATCCTACTAAAATTATAAACGCGAAAGTTTGTATGTATGGATGGATGTTTGTTACTCTTTCACGCTTCAACCACTGGGTGGATCGGAATGAAACTTGGCACACATATAGGTCAGGTCCTGGATTAACATATAGACTACTTTTTATCCAATTTCTTAAGTTGTTCCCGTGGGATAGCTGTTAACTCTCTTTCTTTTTTGGTAATTTCTGTCACTTCGCAATGAAGCGAAGGATTGACGTGCTAATTAATACTGATTATCGAATAAACTACTAATTAGCATAGCCCGACATAGTTCCCAAGGGATCTGGAGTTGACTCAATTCCCACGCTCGACAGCACGACGGACATAAAAACTATGTTCACGCGAAAATTAACTAACTACTGAATATATCTGGCTGATTCGGTAGGTAGACAGCTTAGGACCTTAGCGCTTGCGGCTCGCGCACTGCGCACCCTTGAAAACAGTCATAAAACTATGTTCAAGCGAGCGAAGCCGCTGGCAAAATCTAGTATTTCATCATCATCATCATATCAGCCGAAGGAAGTCCACTGCTGGACATAGGCCTCCCCCAAGGATCTCCACGACGACCGGTTCTGCGCTGCCCGCATCCAGCGGCTTCCCGCGACCTTCACCAGGTCATCGGTCCACCGAGTGGGAGGCCTGCCTACACTACGCTTTCCGGTGCGTGGTCGCCACTCGAGAACTTTACTGCCCCAACGGCCATCTGTTCTACGAGCAATGTGCCCCGCCCACTGCCACTTAAGTTTAGCAATTCTGAGAGCTATGTCGGTCACTTTGGTTCTCTTACGGATTTCCTCGTTTCTGATTCGATCACGCAGAGAAACTCCGAGCATAGCACGCTCCATTGCCCTTTGGGTGACCTTGAGCCTTCTTATGAGGCCCATAGTAAGCGACCATGTCTCAGTTCCGTACGTCATCACTGGCAACACACATTGGTCGAAGACCTTGGTCTTAAGACACTGCGGTATCTGGGACGTAAAGATATTGCGAAGCTTCCCGAACGCTGCCCAGCCGAGTTGGATTCGACGATTGATCTCTTTCTCGAAGTTGGACCTACCTAACTGGACTGTTTGTCCCAGGTATACATATTCGGTAACAACTTCGAGTGTAGAGCCTCCAACCTTCAGAGGAGTAGGTATGACACGGACGTTTGACATAATTTTCGTCTTGTCCATGTTCATTCTAAGACCCACTTGTTGAGAGGCTCTACTGAGGCCATCGAGCATTGTGCCTAAGTCGTCCATAGTCTCAGCCATGACCACGATATCGTCAGCGAATCGAAGGTGGGTGATGTACTCGCCGTTGATATTGATGCCGAGTCCACCCCAGTCCAAAAGCTTGAAAACATCTTCCAGGGCGGCGGTGAACAGTTTCGGAGATATAACGTCTCCCTGTCTCACCCCTCGCTGCAGCTGGATAGGTTCCGAGTTTTGATCCTGGAGGCGAACCGACATGGTGGCGTTTTCATACAATTTCATAATTTTGTTTAATATGTTGAGAATTTCCAATGCTTGATGACAAACTTGTGTATCAATACCTTACATAAAAAAAATGAGCACATCTGTTCGATAGTACGACCGGACGGACTAGTGTTACATTCTAGGAGCCGCTAGCCGCTCGCGGGAGTGATTTCCAATCATCATATCAGTCGAAAAACGTCCACTGCTGGACAAAGGCCTCCCCCAAGGATTTCCACGTCGACCGGTCCTGCGCTGCCCGCATCAGTCGGGCATTTCCAATGCATGATCAAGGACAAATTTGTGCATGAATTACATTTTATTGAAAAAAAATAATTTTGCAAATCGTTTGGCTAGAACGACCGGACGGACTCGCATCAGTTTTCATCAATTAATATATAGATTTGACTGCGTTTGTGCGGCATCTCACCGGTTGGAAAGTGACGATGCTGCCGAGGATGTCTCACGCAAGCTCAAATAGTTCTTCCCTGCCCAAGGTTGGTTCTGTACGAGTTGGTTCCCTGTCCAAATTATTTACATAGCGTTCGTGCATCATATATTAGAGCTAATTTATAAGCCAGTTTAAGGGCACTATATTTTTAGACTTAGCAGAACGAATTACAGTTTTAGTATGGGAAAAGCGAACTTAATTTTTTTTAAGTTCACTGTATGGGAACATGTGGGGTACTTTTCTAAATCACTGGTGTATGGGCACAGATTATTAAATAGTTACTTGTATGGGGGACTGAGAACCTGTCAATACCTGACTCTTCATAGCATAATGATTCGGTATGTAGGTATGTAGGTATGTAGAATATATAGGGTGACCTTAAATTAGTTCTTGATAGCAAAGGATATGAATGTACTCGTGATTACAAACAACTTTCCCATAGAAACTATATGTCAAATATGAAAAAAAATATTTGGTCCTTCATACATTTTTGTCGATTTGATAACTTGTTATGTACCGAGGACCTAAAATTTTTTTCTGATTCGACATATAGTTTCTATGGGAAAGTTGTTTGTAATCACGAGTACATTCATATCCTTTGCTATCAAGAACTAATTTAAGGTCACCCTATATATAACAAAGGCAGATACGTATTTATCCTACGTCCAGGGAGGCACTTGGCCCGGGGCGGCAAGAGTGTGGGGCGGCCGGAAAATTCGTAGTAGAAAAAATCGTAGTAGAATTTTTTTAGAAATAAAAATAATAAAGCTAGCCAAGTGCGAGTCGGACTAGCGGTAATAAGGGTGACGAACCACTAAGAACATTGCAAACAGAAGGTTACAGTAAGGTGACGTTTATCATGTGGCAGTACGGAACTTGGCCGGTTTTTGTCACTTAAATGGGCGGATTTTTTATTTGTGCGCCGAATTCTTAAATACGCCTCTGAACATAGGGGTGCTAATCTCCGTATGCCCAGACTTGAAATGTATGTTTTCAGTGGAACTATTTATATTTATAAAACATTTAGGTTCCTAATGTATTATTACAGTTTCATCGTTTCAGCTTGACAATTTGTAGATACTTAATAATACCTACTATGTGATATAAAATTGCGTTTCTTACCTTGAATGAAATTCATGAATCGCCGTCCAGATATCGGACCTAGTACTTGACCATCTGCAATAACAATATTATGTAGGTATTTGATTTAATTTATATTTCATTGTAAATTAACAATGCGGCAACTAGGCACCAGCTAGAAGCTAATTGGAGTGAGGACTAATTGGAGACTGTAAGAAATTTGGACAATGATAATTTTTTTTGGATTATCTGTCCGATCTGCATCAGTACCCCGTGCACAGATGAGATACTATTTACTTCGTATTGTCACCAGCAAGCGATTAATCTTAGTAGGTTACTTTGTCATTTGCTGAGTAAGTTATGCTTTCCCGGGAGATTTTAGATCTCATTTCTGATGTTATTTGCAATACTTTTGGATCGTAGTCCCTCATCACACGTTACACACTTGGCGAAGGGAGCTAGGCCGGCTAGGCTGAAAAAACTTCGACCGTCATCATGACAATCAGTTATATTTACTGCAGTATAAACGTGCAGCGTGCGTATCAGCTGTATAAAAGAAACATGACATACATTGAAAGGATGTTCGTTCCAACCGGGTGTCCCACAACACCTTTCGAGCCTTTTTTGTCTCAGTACATGTCATGGATTGCTTCAAACCATTTTGGTATGTAGTCTGCAGTAAATAAGTTTTAAATAATAGGGATGACGAATTCTAGTCATCTGAGATACTTTTTATCATCTGTCAAAAATGACATTTTGTTCTTAAAATGTTTGAAATATCTAGCCGTGACCTCATAGTTTAGTAGCGTCATTATGTACTCATTTTGTGATTTTGGTGAATTAAAAATCGAAGACTTGAATGGAAAACAAAACGAGTAAGGTTTAGTGATCAAGAGTTCATAATTTATTTCTGATGCTGTCGTCATGCCTATTACGTCAGTTCAAACATTTTTAAGAAGTTTTCATAAATATCCAAAACTAACAACCTGTTAGTTGTACTACAATTTAAGAGAACCTGTAAGTTTTACTACAAGTTACGAGAACCTGTAAGTTATACTACAAGTTAAGAGAACTGTAAGTTCTACTAGAAGTTAAGAGAACCTGTTAGTTGTACTAAAGTTAAGAGAACCTGTTAGATGTACTAGAAGTTAAAAGAACCTGTTAGTTGTACTATAATTTAAGAGAACCTGTAAGTTGTACTAGAAGTTAAGAAGAGAGAACCTGTAAGTTCGTAATTATTTCGAACTACTTTTAAGTATTCAGAAGTCCCCAGAAGTGTTGTTAATATTCCAGAAACTTCCGAAACGATTAAAAATATATTTTTTACTTGATAGTCGAGAAAAAAATTGTGACAATGTACTTAAAACTTTCTACTAATGGGTCAAGTATATGACATCTTCTATTGCGATACCTTTTTTCCAAGACATGTCACAGTTATATGTGATACCATAAATTGACGAGTCCCCACTATCGGTATAGTGCTACATAAGTGGGGAGACGGTGTCCATACAAAGTCCATACAATATCAGATTTTACCCAAGGGTGGTCTTGGTAAGGGGTAGTTAGGTAGCAAGGAACGAAGCGACGAGCTGTACTTATGTTAAGGCGACGCATTGGAAACTTTGGTCGCAGGGATCTCGATTTTTCTCAGCAATTACAAAGTACAAAACATATGGAAAGAATATTTTTTACCCTCATTCTTCATTTCAATGACTTCATTTTGTCAGTTGTTTTGTCAGTTTTTTCAGAAAAAAAAATATCAAGGAAACCTATTTTAAGACAGAGATTTGCATTCTACAGGCAGACCGATTTTAAACCTCTAAATTTTCTTAGTCGATTAGTTTACTTCACACACACTTCAATACGCCAGTTGGATTAAAAAAAAAATAGTAGTTTTCACTGAAACGAAAAAGCATTGATATAGTGCGAAAGTGTGGTTATTGTCTTTACTTTTTACACGTAAAGAAAAAGACAGAGACAACTGTTCCAATCAATGGACCACGCGCGAGCCGAGGCGAGCGAAGCGAGTGGCGAAGCACCATAACCAACTACGCTCTTTGCTTTTGGGTCACGGCTAAAAAACTGAAAATACTGACGAAAGTGGAATCTGACGGATGAGTCCTAAATCTAATTTATACTGTAGCACAATCATTAAAATTATTTAAAGCTAAGACTCATAAAGTGGGAATTTAAAGGTCACATAAATACATCCCGTTAAATATTAAAGGCTTGATGGAAAACATATCGAGTAAAGTGAGTAAAGTTAAGTTAGGGAAGAAATTTATTTTAGATGAAGACAATTTAATTTATTTTTGATGCATTCAACTGCTGCACTTAACTAGTATTTATCCAAAACTAGGAGTACGTTACAAACCTAAACCGTAATGATATTCTGGCATGCGACGTATGTAAACACCTGTGAAAATATTAATGTAGTTGATTACAAACGACTGGAGATCACATATCATATCACAATTAAACAGTTTGCTTATACAGGATAAGCTATACTTGTAGGGACTGAACTAAGAGTGAAGTAGGGTGCTGCCGTAGTCTGTTCAGCAAAAAAATGAAAATAAAAAGTATTGTTATATTTGCAGTGGTACAGAACATTTTTTATGGAAAATCTATGAATTTTTTACAAAGCCAACTGTACATCTTTGGTCGACTATTACTTCTAAACTAGTAAAGCCTACATGGCCGTGATAATTTTCCTTTTAATATTGATTACATGATTTCTATTACAACTTTTTTTAAGATTTCCTGAAATAGCGGTTTGCCGGTATAACTACTTTAAAACTTTATATCTTAGCAAACCCTCTGTAGTTTTGAAAGAGCTATTCAACGATACCTGTTCCTCGTTTTACTAAGTAGCCCTAAAAAAATAATTTTGATGGATTGAAAACACTTTATTTTGCAACTTAAGAGGAAAACACTGATATAATGATTAAGGAAGTTGCACATTTAACACTTATGCTGCTCGTTGGTCAGTGCATAATTTAAGAACGGCTGGACCGATTTAGCTAATAAGGGTTCCGTACCCAAACGGTAAAAACGGGACCTAAGCTATTACTGAGACTTCGCTGTACGTCTGGCACCAGGCGGTATTTCATGAACCATGATAATATCATTGGATTATATTATAATCCAGTAACTTTGTCGCCTGAAAGTATGGAGTCGTATGCGTCAAACCCGGTAGTTCTGATTTTTTGCAGGCTTGTTTATGATGTTGGCCTTATGAATAATCCAAGTTTGTGAACTCGAACGCCGAACGCAACTTTGTCAAAAATCGAAAAAATCGATATTTTTTTAAATTTTGGCGATTATAACCCTAAAGGACTAGTTTTTGAAAAAACTTTTGTAGAATGTTTTTAAAGTATACTAAATTTGCTACAATGTGATACTAGAATTGACTCTGTAGACTCAATAGTTTCCGAGATTAAGCCTTTCAAAGTTTATCTTTTGTTTTTAGACGTCACTCGAATAACTCTAGCGGAATGAAGTTCCAATCGAAAAGCCAAGTTACACTCATCGCGAGAGATAATAGTTGATGAGAAAACCATGGCACAGGTTCCTCAACAGAAATTCTTGTCAAATGACAAAAACAAGATTCGTTTCATAAAGCTGCTGACAACAAAAATGGTAAATCACAACATTCAAGTACTCCAAGCAGAGGAAGATGCTGATAGGCTCATCATCACTACAGCTGTAACTGCTGCCTCTACCTATGATAAAGTGGTAGTCGTTGGTGAGGACATTGACTTGCTGAACATCCTTACTGCGATCTCAAGCAAACGTGATTTTTTTTACAATAAATGTAGAAGAGGCAAAGCATCAGATGTCATGTATTCCAGCATCGCCTCTTATGTCCATAATCGAAATAAATCTGGACGTTTAACAGCAAGCTGCGATTTTTCTCGACACCAACTCTACATCTGACGAGGTAGCAGCAGCAGGAGAGCGAGTCAGAATTGCTCTATACGGAGGCAACCCCAACACCCATAACCTTGACGAGCTGCAGTATCAACTATTCGCCAGGGCTGCGAAGATAACCAGCTTCAATCTAGCCAGGTTACCTCCTACACAAGACTCTGCTTGATTTCACTCCTTGCGGTCATACTATCAGGTAAAAAATTGTCCTTGCATCAGTTACATATCATTTATAATTATCTATTCTCATGTACAATCTTCTTACAGGTACAGGCGTGGTTGGGAGTCACACTGAACCCTATCTCCTGGGGGTGGATATCCACGCCACAAGGCCTCAAACCCAAAATTATGACCAGAGATCCAGCGCCAAAACACCTCTTGCGGATGATTTCTTGCGACTAAACGAAGGGTTGTGGGAACGCGTGCAGCTGCAGGAAGGCAAGATTAAAATGCTCATGTCTCATGCTCAGTCTGCAGGCACTGCAGCGGGGCCTCTTATGACAATATACCTGATGTTGCAGTTGTAGCTATCCCAGAAAGCGACAATCTGTCCGATGTCGAAATGGAGGATGACTTGTAGGCACAAGACGCCGACGATTCATCACCATCCCCTGATAGGGATATGCCATCCCAATACGTCGATCCAGATACGGATGAACCTCAATCGGGACCTTCCAAGAGGGCTAAATTAATTGAATTTTCTGATTTTGAATATAATTTCCTAACAAATAAACTTATTATCTTTTGTTCTACTTATCTTTTTTAATTCATTATTCGTAGCTTAGATTAAACATCATTTTCACCCTTCTCATTTTCTTTTTTATTATCCCATCATAAAATTATACAAGGCTTCGAGAGTATAATCAGGGTCAAAATTCATTAAGACGACAGAGTTGCAAAAATTGCGAAGTTAGAAAAAAATGATAAACTTTGAAAGGCTAAATCTCGGAAACTATTGAGTCTACAGAGACAATTCCAGTATCATATCCAATATCATATGCGCAAATTTAGTTTACTTTAAAAACGTACTTACAAAGTTTTTTCAAAAACTAGTCCTTTAGGGTTATAATCGCCAAAATTTGAAAAAAAAAGATTTTTTTGCGGTTTTTTAGATTTTGACAAAGTTGCGTTCGGTGCTCGAGGTCACAAACTTGGATTATTCATAAGGCTAACATCATAAACAAAAACTACCGGATTTGACGCATACTGTGATGTATAAAGTTACTGGACTAATAGCTAGATAGTTGAAATTTTCACAGATGATGGATTTCTGTTGCCGCTATAACAAAAAATACTAAAAAAGAGAAAGAAATAAATATTTAAGGGGGCTCCCATACAACAAACGTGATTTTTTTGCTCGTTTTTGTTCGATATTGATAACGGCAACAGGTAGACACTTTTAATATTTACAGAATATTTAGTTATATATTCACTTTAAAAATAAATAATTAAATTAAAATAAAACAAATATTTAAGGGGGGCTACAATACAACAAATGTGATTTTTGTGCTCGATATTGATAACGGAAACAGGTAGACGCTTGAAATATTCACAAAATATTGAGTTTTTTATTCTCTATAAAAATAAAAAAATAAATTAAAATAAAATTAATATTAAAGGGTGATTTTTATAGATAATGTTACGGAACCCTTCGTGCGCGAGTCCGACTCGCACTTTGCCGGTTTTATTTCTTTTATAATATTCGTACTAGTACGAACAAAGTTTTTAGGAAGAAAAAAGTCCGCTCGCCGTTCGGGCACTGCTCACCCTCGATATCCACCGGAACGAAGCTTCATTTAACAGCTAGTAATATAAATAAAAAAATCTTACGGTGGCCTATAGGCGGCAAAGGCGTGTGCGGCGGCGCCATGTTACCGTCAAGCGCTAATTTGGCGGCAGGCGCTTCGTTTTCGTTCATCACGGGCAGTAGATTGAGCTGACTGCCCGGTGCAGGAGCCGCGGCCGGAGACGTCCAATTTAACTCTACAATTTAAGCTACTCATAAGAATAAGACCGGGTATCATTTAGACACTTTTTACGGCTAAGCTATGAAAGTCAGGAAAAAATAGGAGATTTTTTTTTAGCTACAAACGCTTCATTCAAAGTCAACGTTGATGAAAACACAAGTTATCGCAAGTTGGATTCAACTATAAGGGTCAATTTAGCAAAAAATGTATCAGAAAGAAACATGACTTTTAGTTTAAGTACCTAATAGTTATTTTATTTGTTATACAAGATTGCAAAGTTACTTTTTAACCGCGTGCTCAATTTTGATGACCGAGCAAGCGGGGGAATCAAAAGAGCACGAGGTGAAAAATCTGCACTCGAGTGCAACACGTAACTTTTCATTCCACCTCAGCGAGCAAATTACTAAATGGAAAAAAAATATTTGCGCATTACAAACAGTTTCAGTAAATCCTGTTGGCGTCAAATAAACTTTCTTGTCACTATAATCACTAATTTTAGGTTTTTTACTTGTTTTTAACCTAAGGTTTTAACAATATGACTTGAAAAGAAAATGGCGCGCGCAAAGCAAATTAAAAAAAAAGTACACCTAGAAGGTTCCGAGTCTGAGGTTTTAAAAAATTAAAAAAGGTTGTATGATAAATTCGGCACCATGGAGGTAGAAGTAATTAGGTATAATAATGTTTTGAATTCACGATGTTCTAAATTAAATTTACTTTTCTCCTCTAGCGAATAAAAACTGCTTTTGCACTCAGATATTTACTTTATCCTCTAGCGAATAAAAACGGCTTTTGCACTCAGATATCGAAGAGCAAAAATACAGTTTCCGAGATGGTGGGATGAAAAACATATTTTATAGGAAAAACTATTGGGTGTAAAACATTATGTGTCTGTATTTAAACGTTTATATGTTATGTTATATGTTATGTCCAGTCTTTGGTTCCTATAGTACAGGGAATTGTAGTTAGGGGCCAGATGACCGTGTGTGATTGTCCCTAAATATATATTTTAACAAGATACGCCACACTGCTCACTTGGCACAACATGGCACGAGCGAGCACCTCAAGCGGCAGCGGTAAGCACAGTCAATATAATTATTACTTCCATTTTCTCTACAATCGTTCGTTATAAAGTCGTTCTCGAAATACGTCTTTCGGCTGATATGAAGATAAGTAAAATCTATCCAATAATAAAACTATTATTATGTAAACAAATAAAGCAGAGTGACTAGTTACCATACTGCAAGGCCAATATACTAGGAGATCATGACAAATTTGGTAACGATAACGGAAATGGATAACCTTAGGTTATAGGATGACTATAGGAAATGAATAACCTTAGGTTATAGGATGAAATGACTGACGGACGCACATACAAACGAGATGAAACGTATTAAGTTGCTACATGTTTTTATGTTTATTATATAAGGGACTTTTGTGTTAAAGTTATTTACATGATTTTATTTTTACCCGGCAGTCAAAGAGGAGAGTAATGTTTTCCGGGTTTATATATTTATGTTTGTATGTGCGTCCATCAAACCATTTAGGATACGCTAATGAAACGAACATACATACATACATACACTTGTAAAACATTACCCTCCTTTTTGAGCAGTCAGGAAGACGTCGTCGCCAGACACTTTTCTGAACAATGGACCCCACCGTACACACAATGCACTAATTGTCATTTGTTATACACTCCGAACCCTTTCTATTGTTAGAGAGGATTATCGATCCTCGAACTGTGTCCATTGTTTTAGATCCTGCCTGGAATTCCTATCTCGGAAACGCTTGAAGATAGTGAAATGGATATCCGGGGGGTGGGGCCTGGTACAAAATTCCTACTACTAACGGGCGTTGCTCCATAACGCAACCGAACATTTGGTCAGTTTTTGCATAATTGTCATGAGTACAACTACCTAGTACTTATATTTTATATCTTACTCAGCCATTTCCCTTTACGGTTTTTTTTGGTCAGGATAACTAGTTTTTCAGGCGCTATAAGTACACAACGCAACCACTTTGCGCAGACAGACCGACATATTTAGCATCAGAGGGTTGCCATTTATCTTGTCAACCTAAGGTTATTCATTTCCGTTATCGTTACCAGATTTGTCATGACCTCCTAGTCTATTGTGCAAGACAATAAAATGGGTGTTATTGCATTTCGGTATTCTATTACGTTAGTAGTGTTAGTACTAATATCATCATCATCACATCAGCTCATATACGTCCCCACCGAGGGGCTCGAGCCTACCCTGGATTAGGGCGATCGGGCCTTAGTCGACCACGCGGACCCAGTGCGGGTTGGTCGACTTCACACACAACCTTAGAGTTTCTTCGAAGGCGTATGCAGGTTTCCTCACGATGTTTTCCTTCACCGTATAAGAGCGATTCGAAATTCGAAGACACATTGGTACGTGGCAGGATCGAACCACGACCTCCCGGACAGGAGGTAGCGGCCCTTGCCATTACGCCACCGACTTATATACGGGGTGTAAAAAAATGGTGTAGGACCCGTTAACTGGGGCTTCTACTCATCACACTGAGCAACTTCCTCCAAGGAACCCATAGTCAAATCACAAAAAAAAAATCGACGCTCCATACAAAAATGCACAAAACTGGTCAATCTGCTAATCTTTTAGTATAAAGAGTTAAAAAAATTGAGATTTCAGCAAACATGTAGATCAAAAGTTTTGTTTTATGACTGCTAATATCGTAAATTAAAAAAAACAAGATATTATCGATCAGCTGAATGACCAATTTCGTGCATTTTTGCGTGAATATTCAATTTTTAGGGTAAAAGTAAAAAGTAAAAACGGAACCAATATAGGATCACTCGTGTGTCTCCCAACTAACACAATTGGGTTGCAGAAGAGCTTTATAGCGTATCCGATTGCGTCTTATGGCTGTAACCTGTTAGTTCCTTAGATTGCTATGGAACCTCTATGCACCGCTTATACCCCGGGGGCGCCAGCCACATTTTGGCAGCCTACAGTTCTAGAGGACCTATTTAACAGGGATTTAGTGCGATGGCAATGAAGTATTAGACATTTCACTTAAATAATGGTGGAGTTTATGTGAGCATGAATTTAGCCTAAAGTGTGGCGTTGCACAAGTGCAAAAACAGTTGCGAATTAAATTTATCGTGAAACATATGCGGTTTTTTAGGTAAATAATTAATGCGATATCAATTTAACGTAAAGTTGGTGAAATTATTGTTTGGGACTTAAGTGTTTGTTTAATTTTTGTTATTATTTAATTTTATTTATGTCCGCTTGTGCTTATTTATTTTAACATGAGATTACGTTATGGGGCCTCAACCATAAGAATACGAGTATACCAAATTCTGTAGTGTTTTTAGTAATAAATTTTGTAAAAAACACATACAATTTATTTCCAAAAATGGAGTTTTGCTATTGCAGTCTTAGGTACTAATTTTCGCTACAACAGAACTTTTTGAATCATAATTTTATTTTAGAGTACGTAAAGTAACACTGAAACATTGTCATGAAAAAAATATTGCTCTATAGAAGAAATAAATACACGGCTATAGATCATTAAAATACTATAGATTACAGGAAAACAGAAAAATCTATGAGAAAATCAAAAGTCCTTCCGTACCGACAGGAAAGTTGAAATTTACAAGGACTAGAATAAGTAGACCCCTATTTACCTAGAGCATAGTATATACTGAGAGGTCTTGTTCTGTTGGTACTTAAAGTTTTGGTGCGGAACCCTGTTTGTGTGACCCCGACTCGCACTTGGCCGGTTTTTTCTCAGAATTGACTATGGGTTCCTTGGCGAAAGTTGTTCAGTAAGATGAAGAAGAACCCCCAGTTAACTGGTGCTACACAAATTTTTACAGCCTGTAGGCTGTATACTTTGCTGGTTCTGTAATTTTTCTTCCGGTAGGTGGTTTCTTTGCATTGTAAGACTATTTTAAGATGAGGTGTAACTAGGTGCATTACGATTTTTGTCGGGATGTATGTGAACATACGCAGTGAGTTGACAGTCATCGTCGTCGTGCTGTTGGTCTCGCCCGATGTCTCCGCACAAGTAGACTCGTCGTGGGGGTTCGGCGTGGTCGTAGTATTCCCATAGCGCAGTACTTGGTTCTCGCGGAGCACCTTCAAGTAGTCTTCGACAAACAGCCGTAGTCAATTTCAGACCAAACAAATCAAGATTTGAAATTACGGAGCTTGGATGGGGGCCTTATGAGGTCGCTTAGTTCAATCAATAAAGTGGGTGAGCAGGGACCTAAGCGATTCTTACAGATTCTCCTCCAGGGTGCTTAGTGAGTGAATATATTAAAAGACCTGACGTCTAGGAGTTTGAGCCGGAGGGGGACAAAGAAAGTCCCACTTTTGAGTGCATCGCTTATGTCTCGGAAACGGTGCATATTAGGAAAAACAAATCTTTTTTAAATGAAAGCTCATAAATTTCTCTATATAACTTTATTAATTAATTTTTTGCATTTCCAACCGTTTTTGAGTTATAAGCTCCGAAAAAGTAATTATTTTCGAAAAAAGATTATTACTTAATATTTTTCTTCATATCCGGTCCGTCTATCACTGATACTTCGAGTACCCCTCAGAGTAAGTATGTAGGTACATACTTACGTAGGTACTTACCTACATACTTACTCTGAGGAGTACCCCCTTATTATTAGGGTTTAGTACCAGGTAATAACTCCTATTACAAACCCCACGCTGTCTGTCCGTCTGTCTATCTGCGCGACTTTTAATATGCTGTATTTTTTTACCGTCGTAGATGGCCGATGGAAATTTTCACAAAATCTGAGCTATCACTGCGAATTTAATTACAAATAATAGAAATTATGACAAGTAAAAAAAGTGCAAGAAACGTGTTTTTTAATGATTTTTTGTTTTTTTTCTTCTAAACGTGAATTTACTAATCCTAAAATAAAACGTCTGTGTGACTCACAGAATAGAAGCGCCAGCAAAGTCTCGTATACTCGCGCTAAAAAGTCAAAACTGATTTTTTTCTGTCGCTCGCATTGGTGTCTTTTGTTTAAAATGAATAGGTATCATTGCTGCGCTTGTGTGAAGAGATGTGGTGGTACGACTCGCACTTGGGTGGTTTTCAGGAAAGTTTTCCCTGCGACTCACCTTTTTTTTGAGATATAAGGGAGACCCAAAAGTGGGATCTTCTTTATCTTCCCTACGTACGGTTCACCTCCTTGAAGTCAGGACTTTCAGTATGTTCACTCACTCCCTCAGAACCCTAAACAAGTTTATGAAGGAATCGCTTAGGTCCCTGCTCGAGCACTCTGGGCCATGTAAGCATCGCAGTCGATTGTAGCGTTACTTTCTGGGCATGGATCATGAAACAATTTACATGTATACATGTTTTCCGAAATTTTTCACACACGATTAAACACATTACAGCGTGTTTGGTGCATTGTGTGCCAAATTGAATTGGCCGTCAGTAGGGGGGGGAGGGGGGGCATTTGCTATCGCTTCAGCCCCCATAATCCTTCCTATGTTCCACGGATTAATATAACCTTTTTTAGAGAAAACACGAAATTCTGCATTTGAACGCAACATTAAAAAAAAAGTAAAAGCCGCCATATTTAAATTTTATTTTAGTGTCTATTGTTCTATATTTCTATCAGAGAGGAAGAGGTAAAGATAAACTTAAAATTAAATTTTACATGACTAAAAATTTAACTAAAAGCGATCTATTTCAACTCCCTCAGAAGTTCTCTTATATATCCTCTTTCCAGCGGGATGCCATATGCCACTATAAAATGACTTCACTAACTCTCTAAATTTGTATACCGGGCCACATGAGGCTGATTTTCAAAATTCAAGTTTTTTTTGCCTAAATAACAAAGGAATATTTTAAGTTGCTCATCAAGCAACTAATCACCTATCAATTTATTTATGACAATCATATCAAAAATACTGATAGCACATCAAATTATCTACATATCCTTCTCAACTGGACTAGAGCTGAGCGAGCAAAGCGAGCGATAATGGGTTCGGTTAGGTTTGATTGATTATACCGTCGAGCGGATCTGACTTACGAAATAATAAAACCAACTTTGCTTAAACCAGATAAACACTGTACTTGTATATAAATAGTGGTGCGCCACGAATCAAAATTGTTGCTAATTAATTATATTTTGAGGTAAGTATTTTGCTGTGCAATCAGTAACTTTGATGGGAATTGAGATTCTTTTATTATACAAAAAGTAGTTTTTTGATTTGCGTTGAAATACTACCAAGTAAAAAATGCGAAACAAGTAAAAACTCTTTCAAGTAAAATTTCTTTCTTACATAGCACTCGTAAACTGAACTGACTCTTTGGTCAAGGTTTGACTGTCTCTTCTGCCCGTCTGTTACTTCACCGAAACGCCGCGATTTCTTCAATCTGCTACTGTTATTATGTTTCCGTCTAGTTTTGTCACTGTTTCTGTTATGTTACTTTGTTTGTTACTTGTTATTTTTGCAATGGCGGCATTATCTTATGAAGAATATTCGGACATAATGATGGCTTATGCAGCTAGGTGTTAAACGTGCGGCGCAACGGATTTACCAACATCGGCGTAAATTAAAAAAACACGTAAAAATGCATTGGTAAATCCGTTGCCCTGTACGTTCAACACTATTAGCAGCTCCATGATCCATCTTAATATCCGCATATTCTTAATTAGAGAATGTCGTTATTGCAAAAATCACAAGAAGTCATCGAAACTTAACAACTACACTAAAAAAGCCAACGAAACTTGACGAAATCTTCATTAGAGAATGTGGTCGTTGCAAAAATAATAAGAAGTCATCAAAACTTACCAACTACACTAACAAAAGTCAACGAAACTTAACAAAAACACTAACAAAACTAGAAAGCAAAATAAAAGTAACAAAATCAAAGAATAGCGGTGTTGCGGTGAAGTAACAGACAGGCAGCAGAGACAGTCAAATCTCGACCAAAGCGTCAGTTCAGTTTGCAAATGCTATGTAAGAAAGAAATTTTACTTGAAAGAGTTTTTACTTGCTTCGCACGTGCTATACACGCAAAAAAGTTTTAACCTGAATTTTGCATATCAGCCTGATGTGACTCGATAAACAAAATTGGCGAGTAAGTGCAGTCAGTATTTTTTTAATGGCATGTAGCATACCGTTGGAAAGAGGATAGACTAGACAACTTCTGAGGGTGTTGGAAGATCCTGATCGCTTTTAGTTTATTTTTATAGTCATGTAAAATTTAACTTTAACTTTAATGATAAACCTCATTCGAAAACTGAGAGTTAATAAAAAAAACAAAATGACAACATACAACAGTGTACACTAAAATAAAATTTTAATTAGAAGGCTACATCCACAACTTTTTAAAATTTAAGTTAAAATGCAGTTTCGGGTTTTTTTAAAGTAAAAAACTTAAATAAAAAAAATCCGTGGGGCATAGGAAGGATTATGGGGCTGCAATGATAACAAATGGCTCCTCTCGGCCAATTCAATTTGGCACACGATGCACAAAACACCCTGTATATTTTGATAAGGGATGCATATACATAGCGAAAATATATGACGACTTTATTATAAAATTATAACAGCTCATATACGTCCCCACCGAGGGGCTCGAGCCTACCCTGACCATGACGACTTTACGACCTAAAAAAGCGTCACGTTACTGAAATATTTTGTGTTAAAGATTGCCCCACTTTGGCCACCAAATAAAATGAAATAAATTGCCTGCAACTAAATATAGCTCGAATAGGGCAGCCTTCTTGACATGCCTCCTTCAAACATTCTATTTGCTCATGTAAATCTAAAAAATACCTACAACCAAATTTAACTAAATTGTCTATCAAGTATAAACTCTCGACAGCAAATATAATAATTAATAAGTAGTTTGTTATCAAGATTTTATATCAAACTAACCGCTTCCGTGGCGTAATGGTTAGTTCATTCGCTTCACACCAGGAGGTCACAGGTTCGATTCCCGGCGGGGTCAACTTTGTAAGACTCGGTTTGTTTGGTGGTAGGGCGTTTTCATAGCCCGTCTGGCTGCCTATCTAAGTCTTTCCACCAAACATCAGCGTTAGCAGCATTGATGTGTTCCGGCTTGAAGATAAGATAGCCACATCCCCATTGCGTTGGGGAATCTTGGTAAGCCCGCTTCCGTCTTCGGCATCATCGTCACTTACCATCAGGTGAGATGATGCCAAGGGCTTATCAATTGTGGATTTTAAAAACTAGCTTTCCGCCCCGCGGCTCCACCCGTGCCCTTATGTCTCTTGTTCTTCATTTTCTTTCGTAACGTGACGCGTAACCTTTAGTTGACGACCTGTTTTCATATAGCACTAACGACGAGGTTACGTCTTAAAGACGTCAACAAACAAAATAATGTAAAAAAGTAAGATTGACATGCTTGTTTCTTGGAGCTTTATATTTGAAAGTTTAAGAGTATTCTGTAAATGAATTGTAAGTTCTTTAAAAAAAACTTAAATTTTCAGGTACAATCAACATTTGTTAATGATATCACAAAAGTTAAGGTATGGTAAATATATATTTATATTTATCCTTAGTTATTGGTAAGCCCGCTTCCATCTTCGGCAACATCGTCACTTACCACCAGGTGAGTTGTTGTCAAGGGTTTACCAATTGTGAATTTAAAAAAAAAGTTGCTTGCTACATTTTCAATCTACTCTATAGTCCACCTATTTAAAAAAAAAAGTTGCTTGCTTCATTTTCAATCTACTCGATAGTCCACCTATTTTTTTAAAATTTGTAAGAATCAACAAATGAACTGAAATCATATTTACTTCTATTATAATATAAACCATTGTAAAAAACAAACAAAAACATTGACTCTTGGTTGAACAGAAAAAAAATGACCACTTCTGTCTAGTATGTTTTGTAGATTTTTTTATCTTTCTTAGGCCTTTTTCGTTTTCGTAGTTTCGAAGGCTACTCCGAAACCATCATCAGCGGGTCTTTTCCGCCACATAGATGTTTAATTATTCTTTCTGGTCATATTATTACGTATAACAAACCGACATGACGTCAGCGAGACACTATGAGCTTCCCTACTCAAACACCGAGGCCACGACCAAGAGACGTACAAATATCGTGTACATAAACAATGTGTTTACGTCTGTGAGATGGCGAAAGCTTCGTTATGGACACGTTTTCACTTGCCATGCACAGGACGTCTGCGGTGGCTAAATGATGCTGGGGGAGGAAGGTAGCCGGAGTCGTATTTAAACAAATATTAATTAAATTAATAGTAGGTACGTCTGTGAGACGTATAGGTCGCCAGTTAAAGGTTAATTTAAAGTTATAGAGATTAAGTCGCGATTTGTTTTTATCGGGGAAATTATGTATGACTAATGGTGTTTTTAGCTATGTATTTTTTTTAAGGAATTGCTAAAATGTTAATTTTGATTTACACTCGTAAAGACGTGCCTCTGCTTTTTACTATCTATCCAAAAATATCAAAAATAGAGACCGTTAAAAATATCATAAAATAGGGTAAGCATATGTAATTTTCCAGATTATTTTAACTGTGGCTAGGTATACCTATGAAAAAATTAGAGCTCGCGTTTTACACCTTTCTTATCTACTGTTGATAGGTAACTCTTTGGCATTTGGCTTTGGCATCATGTCATCTTGTGATAATGGTACCGAAGGTAAAAGTAGGAGATTTACCAAGAATCTCCAGCTCAATGGGAAATTGGTTATCTTAACATAAATATCAATGGTGTCAACACTGATATACGACGGGACTATAATAAAGCCTGATAGGTTTAGAAAATGGAATCGAACCAAGGACGTCCCTTTGTGAAATACCCTATGTATTTGACAGTATCTTAAAAAAATAAAAAATATTATTCACGAAATAGCATTTCTCCTACAAAAACATAAAAACGTATTCATTTCATATTTTAATATAATTTCGATTTAATATTTATCAAAATCACTAAATTAGTTCGTCAAAGACAATGACGTCACAAGTTTGTAACACGAACAATTTCAGAACAAAATTTCGTTTTTGATAGTTGATAGAAAGTAACTCAAATGACTATTTAATACTGGATTCTGTACTCTGACTATTTAATAATAATGGATTGTCCCTGCGGGCTGCGCTACGGAAGCGGCTAATCTATTGGGAAGCTATAGATAAACGATTATATACAAAATTAAATAGGTAGTTATGTACCTAAGCCGAGTAGCGTAGGCTTAGTAACGCTATATCTTATCTACCTACATCTCAATGGCCGTTTCAACTATGTAAGTTGCTATTCATATTTCATACATACGTACCTGATTTCAGTAGGTCCACTAAGACTAGGGCTTGTTTTAATTTGTCGTCCTCATTAGAATCTTTTGTTTGCAGTTCTGAATCTGACGAAGAGCTGCTGCTGCTACTACTACTGTCACCGTATGTCATATAAACTAACCAGAGAAAGAAAAACGTTATCTTGAATAAAAACATAACTTAAAATCACATTTTTCTAAGAATCGAGGCCATGTTGAACGAAATTCAATTGATTCGGTAGTAAAAAAAAAGTAACGAGCGCATGTGAATTTTGTAATAACTCTCTGTGAGGGTATTTCAAAACCAATTTATAAGAATTGTGGAAGAAATACTCGTATAACTGCGCGTGTAGTGTAGTTAAAGAATATAGTTTAAGGAAAATTACCAGTCTAAGTTTGTACGTAGGACTGAAGTACTAAGAAAAGAATAGTTCACAAAAGAAACACGTAGAAAACTTACTTTATATTAAAATACGACATAAAACTATCAAACAAAGTACAACTACCACATTAATCTATCTTGGTTTTCAGTTATACCCTGGCTGGCTGAGCCAGAAACTGCTTATTTCGTTGAATGGCGACTGCAACACTGCGACCTCGGACTCGGAGGACTTACTGGCTTCCGCTGCTGCCTGATGGCAAACAAAAACGATTTAAGGCTCCATCTACAAGAACGACTACGACTGAACGGAACTAAATGGTTTAGTTATTTAGACTCCATCCAGCCATCCGTCCATACCCATTTACACGGAAATCAACCAGCCTTACATTAGGCCAGTCACAGTGGGGGGGAGTGATAAAAAAAGTTTTTGTGCAGGTAAATGTACCTATCTGACACTCCCCCCTTGAAAAAACATTTAGCTACTAATGTCACGTTACAAATTGGTTGTTTGCAATCATACGTCAGTGCATATAAGTTTCGCACTTTTACGGCTATACAATATACAAACATCAAGCATTTTTTACTTACAAAAATTGTTTTTCGGGGAAGTAGTCCGTTTTTTCTAATACCAATAAGCGTTACAGGCTTTGGTCGTCTCTCAAATGGTTCAAAATAGCCCTGAAAATTAAAATATTTAACTGCTTACTTATTTAATTAATAAACACGTAAACTGTTACATAATATTTTTCTGGTAAGTTCCTTCATCATATTAGCCGAAGAACGTCCACTGCTGGACAGAGCCCTACCCGAAGGATTTCCACAACTTCAGTTCCTTCAGTTACCTTTTTAAAGTATGGATCAACTCCAAGAGATAACGATTTGGCAAGTCTAGTCACCGACTGTGGCGGCCGGAACACCGAGAGGCGATGAACGCGTTTCTCCTCTACAGCTTCCTTTTGCTGAAAACATTTGAATATTACTATATTATAAACTGTTATTCAGAGCGTACGTAGATCAGTGAAAATTGCGTGGTTGAGTCGATCACGCAGGTTACTGACCAGAAGAACGGTCGTTACCTAGATGGGTTTGACTGTTAGTAGTACCTATTTTTCTTGAGCGTTTCCGTACTCGCAAGGCACGTTAAGCCGTTGGTGCCGGTTACTATCACTAGATGGCAGTCGCGACTTGAAAAACTTCTGACAGTGGGTTTGCGACTACCACTAGCCCTACAACTTCAACCAACCCGGACTTGGCCGCCGTGTGGTTAGTATGGCCCAAACTTCCCCAGTATGGAAGAGATCCATGCCCCAGCAGTAGAGATAAACTGTCATTCCAAGTTCAGATGGGTAAACATAGTATAAAAAACACGTTTGAAATTTTAAGGGATGAATCGGACAGAATTGACTTCGTATAATACGGGAAAACTAGTAAAAATTGCATTCGCAAAAAATAAGGACTTTAGAACTCGGCCAGTCAAAATACACACTTCAACTTTGTCTAGGGATATTTTTAGACTTTTATAAAATTACTTAGGACGTGTGTAGGGTACAAACTTTCGAGATGAGCAAGTGCTATATTTACCCTCTCAGTTCTTATAAATTAATTTAATTTCAAGTGGTTTTTGCAAAAACACGCAGAAAATGAAAATTGTGTTTTTATATTGTCCTAGAAGGATGGCACAGTTTGCATGAAATTAGTAGAATAAGAACTGAGAAGTTACTCGTAAATATAGCACTTGCCCATCTTGAAAGATTTTATACCCTGCACTGCACACTTCGTAACTATTTTTTAATAGTGTTTCAACAAACCCTGTATTGCATGAAAATTTTTAAAATATCCCTAGGCAATGTTGGAAAGGGTTGTTAAGAAAATCAATGTGCGAGAGTTTGTAAACATGACCAGTTAACTGAAATTTACGTTTCTCTATTCATGACATTTAGAATTAGGTAACAACAAATAAAGGAGAGGAGTTAAGACGTAATCATTTGTTTGCATGGAAAAAAAAATGTTCTGAAATACAAATCAATCAGCTGACAAACCAAGTTTCTATGGGAAGTCCTTTTTTTTAGAATCGACCATAGGTTTTTTAGGGAAAGTTGTTCAGTTTCGTTTCCTATTCACCTCTCTAGAGGTTTCTTGGGTTTGCATTAACATCCTGTATACATTTCCATAAATACAGGGCCATACAGTATGGACACTTCCTGCCGTACTTTAGATTGCGACCCCACCGGACATCGGTGCCCCCTAAGTAGGTAGGTACCTATAGTATAGGACCTCGTCGGAAGGCACACCCTCCGTGCATTGCAATGATGTATGTAAATTGTACCTATTATGTGCACTGCACTGCAATCCATGCAGTCTGAGGGCGGTCTAGACTACCCGTTCTGTGGGACTGTTCGCACAACCCCTAATATAACAGGGCTGCGTAAGTCAGGGGCAGACGGGAGGTGGGGGATTGGGCGGGTCTTTAGGTTTCATAAACTAGTATACATGATATAAGATTATTACCTATAGCTTTTGCCCGCGGCTTCGCCGGCGTGGACATAGTTTTTATGACTGTCTGTGAGGGTGATTGGTGCGCAAGCCGCATGCGGCTCGCGAGTGTGTAAATGAGTTTTCCCCAGATCCCTCGGTAACTATGCCAGGATATGTTAATTAGCAAACATCTCTGTGCAAAAAATCACAACAATCCATTGTTACGTTGCGATATGTTAAAGAAATTAACCATAAAAAGAGTGTTTTTCAGTTCCCTCAGGAACTGCATCGGAATATGCTACTTTCACGGGATAAAAAATAGCCTATGTCCTTCCCAGTGACACAGGCTATTTTCATACTAAATTTTATCAAGATTGGTCGAGGTGTTGAAGCGTGAAAAGGTAACAAACTAACACATTTTCACATGTATAATATTAGTAAGGATTTCTACACAGGTGCTAGGTGAAATAGAGTATAATTAGGGCTTCTAGTAATAAAACTAAACAACTTTTGTTCTAAAATTTTGCTAAAAATGCAAAAAAATAGACTAGAGACATACAATTCGATGAGCTGATAAGCTACGTCAGTATAGGGAGGCCAATTTTTTTTCAAATTTTAGTGAAGTTGAAGAACCAAAGTTTTATGTGTAAAATCCTACCTAACACCCTGATGGTGTGATGGTATACCTACATAATATGTATTACGGCGTGTGCAACGTCTATTTTTTGTCACTCGCGTTGATGTCTTTTGTTTGAAATGTGAATAGGTATCATTGTCCTTATGCTATGTAGTTGTGTGAAGATGTGGGGTGCTACGGAACCCTCGGAGTGCCAGTCCGACTCGCACTTGGCCGATTTTTTTAGGTTGAAATATATACAGGATGTAACAAAATTGGTGTAGGACCCGTTACTACTCATTATACTGAACAACTTTTTCCAAGGAACCCATAGTCAATTCTCAAAAAAATAATTAAATTCTCCATACTAAAATGCACAAAATTGGTCGAACAGCTGATCAATTTGTATGAAGAGTAAAAATTTCTTTTTGCGATTTCAGCAAAGTCGTAAAACGAACGTTGTTCATTATGATGAGTAGAAGCCCCAGTTAACGGGACCTACACCAACTTTGTTACACCCTGTATATACAGGATGATTAGTGAGACGACGGACGCATTTAAGGAGGTGAATGTGAAGACGAAACTAAACAATTTTCCCCAACGAACTAATTGTCAATCGGCAAAAAAAAATTTAGACTTCTCATGCAAAGATGGCTAATAAGCTAGTAATTTTTTTTAGGATTGGTCACAGCACTCGTAGGAAAAGTTCCTGAAATGTGTCCATCGTCTTACCAGTCACTTGTATAAAAAACCGGCCAAGTGCGACTCGGGTTCACACAAACAGGGTTTCGCAAAAAAGTTTAACTACCAAAAAAGAACATAACCTCTCAGTACATAATTTGCTCTAGGTAATTAGGGATCTAATTATTCTGGAATTTAGTTTTTTTTTGTGGGATCGGGAAACTTGAGATTTTCTCATAGGTTTACCTGTAAACTATGCATTCAACCTCATAAACTGTAATTTTTTTTTCAAGAGTTTAGGCCCGGTAGTTTCATAGAAAAGGGGGCTTTCATTTGATATGACACACGATATAGTTTGCAAATTTTTTTTTGATTATTTATATAGGGTGAACTCATCTAACTTCGTGACAAAGGCATTTGAGTAATAAAATACCAATAAATTATTAATTACTTTAATTCAGACTTAGCATGAGTTTTAATCAGTCTTTTATGAGGAATATAGGCAGAATTAATCACATTTTTGTCTAGAAACTTAAGAGTTATACCAAAATTACTAAATCAGGTCAACTTGCCTAATTCCGTGGTGACCTCTTTAAGTCCATGATAGCTACTACTTTAATTCTGATATAACGGAATTAGGCATGTTAACTTTATTTAAGTAGTACAAAATAAATATCATAAAATTAACATAAACATAAAAAAACAATATAAACATTTTAATAATATCTTCTAGAATCATTCTTCGGTGTAACACATATCACACTTAAAAATTGTCAGATTAGCCTCAAATTCTTGACTTTGACAATGTACGTGGTACGTTTTGAAGCAGAAGGAACAAGAAATCCAGTCTGCTCCATTTTTAGAAGCTGCATCTTCTGAGTACCATCTCTTACATATTTCACATAGCCAATCATCGTCTTCAGTTGTATTTGTCTTCTTAAATTGTTTCTTCGCAGGTGCAGTATTAGTAAAAACATTGTATGGAGCGGCAAAAAAAAATGAACAACACAATGAAGCAATATTTTTTTTTAATTGTTTTCTGCACTAGGCTATCTCTTTTTTGTTTTGTATCATGTAGATACATTACCTGGCCATTAGAAAAACATCATTTTAAACTGTATATATGTAGTATATAAAAAAATAGTAAAACAAAACAAAAAAAACAAAACTCAAATTAATCGTGTTCTATTGAATTTTTTCGTGATAGAAGGAATCTAAAAAAAATATAATCAACAAGGAAATTTAATCAGCTTACTAGATCAGTAATTTGTTTTTATAGGTTTTATACAAAAATACTGAGAAAACCTCGTAAATCTGAAGCGGCGGCCGACCCCCAGATCCAGATCGGATGTATGGGCGTGTCAGCGGCGCCGGTACAGTTTAAATGGTCGTTGGAAGGGATTATAAATACATACCTGCTTAAATTTAAGCGTCTGTTTAATATTACAGCTCGTATTATCAAAACAAATACTGGAAAATTTGGTAATAAAACTACTCAATTACGTGATAAGTCTAAAAAAGTGTCACTCAATTCCGTGATGGCAAAATATATAATAGTGGCTCAAAGTCGTCATTTTAATTAAGACAAGATAAAACTAATAAAATAACACCAATCTTGTCTACTAAACTCAAAACAAGTCAATACTTTCAGTTGAAATCACAAATAATTGTACATAACTACTATAATTCTATGATAGCACAGAAACCACTCAACCACTAAAACGCTAATATTTTTGACGAACAAAATAAGCTCTAACACTAAAACAACGCATAACTATGACGAATTTTTTACTGCCAATTCAAAGGAATATCAATTACAATTAACTTTATTAGAAAGAAGCTAAGAAATTTGTTGAATACTTACATAAATACAGCAAAGTTCGCCACCAATTCACAAACACTGCCAAAACCGTCGAGATTTGCGCGCGAACTGACAAAACCGTTATTTGTTGCGATCTCGCTTACTCGAGCGTCCCCAAACTTTACAGACCAATTTTAACTGTATTACCGATGCATAAGGTTGCATTACAAGTCATTGATTTTACTCGTACAGCCTAATGGTAGCGCTCAAACCAAATATCACAGAATTAGGTGAGTCACAGAATTAGATGAGTTCACCCTACCTACTTCCCAAAATTGGCCCCGTGTTTGAAAATTCATTTATGTATGTTACACATCCGTCTTTGGGTCTCCGATTTACCATACTAACATATGTGTACTAAATTTCAAATCAATTGGTCCAGTAGTTTCGGAGCAAATTGGCTGTGATAGACGGACGGACAGACAGACACATGACACGGGTCTTTACCTTTTGAGGAACGGAACCCTAAAAGCACAGAAAATTTTGGACTTAATACTGTTTTCTGCTCCCTATCCTCCCTCGGTGGCTGGGATCCTGGATAGGCCGAAATCAGATTAAATTTATCAGTGTTAATTATTCAACTTACGAGTACGTCAAACGACGCTGCTTTTGCTTGGTACGTCCACAAGGAATTTAAATGAGGATTTGCATTCCACGTATCCATAGACTGTGCATTTTCATTAACTGGCCTTTTGGTACTGGATGAAGCCTCATCTGAAGGCTGATTAGTGGCTGAAACAATAAGCGTTAAAAAATTCATGAAATTTTCAATATAACGATAAGGTAAGGTTACTATTAAATCAACTTTACTCACTCTCTGTTGCTGCTATATATTTCACAACAACGGTAACAACAGATAAGAGTACACTTACGTGCATTGTACCTTTCTACTCGATAGCTACATAACAGTCTGATCGCCCTCCCACACTGTAGATACATTTATACCAACAGTAAGAAAGAAATCAATTCTGTGAAGAGCAATGTTTATTCCAACCACCTTTGCTTTGTGATGTTATTCTTCTTTCTTCGCGCCCAGTTCCCAGAATAAACACAATGTTCTTTGAACGTTTCCATTTGCCAGGTCTTTTCTAGTAAAACCTACTGACAATGATACGAAACATTCTGTGGCTACAAAGGCCATTATGTATGGGTAATGATTTCGATCAAACGTTATTTGTTTTCTTTGTCGATTGCGATTTTTAGTTAGGTAATAGATTTTCTGTGATAAGTTTGATTTAGTTTTGATTAAATTGTGTCCATTTTACCGATAATCTGTATAACTAGTAGCAGGCAGTACAACTACAATCCCTATGCTACGCGGGTCTTCGTCCACTCTATTCAAATAACTTATTTCTCGGTAAGTTGTAAACATAATCTTCATAAGGTCGTCGGTCCACCGAATGGGAGGTTTACTTGCCCAACTACCGTTCTACGAGCTATGTGCCCCGACCACTGTCACTATTGAGTTTAGCAATTCTGGTGAAGGTCGCGGGAGGCCGCTGGATGCGGGCAACGGGCAGGACCGATCGTCGTGTTGATTGGACACAGGTCTTACCCAGCATCTTTCAGCTGATATGATGACGATGGTACACTTTGCCGGCTGATTAGACATTTAACAGAATCTCTTATCACAATGTGTAGGTAGGCTTAAGATTCATACATTTAAAACATTGCTGGATTGTTATTTTTTACAGGGACGTCCGTAAAATACATTGACAAATGTATTCTTACCAATTGTGTTTATCAGCTTTGTTAGTTTTTTAGTCAGATTGTCTACTCCACGTCGTGATCGTCGAGCGCGTCGCGGCGCGACGCGGCGCATGGAGCGCGCGCGCACGGGCGGCGTTGCTCCTCGTGCTCACCTGGCGCGCAATGCCCCGCCACGCAGAGGCGGTGCCGCGCGATCGTGCCCAGCCCGCACGTCACAGAGCAGTGGTCCCATTTGCTCCACCGACTCCAGATTTTGCGACTGTACAGCGTTTCGTTCTCATGAACTTTCTCTGTTTAATAAATAGCATCACATGCAACTGAAACCTCACGCTCTCAACGCATAGACGGTGTGACAGCTCCCCAGTAGATGGGTGGGGGGAAGAAAGTTGGTAGTCGGTGGCAGACCCTGGTTACGCTATCCAAATACCTGAATACCCTGCTTGTTTACCACAACAACTAGATTATCCTTATATTATACTAGCTGTCCCGGCGAACTACGTACCGCCTTACATTACAGTACACTGCCCTACTCTACCCTACCCTACACTACACTACACTACCCTACCCTACCCTGCACTACCCTACCCTACACTACCCTACCCTACACTACTCTACCCTACACTACACTACCCTACCCTACACTACCCTACACTACACTACCCTACATACACTACACTACCCTACTATACACTACCCTACACTACACTACCCTACCCTAACCTACACTACCCTACCCTACCCTACACTACACTACACTACACTACCCTACCCTACATAAGAACCTTCTCCTGACAATAACGAACTCGACAAAAAAAGAATTAGCGAAATCGGTCCAGCCGTTCTCGAGTTATGCGCTTACCAACACATTTGCGATTTATTTTTATATATTAGATTGGGTAGGTACATCGCGACATTATGTAAGTAGAGATGATGAAAATGGAAAACGTTATCGTGAGACAGGTTTTGTCGTCATTATCATCATCATCATATCAGCCGAAAGATATCCACTGCAGGACAAAGGTTGAACATGTTGAACGTGAAAATAACTAAAAAGATTAACTTCGTCACAAAGGTTTCTCTCAAAGATTTCCACGACGACCGATTGTGCGCTGCCCGCATCCGCAGATTTTGTCGTGTAAAATATAATATAAGAATAAACGCAACTGCAGGAGTGAAATCAAGTGGGAACCACACAAAGTAATAAAGGAGTAGGTAAATGGGAGTAGAACCTGGGAGCAAAAGGGCCCGTTCCACTTGTAGTGGGAGCAACAGAGCAGGCAATAGACAAGGAAAGAAGCAAAATAAGAATTTGAAATGGGAATAAGAGCAAGTGTAAGAGTAAAAAGCAGGAAAAAAGCCAGAGCAACAATGGGAACAAGAGAGGGAGGAAGAGGGAGAGCAAGAGTGGGAGCTACAATAGGAGCAACAGCAGCACGCAAGCGGTAGCAAGGAAGGAACTGGGAAACAAAAAGCACAGGTAGAAAAATAAAGAATTATCGGTAGGTAAATTACTTGTAGGGATGTTGATAACTTGTGTTTGTTTTTTAACGGACTCAAATATTAAAGTATTGGGACTCTGTGGTTGCTTCATCTGCCTTTCTTCTTGCGTTATCAGATCTATCAATTCTATAGGACTCAACACTAATTTATCTTTGTTTCTATTAAAATTTTCGTCACACTTTAGCGAAATAATGAGAGAAATAAAAATGATTAAATAAAATTTACAAATCTGAAAAATAAACATGTGGTCAATTAAATTTTTGAGTTTACAAATATTTTTGAAATTTGTTTAGATAAATTCAATGAATAGGGAGTAATTCAATGACGAAGAGGTTGCTCAATGGATAAATTAGATCATAGATCATTTTATCAGAGAACGTTAACTGCCAAAGAGAACGTCTTCGTTATAGCCAGGCTGTTTTTCCACTAGCCGGCACGGCACGCTGCCGCCGGTGCCTGGGCTTTTGCCCGTGTCTTCGCTCGCGTGCGCAGTTTTTAATACTGTGTTTTAGGGTGAGTGGTGCGCGAGCCGCAAAGTACGTGGCAGGATACCTCCCGGACAGGAGGTTGCGGTCGTAACCGTTACCCCACCGACGCTCTCACGCTCCGTTGTGACGCCGACGTGTGCGATCCTAGAAATAAGTTTTCCCTAGATCCCTCTGGAACTGTCTCGGGCTATGCTTATTAATAGTCTATGAAATTTTCCACCCTCACAAACATCTCTGTGCAAAAAATCACAACAATCCGTTGGTCCGTTACGATATTCAAAAATCAAACAAAAAAAGTATTTTTCAGTTCCCTCAGGAACTGTATCGGATTATGCTATTTTCACGTGATAAGAAGGAGTCTATGTCCTTCCCCATGACACGGGCTACCTCCATGCCAAATTTCTTCAAGATTGGTAAGGCATTGAAGCGTGAAAAGGTATCAAACAAGCAAACAAACAAACATATTTTCACATTTGAAATATTAAGTAAGTAAGTATATTTCAGCGTTTACTTCTTAAAATTAATTGACTAACTATTTTTGGGCGTTTAATGATGAGGCTAACTCTCTATGTACGTATTAACATTTTGTGATAGACTAGTGAGGCGCTCTTGTCCGGTTCGGTTACGCATAATATAGGTCTTCAATCTCTTCAAAGTCGAAGACAGACTGAATAAGGTCGCCCGAGCTGTAGTAAATAGTCTTTATTCTTTGCCCGATCCCGAAGTCACTTGGTTTGAAAAAGGAACGGAGCGGGATGCTTCTCTCGCGTGAACATAGTTTCTATGACTGTACTCGAGGGTGCACAGTGCGCGTTGTGGCTCGCCAGCGTGGAAAAAGTAGCCAATATGTTAATCCTGGTCTCAACCTGTCAACCTACCAAATTTCACCCAGATACGTTAATCTGTTGTGGCGTTAAAGGGTAACAAACATCCATCATACAAACTAGGGATGCATCCGATACCGATACCGATATATCGGCGATACTTCGGGTTTGCCGATATATCGGTATCGGCGATATTTTTATGGCAGATTCAACGATACTTTTCAAATTTCGCGCTTTAAAAATGTAATGTAAACGCTTTAAAAGTTGTAAACGAGGCATCTGTCGCATCTGAGAGACTATTATCCACCGCAGGTCATATTCAAACAGACTTGCGAAATCGCCTTTGCCCGCAAAACTTAAGAATGTTTTGTTTTTTAAATAAAAATCTTATAAATGTTAATTCTGATTACTAAAACTATTAATTAATGTTTTTTATTTGTTCTACCTTCCTTTTTTAAATTCAATAAGCGTATCGGTATCGGTATCAGTATCGCCGATATTTTTATAAGAGTATCGGTATCGTATCGGCAAAAAGACGTATCGAGGCATCCCTAATACAAACTTTCCCGTTTATATTATTAGTAAGGAGTTGCGCTTCTTTCGTAAAAAAGCATCGAGCCCTAAAAGGTAAGACCAACTGCCCCCCCCCCCCCTTACAAATCTATTCTTGCTACATGTAGGACTTTCTTACGCGCCGGACTTTGCGGAAATTTGGTCGTATTCTCTTTGTTGAAGTTTCATTTTTAAATTTGTCTAGAGAGGAGACGGTTTCTGTTTTCTAGCAGTTTTCATGGAAAATATCGTTTCGCTGTGAAATACCTATTTTTTTTTGGTGTTTCTTCTATTTGGTTTGTTTCATCGTGTAAAAGAACTTTCACTGTTTTTTTAGGGTTTTTTTCTTCCGCACACTGGCGAGCGTGAGCGATCTGCTTCCTGTGCACCCCACCACCCTTTGCCAGCGGGAAGCCTATTGGCGCTATACTGCATATACTCCAAGTCGCCAGTCAATCGCATCCCGTGCGACTATGGAGCACTAAAATTTCTATCGTGGTTGTGGCTTTCGGGTTTCTTGTCTATTTTATTTCCCACTTTAACCCGATTTTGCTACACTATGTATGAACGATACGTATAATATATACATACTCGTAAGTACTATTTTTGACAAGAAATTTATAACTTTCAGATTTGAAAGAAAAATAATTTTATCTTAGAAGGTACATTAGAAGATTGTTAACCAAGGGTAGAAAGTAACCAATTAGGGTAGTTTCACCCGAGTTAAAAGTTACATTTCGACTGTGAGGAAAATTAAGTTTACCTATATCCAACCTCCAACCTTTTCGCAATGGCCACTTGCCACGGCCGACTAGACTACCAATCGAGTTGGTCACAACGTGCATCTAGATGGCCATGCCGAAACGTGAAACAACAAGTGTCATGCTATCATGGCATGGCATTATAGAGGCAGCAGAATTAAGGAATGATTTCAAATATTGATCTTCTGTAATGTGAAAAAATTAGACCAACTGTAAAATGATTTTAATATCAACCTATAGGTCGTAATAAACACGTCGTTTAATGTATGAAAACCTCTTATTTTAATTTAATTTAATAATATGACGTAAGTCAATCATCTTCGACTCCGTGGCAATTAAAAAAAAACTTTCCACCCGACGGATGAAAAAGCTAATTTCCACCCGGCTATTTATGAGTATATACTAATGAAAATTAAACTTTCCGAACAGGAGAAATGAAAAAATATTTTTTGATGTGAAAACAGCATATACAATGCCATCAGATATATCGTAGTGGGCCTTGTAAGCCCGCTTCCATCTTTGGCATCATCGTCACTTACCATCAGGTGAAATGATGCCAAGGACTTATCAATTGTTAACCAAAATTTTGTATTTCTGAGCAGTGTTGAATTTAGGTATACACGACGAGCTGCTATTAATGTAAGTATAAACATCGAATTTGTCATAAATATTTGAGCAGCTGATTTTTCAATACATTATTCACACACAACAAGCTGAAAGTATAAATTACCGTTTTATTTATTTTATTCTAATTTGCACGATGCGCGGCTTGCAAGCGTGGAATTAAGTTTTTTTCCAGAAAATCCCTCGGTAAATGGTTTTTGATAGGGATAACATGTATTTTATGTTATTCTCTATCCTTTACTTTAGCTCTAATTCAAATTTCAGTAAAATCTGTTTAGTAGTTGCGCGGAAAGTAAGAAACATTTTTAGCTCGTTGTGTGTACCTAATGTTTTTTTTGAAAAACCAGCTGCTTAGATATTTATGACAAATTAGGTGTTCAGATAATTATAGCAAATTTTAGCCATCGAGCTTTTTTCCTTCGTAATTGTTTTTACCTGTCTGTGACAACCCGCTTTAAGCGCATGCGCTGTGATGTGCTGGGTTTTAGCTCTTTAAGGATTTTTTTTCTTACTCTATTAACTTTGATCTTTTATTTAGTTTGTTCAATTCTAATGTATGAGATTAGATAAAGTAATGTATGAAACGGCATTTAACTTCGTATTAAAACACTCGTATGATACTAATAAAAACCTTACCAAGGCTCGGTTTTTAAACTCATACTCGTGTTTTGATACCCCACGTTATGCAACAGTTTCATGAATACTATTTAAAAGTTATTTTACTTCCGAGAACTACAGTATTTTATTTCTGTTGATAACAAAACATGAAGTACCTATCCCTGCATATTTATCTTTGTTTTTTGTGCATTTTTAAAGTAAAATACATACTGGTTTATACTTATAAAAATAACTATTGTATAAAAAAAATCGTAACAAAAAAATCTCGATAAAATAATATGTTAAAGTGAGTGGCATGAAGGAGCCAAGTTTTGAAAGAGCCTTTTAAGTTTCGGCACAGTATATACAGGGTGACTGGTAAGTAGTGCAAATCCTTTTAAAGGGATAAACTACATCTAATTTAGAACAAAAAAAGTTAACTCAGGGTCGGAAATCAACGGGTTTCGAGTTAAAGCCCATTTAATTTTTAAATTTTGTATGTAAAACGCATTTGTTTAAATGTTTTGTAATTTCCAAAAAAAACCTAAAATATAGTTGACTTGCAAAATACGATAAAAACTTCCTTATTTTATCATATTTCCATTAAAATAAAAAAAATACAATATATATTATTATATAAAAATTATGCCCCATTAACGATATTCATTTAATTACTGAAGCATTTTTATTTTATATTGATTTTTCGAATAATTATTTTGAACATAAAAAGTTATGGTGGAGCCACTTTGTTAAACTAAGGAGCTGAGTTAGACTATAAAGGTTCATTTTGTCGCCGCCGCACCAATAAATAGGGTAACTTTTATTAGTTCTTGATAGCAAAGGATATTAATGTACTCATGATTACCAACAACTTTCCCAAAGAAACTGTAAGTCAAATATGAAAAAAAAATTTTGCTCCTTTGTACATTTTTGCCGATTTGATAACTTGTTATGTAACGAGACCAAAAAATACTTTTCTGATTTGACATATACCTAGTTTCTTTGGGAAAGTTGTTTGTCATCATGAATACATGCATATCTTTTGTATACTGTGCCGCCGCCATGCACTCCGCTGCTATCATTTAATTTTATGTTATAATTAATTTGCTTTGCTTTTGGCGCAGATTCAAAATTATGTAGGTATTTACTTATGCGTAGGAGCTAAGTTAGACTATAAAGGTTCTTTTTATTTTTAGATTTTCAGTTCCTTTGTTTTTTCGTCGGTTAAATTTTTTGTTAATAAGTTTTTTTATGTGTATTTCTTTTTAGTTACTACTGCTGATCACTGATACTCCATAAAAATTTCATCATTTTTTGTTAAAAACTGACATTGGTACAACGTTTTAAAGATTTTAAACCCCAAAATTAAATTTTTGATATTGTTTATTAAAATTAAAATTATTACATTAAAATGCCAACAACTTGTAAAAAAAATATTATGCTATAATTTTCCATGGATTTGAAACTTTCCAACGATATTCATTTAATTACTGAAGCATTTTTATTTTATATTGATTTTTTGATTATTTTTAACAGAAAAAGTTATGGTGAAGCCACTTTGTTAAGTTATAGAGGGAAGGGGGGAAATATGGACCCTGAGGGAAAAAATTGGCCTCTTGACACTTGAAATCCCACATTGATCGAAAGCACAATCAACTTGCAAAACTTTGATTATCATTAACAAATTAAAAAAGAGGGTTTATTTGATTACTCGTAAAGTTATCAACAATTCTTGCAAATTACGAGCAATTTTTCCGATTGTAAGCATTTTTTTAAGGAGTATATTGTCTTCCCTCTCCTCTAAAAAAATATCTCGTTACAATCACTATTAATATGGTGTACATAATCGTATTTCATCTTTGTCTCGTTCATAACTCGCGATGGTTCTTTTAAAACCTTTAAGTTATGAAAAAGCCAAAATTCAACTTTTTCAAATAAATTTAAATCTTGTAAATTTTTGTCAATCCTTCTAAAAAACTTTGTTCTATACCGTACCGTCTTAACTAGCGTTGCCAGGCGTCCGGATAAAGCCGGACAGTGTTAGGCTTTTTGGATGCGTGTCCGGCCAAATTAGAAGGTGTCCGGCCTGTCCGGCTTTTTAGGTGTAATGATTTTTCCAGTCACCTGGACATTCGGTTGATCGCTGTCGTATTTATGAGACTATGGCGGCGTTTCTTAGTCTGATTAGGACCTCGCTAAAGGCCAGTAAACATGAATGATTGATTTAGGGGTGTCTAAAGAGGGCTTTCATAATTTAGGGAGTCCGGCTTTTTTACCCAAAAGTCCGGCTAAACTGGCAGGTATGTCCAGTTATTTAGTTTTAAGACCTGGCAACCCTAGTCTTAATGATAACTTTACCGTAAAAAAACTCTTTTTTTTCATTCCTTATAGGTTTTTTTGGGCCTTGAGTAAAACTGGCTGGCCACTCTTCCCCTAAAAAATAAAATTGTTCACTTTCTATGTCTTTGTAATAAAATATTATTTTTACAATTCTCGTAGAGTTCCATTCAACTTAGCTTCCTTTTCAATGCGAACAAATTCCAAAACAAATACCGGTTACTGATAACAAAATACAAATCCCGTCCACAGTGTTTAGCAGTACCTAGTTTTGTTGCCGACTCGTAGTCACACCAGATTATCACAACAGTATGACAAACTTCACAGGAAATCCTTGGGGGAGGCCTTTGTTCAGCAGTGGACGATTTGTGGCTGATATGATGATGATGATGATGATGACAAACAGGATATTTTTTTCTCGTTTGTCACACCACTTATTTTACCACACCATGTTTACCATTATTGCTAGTGCAGTACCTCGTAGAGAAGAGCAACAGAAGACATTGAATGTGAGGACGAGGTGACTTATTGTCTTTTCTAACAGGTGTGATAGAAAAATCCGATATTTAACAGCAATACTGATGATTTACATGTGTGCATAGGAAGAATATCGCTATTTCATGTGCGATACGTTAAAGATTTAATGAAATAAATGCAATACATGGTGTGGAGAACTAAGTAGTGTGTTACAAACGAGAAAATATATATCCTGTTTGTCATACTGGTGTGATAATCTAGTGTGACTATACGAGTCGGCAACGCTTAGTTTGCATATTTTTTTGCTTGGTTGATTCTACTAGATTGATTCTACATGATTGCAATGCACTTTGCGGAAAGTCGGTTTGGCCGCCTGTCGCACCACTCCTCCGCACATACCAACAATACGTAAATGTGAAAGGGAGCCAAATTCAATAAAAAAAAAATTGCCGAGATCTCAGTGGTAGCTGGTGTAGCTGGTATACTTATCGATGAAATGTGGTGTATTACATTACATGCCCTTAAAATATCGGTAGCCCTATCCGATACACACTGTATAGTTACTAAAGAAAGGTAAATATTGTTCTTCTCAGCAGGGGGGAGTCATCAACTCCTGAAATACAGGTTTCTACCTAGTTTAGGAGTTAAGATTCATAGTACTTTGTATGGACTCCTTGGTTGCGAGTCAATCACATCTACGCCTCTTGGTATCGCTACGACGGCGTTCACCAATTTCACGACCCTTGGGGTCACTGCCACGTGGGTTGTGTGACATATTCCCCCTGGATGACCCCGCTGGCTCAGTGTTTGCTTCAGAGGGTTGGGAAAATGGGCGTTTTCCTTTAAAACGATCTTGGGACTTTAATGCAAGGTCATTACTTTTCTGTTTTAACAAACGCTTTTGATGGTCCTCCTTCTCTGTCTAACAGGGCTGCGAATTGGGATGGTTCGAATAAATGCTCCGATAAGGAAGGAATTTTACGAAGCTTATATCGGCAGTGTATGTGTGGCAGGCATATTGTATGATTAGTCATTTTACAAATGGTCAGGCAAATTGTATAATTCATCCGTATATAAACGGCCAGGCAAATTGTACAATGAGCAAGCGAATCTGAAATGAGCGAGCAAAGTGAGCTATGTTAGGTTCGGTCAGGTTTGATTGATTATACAGATTAGCAAGCAGGCATTTTACAACTTGCCTGACCATTTGTAAAATGACTAATTATACGATATGCCTGCAACATAACTATCCTAAACAGATTTCAACAATTAGTTAACGCGGCTAAAGTCTGTTCGCAGGAAGGTAGGATTTTTTTTTATCAAATGGCTTCGATCTTCGTTTGTTTCAAATTTAACGAACCCAGGGTTATATAAATATAATTTCTGAATATCGTTGTTATGATTTAATTAAGTAGTTCTAAAATAGCTTTGTCAGTCTTAGTACCGACACTCGAATCTTTGAGGGTACAAAGTTTGCAGAGAACTGAATGTAAATTTATGTAGAATATGATCTGATCAGGGATACCCTCATTTCCCGTGATTTGTTGGGCTTCAATCACATTGAATGATTGAAAGTTTTGGGGGTCTGGTATAATTGTATCCGAACGTTGCACAAAGTTATTCATGAAATTAGTTAGTACTTCTACTTGGTGGCATACCCGATCAATTTATGACGTACCCGAGTCTACATCGGATGGCTTACTGCGTTTCCAAACGTTGGAATCCTCCTCGGAGCTGTAGCTGCTCGTGGTATACGATGACTAAGAGTGACGGCGCTTCCTTCTCCTCCGACGCTCGTAGTCTCCCATGATGTTCCCGGGTAGCGGTTATCCCTAGCTGTAGGTATTTAGAACACTCACTAATTTTCACGCAATAAGGCAGCGCGCGTCATGACTGGTTTTTATAAGGTATAAACTCGGCGCGCCCCCTGGTGTGAGGGGCAGACAACTAGAAATCGGAAATTTCAACTATCACCGAGACGCCAAAATGATATTGCCGGTGTTTTCGTGTAGTTTTCAGCTATCGCTCTCTCACTCCGGACAAATTTTATTTGACTTTATAAAAGAAGGCGGGAAAATAATTTATTTCTAGATAATTTATTTATTTATATATATAGGCAATGGGGAACTGGCTATCTTATCTTCAAGCCGGAAAACATGTCTGTGACATAATAATATATGTATATGCTTAAAGATTTACAATAATATTTAACTGTGTAGATAATCTATTTATAACTATAGTTATCTTGAGTGAGATCTAGTCTTTGGACTTGTTATACAAGAAATTTCGTTCCTGGCTTAGGGCGGACGGGAAGAAATATAACAAAATTATACGACGCATTTTTACAACAATAATAATAGTAGTTATTAATAAATTGTACAGCCACGCTGTGCGTACTTTTGAAGCCTTAACCATTTGTTGTAGTCGAGCATACACAAATCGACTATAAACATTACACTTGCTTAGTAGAAAAGAAGTACTACTAATGTAGGTATATCAGACTTGATGAAATATTTCTAAATAATTTCGGTTTGTATGGGAGGTACTTTACTCCGACTTTTCCTGGAATAATTAAGTACCCAGTGCAGTCTTTCTTTCTTATCGTGTGGCACATTTAACCGTCTATCCCAGGGATAGACAACGGCGGTTGCCTGGTCTTGCACTTAGCATCACCCGCGGTCCCGTGTAGTGCATTTACACCTACATCTAGAATCAGATGTGCAGGTTTCTTCACGGTATTTACCTTCCCCGTTAAAGCAATCGGTTATATATATACCCAGTGCCTTTTTAAGTTCTAGTTATTCGGAAAGTTTCATTAAAATATTTAGCCATTTAAAAAAAATATCCAACTACCTGGATGTGTATGGAAGTACCTTATTCCGATTTTTCTTGGAATAAAAAACTACTACGTCCTGTAGGCCATATAAAGTTATGGTAACGTACCGAGTTTCACCGAAGATGGATGGTCACCCAATCGGCTCTTGGCATAAAAGACTTGAGAGAACCTGGTTTTGAGGTGGGAGTGATCCGTGGACGAACGGATGCTGACTTTTAGCTTGTCTCCGTGCTGCCATGGATGACAAACATTGTCGCCGAGTTTTCTACATTTCTTAGTAGGGTTGTAACTGTAGTAGTGTTGAAATAAGAATGATTCAATCACGAAATTTATTCGGAACATGGTGAACAGAAACCACTGTTTCTTTACTGGTTTAAATGCGTTGATGTATGAATGGTGATAGAGTAAAAGGTGTGTTAGGAACGGTTCAGCCGTGCTCAATCCCAAGTCGGAGCTGTCTTTAATATGGACGTAAATAGTTGCGGTAATTTTTTTTAAATTCTATGGATTATAGTGATTTTTTTTTGACTTGCTGACGCACCAGAATTTTTTTCAAGTATGCGTTTTTTTTGGTGAGTAAAACACATTGTGCAGCAAGGTTTTGGGTTATTTTTTTGTCTTTTCCGGTAATACAGAAATATGTATTTTTTTTTCCGGACGGACGCGTGTGTCATTTTCGTCGGCTTTGATGTCACCAATCGGTAGGGTTGAGACAGTTTCGGCGAAAGTTTTGTGGAGTGGGTTTTGGTAGTTGGTTTATCTCACGAATCTGATGGGATGTGTTAGCAAAGTTTGTATAGTGAGATTTTTATTGAGGTTTTGTACATGTCGTGCTAGAAATAATTGAGTTTGAGTTTGTTGGTGTATGGTTTGTTTTGCCAGCTATAGCTACTTAGCTATATGCTGATTTAGCCTGGTCAGTGCTCTGCGGGCCCAGTTGACCACCAAGTGCACTTTCTGTTTGAGAATGCTGAACAACGGTCCGGGCGGCTGGAGTTACTATAAGTGATTTTTTACTATGATGGCAACCCTAAAAAATCAATACAGGGGATATTTGAAAAGAAACGGCTGGAGATACGAGAACGTAAAACTTATATTGCCCTAATACAAATTTCACCCAAATCCGTCCAGAAGTTTGGGAACTAGAGCACCGGACGGACGTACAGACACACTCACATTTTTATTTTTTTGTTTTTGAGACTATTAGTGTAAGACAATTGATACCCATCAAAATCTCTACTTCAATTTTTTTTGCCAACACAAATCACAATACCTTCTTCACTACTTCGTCGCTCGAAAGTAATAAAAAAGGAGGCTTGAATAATTAAGGACTATTTTATTCAACATTAATTAGGCCCCAAGTTATTACATTTAGAATGAATGCAATCGACAGAAAAAAATCTTAAAACAATACAGGATTAGTTGACTAGATTTTTTTACTATTCCTAAGTATGAATTGAGACTTATTACCTCTTAACAACCGGTAAAATAAATAGTATCTAAGAATAAAACTAAAACAGTTCACAAATCAAAAATAAAGATTATTGATCATACATTGGTATAATAATTAAAAAAAAACTCCCACTTGCTCGTAAATTGCTTCATTCAGGATTTAAAAAATAAACAATACGTGAATCGGCTCCCTTCAATACGCAACGAAATAACACGCCAGCAATTTCCAATACAAGAATAATATAAATTGCTTCGCCTCCTCCTTCCAATATTACTCGGCCGACAATTGCTCTATTTCTAGCCCTGGAAAGTATTTAAACCTGAAACTTGCCCATCTTGAAAGTATCTACCTGTCTTAGGTATTTTTACAGGTTTTCTTAAAATCATGTTTTGTGTGAAAAATCCTAAAACAATGTAAATATGAGCAATGTAAAGACACTAAGACACGTAATTTTCAGCAACTAAGTTAACTGTATAAGATAAAGAATGAAACCCATTGCTGTTTTGTCGGCATTTGTTTAAATGTCTATGATTGGCCACTGCCCATAGACTAATTGCCATTTCGGTGTATTTTCATAGTCTTGAATGACGGGTGTATAATAGAGGTCATTGTTTTGGTCGACAACGCCCTTTTCAGGTGGGTTTCTACTCATGAAACTAAATAACTGACTCTACAACTTTGCCTGAAATCGTCAAAAAATGTGGACTTCCCATACAAACAAAGCTAATTCGCTGATCGATTTGTATGAGAAGATTTTTTTTAATGAGAAGTCATTCGCTGATCGCATGATAATTAGCTTAGAACAGCCGACTTCGCAGGTGTACATAAACTTAGAACGTTTTTAGTACAAATAAGCAATAACTATATTTCATAATAGAAGTAAAATAAAAATTCACGCTAATTAAGTACTTTTTTGTGCATAATAATAACACAAGGTTTTAAAATGCTAAGAACGGAGAGCCACACACTTAGCAAAGATAAGTAAATACGTTTTACGAGGTTTCAGGTTATTGTTTTACGCATATTGACTAGTAAATTGTAACTATGTATATTGGTGTCTCACTGGACCCACGAGGCGGGCACCCACAGGGGCTCCGACTGGATCCTCCACGCCGCCCGCAGCAGCTGCCTAAGCGCGCTCGCGACCTCTTCATTTACTATCTCCTCGTCGAACATATATCCATACAAGAAGTTGATACGATTAGATGACCGTATTATATCAGAAAATTCTTCTTCCTGGAAAAAGAGATTAAATATTCAGCAACAATGAAAGTGCAACACTACAGTACACACGGCTTTTTTACACGAGTGCTCGCGTGGCTCACTAAAGTAGGCTATTTGAAAATGTTTTCTTTGGTAACCAAACATGAAATAAAAAAAAAGTATTTGGTATCAGTTTTTATATATTAAACTAATAAATAGGAACATAACAGATTTTTCATAGTTTTAAAAAATCAACAACAATCAATAGTCTAAACTAATAAAAATCACTTAGAACGAACGTTTATAGCCTAATTTCTTTTATTTGGACGATAACAGCTTCTTAATCAAAACACATCAGTTTAGCTTAGAACAAGTGTTGTTTTCGTTGATAGTACAAGTGGTGCTAATCTTTTTACTCTTTTTTGTTACGGTAGTGCTCTCATGGACTACGATGGTAGTTTTGGTGCCAAACTGTGAAGTCACCTATGTATTTGCTAATTATTATTGTAATTCGCATCGTATTTGCGCGCGGAATACAAAAGCTGTAATCTATTATGTATTCTACGGTAGGCTACGCGTGTACTCCAGTGTAAACGGGAAATAATTTTAGGAACTTCCAGTCAAGATTATTGTTTTAACCTAAAGTACATGTGTATTTAACGGCTATCTTGTACATCTATTTGTTTTTTGCGTAGACCGACCACTACATCATAGCTTAGGAATAACTTCGCGGAGATCCGTATAAACTTAGGGTAGTTCAGCATGTCTGTAAACAGATTTTTTATCGTTTTATTTTAATATTATCGATATTTACGTATTGTACGTACTATTGCTATATCTTTATTTTATGGTACTGTTATGTCAATTAGTTTATGTTAATTCGATAAATTTAAACGGTGTACGTACCGGAATCGTTAAAACTCCGGCTATGCCGATTCGGTATTACGTAACGGTATAAATGAAACGGTATATTATGTATATGTATAGCGTAAGGATATCGCAAATAACCCGGATTCACCGTTTTCAGTCCCAGGCCTGGTGCCATCGTAGAAAGGAGCCGCGCGAAGCGGGATTCCGTCGACTCAAGTGTTTTTCGGAGCCCCGCGATGAAACTTGAACAATTATAACGATCAGGCCGCAATAGAAATACTTTTATTTTAAAACATCGCGGTTATGTACGACAAATTCTACTATCACCTGTATCAGAGGCTCTATGACTAGTTTCAACGTGAGTTTTAAACGTCAAAACTTTGAAATTTAAATAGTAGTAGGATTAGAACACATAACTTTATTCTATGTCTTAATAACATTTTTTTTTATTAAAAAACAATTTAAAAAAGAATTAAAAATAGTTTATTTTCACCAAAGGTATTACAAGATTGTATGGCTAATACCTCCTTTTAGGTACGGAAGTATCTGTGTTAGGGGATCTCGCTCCTTCATTACTTAAGCTATGGTATGCTAAAGGTTTTACCTTATAAAACATTAAAATACCTTAGATATTATTATTTATTCCATTCTATGAACAAAAGTTTTTTTTTACTTACCGTGAAAGCCCTTGAACTTTCTTTATCAAATGTTGAGCGTGCGTTAGCCGCAGTACGTGTCTCGATGAGTTTCTCTAGAGGCGGCGGCTTAATGAACACGATGTACGGTCGGAGCCGTGCCGTACGCAGCATTTTCAAGGCTTGCCAGTGTGGACTCAATACACAAATGCGACCTGGTAAACAAAATATTTTTTAAATCACCGAACAGTAAAAAATTTGCTTACAATATTAAAAATAATAGGGTAGTGACAACTAGTCATTTGAGTTACTTTTAGGGTTCTCTACACCCAAAGGGTGACCAACAGGACCCTACTACTAAGCCTCCGCTGTCTGTCCGTCTGTCAGCGGGCTGTATTTCATGAACCGTAATAGGTAGACAGTTGAAATTTTCACAGAATATGTACTCGTATAACTGCTGCCGGTATAACATCAAATACAAAAAAGTAGAAAAGTGAAAAAATAACGGGGTGTTCTTATGGGTCTTTAGAATTATTTTTAATTTAGCTCTATCGTAGAAACGGTAATACATACGAGTACAAGCGTGAAACTTGGTGTGATTATACTGAAATAAAACAACAAATAATAAAATTGGCAAAGTGTGAGTCGTACTCGCGCTAAGAAGTCCGAACTGAATGACAGCAATTTTAGGATTTCGTACACCCAACGGGGTCCTATTACTAAGCCTCCACTGTCTGTCAATCTGTCAGGTAATAGGTAGACAGTTGAAATTTTCACAGAATATGTATTTCTGTTGCCGATATAACAACAAACACTAAAATTTAGAAAAACAGAAAAAATAAGAAGGGTCTCCGTACAAAAAACATGTTTTTTTATAGGTCTTTAGAAGTATTTTTCATTTAGCTCTGTCGTAAAAACGTTAATACATACAAGCGTGAAACTTGATTCAATTCTAGTACTACTACTAAAGTAACATAACAAATAATAAAAATCGGCCAAGAGCGAGTCGTACTCGCGCCAAGGAGTCGAAACTGAATGTCAAAAAAAAACATTTATGGGAGCCGGGTCGTTCCTTTCTCTCTAATATGGTTGATGGGAGCGATGGCTGACTCTCGCGTTATACTCGTAACCGGGTGTTGTCCGTGTGAACAGGCCTACTCTTGTCAAAAGTTTCAATGACATTCAATAATTTTATGTATAAATTTTCGTGTCATATTGTTTTCATGTTCTAATGACATAATCTGGTTTAATTCTAGGATTTAATTTTGACATTATTAACTAATGATTGTTTATTTCTTGATTTTTCACAAATGAAATTATGTTATTATTAATTTATGACTATCAGAAAAAGTGTAATGTGCACCTATTTTGAATGAATACCTTGAATTTTGAAATATTTTGTCGCTCGCGTTGATTACATTTGTTTGTAATGTGAATAGGTATCATTGTCATTATTCTTTGTAGTTGTGTGGAGAGTTGTGATGGTACGGAACCCTCGGAGTGCTAGTCCGACTCGCACTTGGCCGGTTTTTGTCATCAGTGAAAAACAAAATGTTGTTCAAAAATGTTTTTAAATAACAAGGTGTGACGTAATAGTTTTTAGTAATTTTATGATTTTAAAGGACAATAATTCAAAATTTATTTTTGATGCGGTCAACTAATCTATTGTACAATACCAACAACAAACCTGAATTCACTATGCTTTCAACACTTTCAGCGGAGGTGCCATATAGGTTCCCTTTATATTCGCCATGTTCTATAAATTTTCCGTCTTTAATATCTTGCTCCATTTTATCACGCGTTACAAACACGTACTCTTTGCCATTTTGCTCCCCTGGTTTTTGAGGACGAGACGTATCTAAAAAGGAATAATACATATTTCATGGAAGGCAAAATAAATTTAAGCAAATTCTTAATATTTTACATAAGTTAAGGTCACGGACAGGCCTGTGGTGCGGCCCTAGAATAGTACCACCCTATCTCTTCCCGAGGGAGTCGTAAGAAGCGACTAAGGGATCAAAAACCGGGGATGGGCAGCAGCGTCCTTTCCGCGTACTGTATCACCACACTGCACACGGAGATCGTCAACCCGCTTGCCAAGCGTGGAGATTACGGCAAAAACCCACCAACTCGAGGAGGCCTTTGTCCAGCAGTGGACGTCTTTTGGCTGATGGAATGATAGTCGCCATCATCATATGCCAAAGCAAACTGATAAGCAAGGTCATGGCGCTAATTTGAAATTGTTTAAGGCATTTCGTAAATTATGACTCCATGCATATTTTTTTCATCGAGTTTAAGCTGTTTCGCGACAGTCTTACATTCATCACCATTATCATATCAGCTCATATACGTCCCCACCGAGGGGCAGCGAGCCTTCCCTGAAAGTCTTACATTACTTGCAACCAATTTTTGAATAATATATCTGGTATAAGTTCCTGATTTTGCATATTTACCTGAAAAATAGGATATTTTATTTTATGTATCAGAATATTTAAAATAAGGAATGCATATTTAATAAACTTATAAAAATAACATAGGACTGTCGCAAAACAGTTAAAATGTTAAAAAACTCAACATAAGAGTGCGCCGAATTTGCGCCATGTAAAGTGTAAGTGCAGGCTTTTTGCTTACAAGGTACGGGCGTGACGTATTTGTCGGGGTCGGTGGCAGCGAGGCGGCGGCGCAACTCGTTGCGCCCGACGCCCGGCGCGCCCGCCAGCACCAGTGGGCGCGCCTGCCCCGGCCGGGGGTACAGACGCGCCACCTCCTCGTACGTCGGTATCATTTCACGGTCAAAGTCGTCGTTCTCCGTGATGTCGTATATGACTTTCTTCACTTTTGGCGCCGACTTGCAAGGCAGCAGGGCAGTGGCTGTGGGCGCCGGCGAGCAGGGTGTTTTTGCGGCGCACTCCGAATCAGCAGTTGACGGACTGCAAAGGACTGGTTTGCCTGCGTGGACAAAGTGTACTTGCAAATTTTTTTTATTGCACCGTCCCTTATCTCTTATTCTATCGTTGTTTTCCTACCCAAAGGACGACTGGACGAAATTGGTACTTAGCAGTAAAGCTACCCATTATATAACATTTCTTCTATTATTATTTACAATGCAATATTAAAGTGTAAAGTTTTGAGCACTTGGTCAGAACCGGGTGAAACGCTAAATGAATGGAACAATATATATAAAAATAGATATACTAACCATCTAAGGTTTGTGGATCAATCTGTCTTTCATGAATGATACGTCCTTCTTGTAGAGCTCTCGAGGGTATCAACCCAGCTCTCATTACTCTGTCGCCCTCACGTCTTGCTTGCCACCTGATATTATATAAAAAAACTCTATACAAACTTTTTACTGTTTTCTATATTATTATAATAATAAATGAATACATAGTTATAATAAGCAAGTTGAACTGGCAATGGGCAGGCCAAAAAGCTCGTAATAAATAACCGATAACCTATCTTTCTGAGTGGCGACCACGGGCCGGGAGACGTAGTGTTGGACGGCCCCCCGCCAGGTGGACTGATGATCTGGTAAAGCTCTCAGGATGCCGCTGAATGCATGTGGCTAATAATCGTGCTGATTGGGGGTTTTTCGGGAAGGCTTTGTGGATAAAGAAATAATGTTCTAAGTCTCAAGGCAACTGTGGACGTCTTTCGGCTGAGATGAAACGAATACATACCAGTAAGCGTCATCCTGCGAGACTATGTGCAAAACGTCGCCTTTCTTAAAATTGAGACCAGCCTCTTTGCACGGTATGTATGGATCTTCTGCAGAATCATAGTCAAATAGTGCTCTGACTCTAACTTTACTTTCTCGGCAACCTCCTTTACCAAGAGATGGCACGAGTTTAAAAGTTATTGTACCTTCAGAGCTTTGCTGCGAATAAAAAAGAAATTATAAGTAAACATATTAGGTGTTCAAAAAGCGTCGGTGGCTCAACCGGTAACGACTCGGTCCATCTAACCAGAGGTACCGGGTTCAAATCTGGACGGCCAATGTACCAATGAGTTTTTCAAAAACTTACGTACATACTTACCGATTGCTTTAACGGTGAAGAAAAACATCGTGAGGAAACCTGCACACGCCTGCGAAGGTTGTGTATGAAGTCGACCAACCCGCACTGGGCCCGCGTGGTCGACTAAGGCCTAATCGCCCTGATTCAGGGTAGGCTCGAGCCCCTCGGTGGGGACGTATATGAGCTGTAATGATGATATTAGGTGTTTAAGTAAAGGGTGTTCAAAAATTAATATAAATAAAACTAAAGAAATTTTTATTATTTATTATTAATACAAAAAGGAGTTTCAAAATGCGATTTTATTTTATGAAGAAATTCGTCTAAGTGATGCCCGTTTCTCTCAAGGCACTCTTGCAACCGGACCCTTACATTTGCAATCACGCGAGAGCAAAGCGCTGGTGAAATTTCTGCAATTTCACGGCGGAAATTTTCTTGTAGAGCCTGAATCGTTTGAGGATTGTTGTTGTAAATCTTTGACTTGAGATATCTCAACAAGAAAAAGTAGCATGGTGTGAGATCTGGCGACCGAGGCGGCCAGGGTATGTCTCTGATTGCTGATCAATTTATTCGGAAAAATGGTCCTCAGTTTCTCCATCGAGATTCTAGCCGTGTATGGTGTGGCAACGTCTTGCTGAAATAGCGTTCTGTTATTGTAGCTGGGTTGCCATTTCGGTAGCAGAAACTCATCGATCATTCGACAATACACCTCAGTATTGACTGTCTCTCGCTGGTTAAAAAAATAAGGGCCAATTATTCCTTGCCCAAAAATCGCACACCACACTGTCGTTTTTGAATAATGTTAACGCTTTTGGTGGCGTTCTCTTGGGTTGATGGGGCTCCAGTATCCCATGTTCTGTTTATTAACAAAGCCATCGATATGAAAATGTGCTTCGTTGCAAAAAAAAAATCCAAGCGTTCGTGCTGTCCGAAAACGTTCCAGTATTGTTCTTTCGAACGTTTCCCGCAAAGGATACTCAGTTTCGTTGAGACTCTGCGCGATATGCATTTTGTATGGGTGCAATTTTAATTTCTTTTTCAAAATAACGTGCACTGTGGATTTTTCAATTCCAGTAGAGGTAGCAGTTTTTCTTGTTGATTTACGCGGATTCCGCATAATTCTTGAACTTGGGCACACGTTCCGGCGTCGCTGCTGATGTTTATGGGCCTGGAGGAATCCTGTTGACGGCTGTCCCTTCTTGTCTGAACCTTTGCGCCCACGACAAGATAAGTTGTGTGCTTGGGTTATCACTTAATCGCTGAATATTAAAATGAGTACAAAAAGCGCGACGCGCTCAAACCGGTGATTCGTCGCATTTCAAATATTGCTGAACCGCAAACGCGCGTTGGGCTCCCGACGAGTAGCTCATGGCGACTGTCAAATCCGCATTGTCAAAGTCCATTTTGAAAATATAAAGAAACTATAAAACTCTGGTTTTAATAGTATTCAATTTTGAACTTAAAAAATTCCCGCTGAACACCCTTTATTAAATTGCTGATTGGATAAAAAGTTTAAAGAAGAAAATTTATACGAAGAAACATAGTTGTAAAAACAAAATTTATTCTCAAAATAGCTGTAGAGTATTAGAAATTAATTGCTGATAAATGTGTGCCTATTGTTATGATATTTTGAGAGCATGGTGACTTTGAACCCATGAAGACGGTTATTTTCAACTTATAAAATCACCATTTTTAAAGGCAAAAATACAGATTTTTAATTTTAAAGCTCTACAGGTTATCGCAGCAGTTTCTTCATTACTAATGTCATATTTGGGAATAGGTACCCGCATAAGATTTTTTCACTTTCAGGAAAATTCAAGAAGAGTAACTAATAAGAAAAATTGTCCCATCTAAACACTAAGAAAACTCCTTTGTTCACACTTAAACCCCTATTATTAAAATAATAAATACTAAAGACAACATTAAGTTCAAAGTATCTAAAATCAAAGTAAAGAAGATGAATATTGTTTTCTTGTATGAATATAGTTATTTATGCCACTGCCAGCCAAGTAATGAGAGATTGTAACATGAGTGCTAGTTTACAATGGCTTATTATTATCAGTGGCATACAATACTTTTTTTTCTACTCTCATTTGGATTCATCATTATCATCATTACAGCTCATATACGTCCCCACCGAGGGGCTCGAGCCTACCCTGAATCAGGGCGATTAGGCCTTAGTCGACCACGCGGGCCCAGTGCGGGTTGGTCGACTTCACACACAACCTTTGAGTTTCTTCGCAGGCGTGTGCAGGTTTCCTCACGATGTTTTCCTTCACCGTTAAAGCAATCGGTAAGTATGTACGTAAGTTTTTGAAAAACTAATTGGTACATTGGCCGTCCAGATTTGAACCCGGTACCTCTGGTTAGATAGACCGAGTCGTTACCGGTTGAGCCACCGACGCTCATTTGGATTACCAAATGAAATTATTCCTTAACACATAACCTCAAATCATATTACAAAAGTATTCATTCCTACAAGTCGTTTTAAAACGATCATTTCAAAACGAGACAACTGTGCTACAACGAAATTTTTAAAATATTTTTATGGCTTTGGCTTCAAAAATTAAATATATGATTATGACAAAATTTCAACGTATTTTATGTATATCATAGTCACAGAAAAAGCCATTGCCACTGCACGCAATTAAACATTGTAACACTAGCACTCGTGTTACAATGACTTTCGTTACTTGGCAGTGGCATAAATAACTATTCTACGACCATGAAATAAAGAAAGATTGATTGAAATTTTGTCATAATCATATATTGATTTTTTCAAAAATGGTTTCAGCCAAAGCCATTAAAATATTTAAAAAGTTTCATTGTAGTACAGTTGTCTCGTTTTGAGATGATCATTGTAAAACGACTTGTAGGAATGAATACTTTAGTGATATGATTTGAGGTTTGTATTTAGCAAATCACCAAATGGGAATAGAAAAAGATCTTTCTTTACGATCACTCAACTGAGCTTTGTTATTGGCTGGTCGGAAAGTTCTTTGAGAACTGGAACGATGTTCATTGTAGATTCAGGTTTCAGAAGTGCATTGTTGAAAAAGAATCACAATAATCAAACCAAATAAATATATGAATTAAAAGACTGATAAGGTCATTTACGAGTAGTAAATGTAAAAGAGTGTAAGAATCTTTATTTTTACCCGACTGCGCCAGAAGGAGGGTTATGTTTTCGAGGGTATGTATGTATGTTTTTTTTGGCACGCACTGTAGCCTAAACGGCTTGATGGATTTTGGATTGCGAGGTGTCGTTAGATTCGTTTTGATCCCGTGAGTGACAAAGGATACATTTTTACCCGACTGAGAAAAAAAGAGTGGTCGAGTTTTTATGTAGTCGGGTTTTTAATTGTTACTTATCCTCTATATTCTGGCAAAAATATCCATAGAGTCCACATGGGTTACAGTACAGTACGTACCAATATAGCCAGCACATCGGAAGGCGTCTTGTCTTCGACGCCAATGCCATTGACCTCGATGACCTCGTCGCCCGCATGGATGAGTCCCGACCTATCGGCCGCTCCGCCGTGCATCACCCGGGCTATCACTATCTTGCCAGTCTCTTCATCGGTCTTGATTGTCGCACCCTGAAACGGCAAACCGTAAATAATTTGCAGGACTCCATATTCAGCCGCTCAGGTCTTGTCTTTCTAATTAAGCTGTTCAAGATCTGTGTGCCCTCAAAATTTAGGCCAACTAGACCCTATCCAAAATAACGAACCAGTGAAGAGCTTTCTCTGTCAAACAATCGCATAGAAAAGACAGGGACCAAAATCTTGTCATAAGGCCAAAGGGGAGTCAATGACTGCTTATAAACATAAGATGCGTTCACATTGTGCTTTTTATAAATTTTTACAGATTTTTCAGTTAACATATTTAAGATTATCAAAAAAATACTTAAGTCAATAAACTCTATAAATAATTCCATGCGACACATAAATATCTACTTACAAACATACAAACTAAAAAGATCAAAAATAATTTAGCGTGTTATTTTTTAAGGGCGCGCTAAGTAAAAACAGTTAACATGAAAAATTGCGACAATTTGTAATTTATATAAGATTCAGAAAAAGCAGTCCAAAGTACATGCTAAGGTTCACACCAATCGATCGCAGCGCAGTAGAGGTGGGGACGGACGTCTAAACAGCACGACTCCCACGAACATACTAAAAACTATCGTAATGAGAACACAGCCCAAACATAGTTACGGCCAATGACAGACAAGTTCTTTTTCTGTTCATCATCATTTCAGCTCATATACATCCCCACCGAAGGGCTAGAGCCTACCCTGAGTTGGGCGATCGGGCCTTAGTCGACCAAGCGGGCCCAATGCGGGTTCTTCGACTTCACACACAACCTTCGAGTTTCTCGCGGGTGTGTGCAGGTTTCTTCACAATTTTTTCCTACACAGTAAGAGCGTCGGATAAACGTACATATGAAATCGAAATTCGAAAACACGTGGCAGGATTCGAACCACGACCTCCCAGACAGGAGGTAGCGGCTCTAGCCTTTACGCCATCGACGCTCATTTTCTCAGTACTAGCTCCTTATCTTGGATAGGGTATAGAAGTGGTGGAGGCTCGGGATGGATGGCGCTAAAGTTCGAAGATGTCGCTGAGTAATTTGATGCAAGACATATACGAGTACATACTAGTTAGTTATTGATTTTTTTACTAAAAGTATCGATGGGAAACATCAGTGAAAATTGCAATGTGTAGGATTCTTTGGAGGGGTTATAAAAATTTAAAAGTTTCACGGTTATAAATAGACAAATACATCGTAAAAGCTAACTTTTACAAATTAGTATGCAAAGAAAGTCTTGCAGAACAACAGTATTGTAATCGTTGGTAGGAAAGTTAAAAAGTTAAGTAAACTAGCGCATTAAGATCTTGTCTATGAAGTAAACATTTACAAAATATAAATGGGAAACTCAGATTTTTACCACTTTTCACAACGACCAATTTCTTCTCATAAAACTAAACCGGAAAACGTAGCGTAGGCCAGCCTCCCACTCGGTAGACCGATGACCTGATGAAGGTCGCGGGAAGCCGCTGGATGCGGGCAGCGCAGAACCGGTCGTCGTGAAAATCCTAGGGGGAGGCCTATGTCCAGCAGTGGACGTCGTTCGGCTGATATGATGATGATTAAAACTAAAATGATTACAAATTGACGTGGTGGAGGATTTTTTTATTATATCAGCCAAAAGACGTACGTACCTAAACTGCTGGACAAGGGCCTCCCCAAGGATTTCTGTCGGCATCCAGCGGTTTCGTGCGACGTTCACCAGGTTATCGGTGCACCGAGTGGGAGGTCTTCCTACGCTACGTCTTCCGGTGCACGACTGCCACTCAATAACTTTACTACCCCAACGGCCATCTGTTTTACGAGCTATGTGTCCCACCCACTGGCATTTAACTTTAGCGATTTTGAAAGTTATGTCGATTACTTTGGTTTAGTTAGTTTGCCTACGGATCTCCTCATTTTTGATCCGATCACGGGAAACTCCGAGCATAGCACTGCTTTTTAGGTTACCCTTGGTCCTTGGCCTTCTTATGAATCCAATTATTTTTTAACCACAATTGGTCAGCCCTTTGCATCATCTCACCTGATGGTAAGTGACGATGATGCCGAAGAGAGATGCGGGCTTACCAAGATTCCCCAACGCAATGGGAAATGGCCATCTTATCTACAATCCGGAAAACTTCAATTTTGTTAACATTGATGTTTAGCGGCAAGACTAAGATAAGATGGCAGTCACTACCCAAGCGGGCTTAAAAAATGTTCTACTACCAACGAAACCGAGCATTACAAAGTTGGACACCGCCGGGAACCGAACTTGCGACCTCTCTTGGTGTGATGCTAATGTACTAACCATTACGCTACAGACGAAGTTATTTTTTTACCTGCGACCTCTTGGTGTGAAGTGAATGGACTAACCAAAGAACCAAAAAAACTTCTGTTTTAACCGACTTCAAAAATGGAGGAGGTTTCTCAATTCGACCGTATATATATTTTTTATGTGTGTTTGCGGATAACTTCGTCGTTTATGAACCGATTTTGATAATTCTTTTTTTGTTGGAAAGGAGATATCCCAAGGGTGGTAACATGATAAGGAAACCAGGACCGGATGATGGCATCCCAGAGAAATCGAGGGGAACCTTAGTTTCCTGTTACAAGTCGGTTTTTTTTTGTTCAAAATTATCATTGTCATTCAGTACGGACTCCATTTATCGCGAGTATGACTTACACTTTGCCAATTTTTAATATTTCATTTCAGTTTTATTTCAGTATTAGTACTATAATCACACCAAGTTTAACGCTTGTGTGTATTACTGTTTTTACGATAGAGCTAAATCAAAAATACTTCTAAAGACCTCTGTGAATTACACGTAACATTTATTGATGAGTAGAAACAAGCCTTTGGCTTTACAGCAAATAAAAAAACTACTGCTGTATAACAAGTATGAACAAAAAATCCAGTTCCACATAAAACAAGTTGCATAACACAGGAGAGGTACATCTAGAGATAGCAGCTAGCAAGTTGGATAATTCTAATATCACCAGAGCAACGAACAACACTTGGGACAAACAGATAGAAAAGAGTAAGAAATAACTAATTTCGCATGAGGTGTGAACAGGACATAAAATACTAACTAAGGAATAAAATATAAGAACTAGCAATATTTCAAATAAATGTAGTTAACTTACCACTATTGGTTCTGCACTCAGTGCTCCACCCTTTAGGTAAAAAACGTTATAGTAAAACACAACCTCATCTAACTAAAAAAAAGTTTTGTGACCAGCTTTTGTGACTTGCTTGTTTACCAAAACAACTGAACGAAAAAAAAATCGACAAGTGCGTGTCGGACCCGTCGGTCTACGCATTATGTAGGATTGCAGATGCATTACCTACTTTACTTTCCCTAGGTCCAATAGTTTAGAAACACCGTTTCTACAACTCGAAGAGCTATAATGTATATTGGGAAAGACACACCTGACAATAGTATGTTTTTAGAGAGTACTATTTAATTTAAAAGGACCAATTTAATGATACCACGAGGGGGTTTACATAAATATTTTTTCGGGCCTTCTTTACTTGTATAAGCACCTCTATTTTTTTCGACAAAATACCATTTTTAATTTTGCTTTAGAATAATTACAAATGTACCTACAAAATTTCATAACTATATATTACAGAGGTACAGGCAAAAAAAAATTTTTACTTGTGAGGGGTAGTATTTTTTTTAATCATTACCAAAATAATTTTGATTGGCTGATTTTAGCAATGACTATCTGTATTTTTTCATTTTTTTTTAAATGAAGGGTAGGTACACTAATAAAATTTATCGCCCTCTTACGTATAGAGGAAGCTACCTTTTTTGAAATATTCACTTCATTTTCTATTTGGGTCATAATTTTAAATCTAAGTACTTTTCTTTACTGCTGTCAGTCAGTCTAATAGTAGCATTTTTACCTTTTTTACATAAAATTTCAAAATGTACTTTTCTCGTTACTTTCACTCATTTTCATAGCCAGAAAAAACTATTCATTTTATTATAACCAGCCAAGTACAAATAATACAAGCAAAGAGATTTGATTACAAAGTTTTAGTTTCAAAATACGAAATAACTTTTTCCCCGACCTATTATATTATAATTATATTATTGTTTTGTTACTAACATACCTAGTTATAAGTAGTCTTATATAGAAACTATTTTCATCTGATATAGTAACTATATATAGCTGATATAGAAACTATTTTCATCCTGCAGAAAAGAGCTATCCGCGCAATCTATCAGATGCGATCACGTGAGTCGTTACAGAATAAGTTTAAAGAAATCAATATTTTAACTGTTGCTAGTCAATTTATATATGAAAACATCATGTACGTTCGTAAGAATTTGCATTTATTTCCTAAAAACAGTGACAGGCATAATTTGAATTTAAGAAATGTAAATAAAATAAATATAGCCTTTTCGAGACTGAGTAAGGTTAAAAAGTCATTTGTGGGGCAGTGTATAAGATTCTACAGTAAAATTCCAGAAAATGTAACTAGTTTGTCAGAGAATAAGTTCAAGACTCATGTCAAAAAAGTTTTGTGCTCTAGAGGATATTATAAAATAATAGATTATGTAAATGACAAAGATATATATGTTGATTCTATATCAAATACCATTACCTGAGACTGTAATCTGAATCATGACATTATTTGTAATATACTGTAATTTTTTTTTTGTTTTGACTATTTAAAAGTGTGTGTAAACACCTATTTGAAATAAATTGTTTTTGATTTTTTTGATTTTAATACGCACGATCCCGTTCCGATGCGCTCAGACGCGCTACGGCGCAGCTCGTTTGGTCTGTTTTGGTGTACGTGAAACACTACAAAATTTTCGATCTATTTTCAGTTTTTGCATAAACCATGAGTTTTTGACATTAGTTATCATTGTTCCATATGAAACTTGGGACAATTTAAGCCTACCTACATCTCCCTACGTCTAATAAGATAAACAATAAGACTATCAACTAAAAAGTTTCGAAAATGTTGCAGTTTCCACGTTTAACGCAGCTAGCACAATTTTTTCTTGCAAAAACATAGTTTCACACTTTCCTGTCCAAATAACATACAAAAAATGCAGATTTACATGCATTTTGCATTTTTAAAGGTTTTGTTCGAAATATTTTATTAGGCCAAGATCAGTTTTTTTATTTAGAATATATAGTTGGAATAAGGTGCTATGGTGCTGTTGGTAGCTTAGACATCTTCCAATAAAACTCCTTAACAGGCCCTACACGAAATTGACACCCCTAATAACTTCGTTTTTTCAATGGTTTTGCCAATTCTAATGAAACTAATGAATTGAATAGTTGGGAATAAACAAATAACTTTTTTAATACTGCTATTTTAAAACAGATTAGCGTATTTGATTACTCTAAAAAACAAAAAAATTGCAATTCAGTGACAATAAAAAAAATTTAAATGGAGTAATTCAATGATTCCGTACATTTAGTTTCATATTTTGGTAATGGGTAAAAAGTTTGTTTCAAAAGAATAACCCGCCATTTTACAAAAAATGAAGTAAATAGTTGTATATTTCGTATTCCGCCTCTTCAGATGCTCATTAGCCTGCCACTAGAAACCAAGCTGTTATGTTTACTCCTAGAACATTATTAACACTAGGTTAACACTATTATTTTCTTCATAGATAAAATTTTGAGTCTAAAATAGCTGCTATTTCTAAATGAAACTTTAATAGAACAATTATGTACCATAATCCAATTGCAGTATTAAAAAGTAAACCTTGTTAAACATTAGTCAATAACATATTTTTATAGAAAACAATGGTGTCGATTCGGTGTAGCACGATTTAACTTATTTGACAGGACTAAACTAAATTTATGCATTCTGTCTTTTACTTTCTGTATCGAAAAGACAAGGATAGAATGCTTAAATTTAGTTTAGTCCTATCTAATAAGTTAAATCGTGTTAGACCGAATCGACACCATTGTACTTTAATAATGCGTAATCACATCTAAAACATAGCTTACCATTTAAGCAACTTACCAAGGGCTCATCACTTTTGACTAGTTGGACAATTTTTACAGTTTCTTCTTCTTCATCAGCATCAGGCGGAGGCTCAGGTAGGTGTGGATAGTAGTCCTTCTGTGCAACTGCATCATGGGTGCACAGTATAGCCTGTGTGGGACAGTAAATAAAATTAATTACAGCAGTCTCATTAACCTGATCCCATAAAAAAGGTGAGGATTATGATAATTAGTGGCAGTCGTGCTATGTAAAATATGGCAGTTGTAGTACCTACTAAGCTACATGTTGAAATATCTTGGAAAATATTATTTCAATGAATTAACTTTATTATTCTGAATATTTTCAGTTTATCAATTTTATTAAAGCAAATTTGTCCCTAACCTATTGCATTTATCAATTGCACTTAAAAATAATCAAAACAGGCAATATTTGTTTGTATGGTTTAGTAAAGCAAAAGAAACAACCACAATAAATCTGTTGCATTTTTTTCGAGAGAATCCTTCTTAATCACTTCTAAGAGAATCAAATATCTGTTTAAGGATTGATGAATTTTAGGTCAGCCTGTATGGTCCTCGGCTGGGCAAAGGCCTTCCCTATATCCCACCACTTATCCCTATTTTAATTCAATCCACCAGAATGCCACTCAATGTCACCCGGAAAGGAAGTGATTTAGTTTGTTAAATAGTAATAAAGGCCCATTAAATTGTTATCTCTTAAATAGTAAATAGTAAGCAAGGCCTTCATCATCATCACATCAGTACCAATATATACACCCCCACCGAGGGGCTAGAGCCTACCCTGAATTAGGGTGATCGGGGCTTAGTCGACCACGCGGGCCCAGTGGGAGTTGGTCAACTTCACACACAACCTTTGAGTTTCTACGCAGATGTGTGCAGGTTTCCTCACAATACTTTCCTTCATCGTAAGAGCGTCGGATAAATGAAAGTGGGTCAATTCACAATATTAAATTCAAATTATTGAAGGACTATGTAAAGCCATCATGGAAAAAATATGTTATAAACTTGAAGTACCTAATAAACAATCAATTTAATCAATCAAATACAATTATAAAAATATTATGTACCACTTTTGATGTAAAATAAATATCCTGTAGACCCTGTTTTTAGCATTAAATGAAAAAATAAAAGGCGTCGGTGGCTCAACCGGTAACGACTCGGTCCATCTAACCAGAGGTACCGGGTTCAAATCTGGACGGCCAATGTACCAATGAGTTTTTCAAAAACTTACGTACATACTTACCGATTGCTTTAACGGTGAAGGAAAACATCGTGAGGAAACCTGCACACGCCTGCGAAGAAACTCGAAGGTTGTGTGTGAAGTCGACCAACCCGCACTGGGCCCGCGTGGTCGACTAAGGCCTAATCGCCCTGATTCAGGGTAGGCTCGAGCCCCTCGGTGGGGACGTATATGAGCTGTAATGATGATGATGATGATAAAATTTCTTAAAAAAAAAAGACAGTTTATGTTAAAAGAAACAAACACACAATAATCGACGACTTTAACACATTCCATTTTGATTGAACACATTTTTAACCTTTTTTGAAAGTTAGGAAAAGTAATAAAAACAATACATGTAGAAATCGAGAATTGGGTGTTCAATCTCGACACTAGGTTTACAACAGCAAGATCTCAAATAAAGACTACTAACTTGGAAATGTGGCTTTTGCAATAAGCTTAGTAGTTCTTCATATTGTGCTGCTACAGAGGACACTTCGCCAAGCAGCTCTAGCACCTCCAAAGCCACCTGCATGGCATTGGAGAGCAGCGGATAGAACCGGTCATCCTTCCCCTTGGCCACAATCTTGTTGTGTACTTGCACAAGAGCATGCAGCTGCCTCGACTGCAGCAATTCGCTTAGGAACGCAACGTCTTCCCCACCTGGTTGAACTTCTTTCAGAGAAGCTAGAAGGCGAGTCAGAGCTAAAACACAATATGTGTTGCATTTATGATTAAACTTACGAAGGCATTGCATCACATAAAAATTTAAAGGCATACCGGGATCCCAGTTTCCTGTAGTAGTCTCCATGTTCACATAGTTTTAAAACTCAAATTGGAATCTGTTTTTTTTACAGAAATCAATGATGTCGTAAATTAGCGAGCATTTTCGCTGATAAAGTCATTTTTCTCCAGACTAATAAAATAATTCAAAGATCAATAAATTCCTAAGTTTTCATACTATGTATTTCTCGAACGAAAATCAATGATTGTCTGCCTGCTCTTCTCATGCACCAAACCACAGCAGAAGAACCACAGACTAATTTATGGAGATACATACATTACATACGAGGAAGGAACTGACTGAAGCTGAACTTTCCGTTTACTCCTTGGGTTTACTCTTATTAGGTACTCTATGAACTGAACCACAGAGTCCACAATTTTTTTTGTTTATTTGCCCTTTTCAGGGCAGGCTAAGGCTCATTAGCCATACTGCCTTGCCTTCAGTATACAGGTTAATTGGAAACTGGTGGCGGAAATAAAAAGGGGGGTATAGAAGAAGTTAGTTTCAGTCAATTTTACCCTACAATGTCCTATCCAAAAGTGAACCGTTTCCAAGATATTTCAAATTTTATTATTTTTTTAAAGTCGTAAGTGTCATATAAAAATCTATTTAAAAAAGGATGTCTTTTTAAACAAGTTTTTTTAAGTTTTGCTTTAAGATCATTCCTTTCAATACATTATATCAATTACGGACATAAACTTAGGCACTGTGCTCCAAAACATTTCAAAATTCATATTTTCATTTAAGTAACTTACAAAAAAAAAGTAACTTTAAAACAAAAATTTACTTACAAAATTGTCGTGCGTATCATTTAAAAAATATCTGCGTTTTACTAGCTTTTGAATGAGGTACAAAAATTCAAAATCGGCAAAGGAATAACAAAAATATTACCATTATATTGATGCATGTAAAATTATGAAAAATATCCAACATTCAATTTCGAAGGGAAATATTGATGCTTATTAAAATAGAGTACACAAGAAAAGTTTTAGAATTTAGTTTAAAAATCATCATATTAGCTCATATACGTCCCCACCAAGGGGCTCGTGCCTACCCTGAATTAGGGCGATCGGGCCTTAGTCGACCACGCGAGCCCTGTGCGGGTTGGTCGACTTCACACACAACCTGCGAGTTTCTTCGCAGGCGTGTGCAGGTTTCCTCACGATTTTTTCTTTTACCGAAAGAGCGTCGAATAAACGTATACATATGAAATCTAAATTCGAAATCACATTGGTACGTGGCGGGATTCGAACCACGACCTCCCAGACAGGAGGCGGCGGCCCTAGTCGTTACGCCACCAACGCTCACAGTTTTAAAAAAAAAGTTTAAAAATACAATACTCAAATAAGAAACAACTACTAACTTTTAAAAGGAACAAATCTTAATTACTATGAATAAAGAAACATTTTTTTCCGTATTTTTTTATTTCAGTTGATGTTCTATATCTATACCTCTATTCTTTAGACACAAGCGAGCCCTTTTTCAGAACTCGCTTTCGACTATTTTTGAATTTAACAAACTATTTTGGATATCTTGAGCTGCGTTTATTATGCGTCTCCGAAGTTCATCCACAGTGGGAACGGGCGGTGCATCGTAGTACACTAATTCTTTCTTACGACCCCAAACAAAAAAAGTCTATTGGAGTTAGTTCAGGGCTCCGCGCTGGCCATGGTATAGGCACAGTATATATATTAGTACTAACGTACAGTATGGACACTCCCTGCCCCTCTCTAAATTCGACCTCACCCCCCCCGTCACTCAGATTGGGTGTAGATTGGGTACCAAACGTAAAGGACGAGCTACGCAAGCACTTTTATTCGCTATATTCACTTTGCGCGCCGCTGTGATTTCGTTCACAAGCATAAAAACCAACCAGTTACTGAACGTAAAGGCCTAACTGAAATCTTTTTTTTTCATACTTGTCATGTTGTAAACAACCACCGCTCGAACAAAAAACACTTTCCGAATACACCATACACAGTATGAGACTATAAAACATTGTAAATGGTAACTGCGACGTGGACGTATGAATTAACACTGAAAACTGCTATTATTTTATACGGTCTAACACTTTTTCCATAAAATTTGGGGGTTTTAAATGGGTGGAGGGGGTTGGGCCCCCTGGACCCCATAACATGAATTTTGGTGATCAAATTGACTTCACCTTTTTTTGGAATAAGCGGTAGCGATTTTCGCCCGTCAGAGAAGTGGAGGACCTTTTTTTAATAAGCGGCAGCGATTTTCGGCGTCATTTTTTTAATAAGCGGTAGCGATTTGTCGGTCAAGGAAAAAGTGTTTAAAGATGTACAAAATAATAGCTGGTGTTTTTTTTTCGAACGGTGTTCGTTTACAACGAAAAGTATGAAAAAAAAAGAGTTTAGTATTCACACAGCATTCAGTAAATAACTAACAAACATTTTGTGACCAATACCGCCGGTGTGATTCAACCCTACCTGCATTCTTGCCTATAGATACGTCAGTTATAATTATGTATATCATTTCTCGCTCGTTTGTATGGAGTGTCCGGGGTGTGGTATAGGTAAGGGGTACCTATCCATCGATTGGGAAAGTGCTCATTGAGCCAGTTGCGCACCGACACCCAAAAGAGCGCTGGACATCCGTCGTGTTGAAATATCATTCTACACCTAGTTTCAATTGGTACGTCTTGCAGGAGTTCAAATAAATTATTCATTAAGAACTCTTTGAACACCGCACCGTTTAAATTGTTGGGCAGAAAATGTGAGCCAATCAAATGGTTATTAATAATTCCTATCCAGACATTCAAACAAAATCTCCGTCCGGAAACAGTGGGTCTTTTTAGTCAAGGGCTCCCCATTTCTCGGTCTTGCCAAAAGTGTGCATTGTGATAATTTATTACGCCGTCTTGATCGAACTTCGACTCATCGGTCCATAGAATATTTTTTTTAATCTGGATTTTTCGTGTAGGCGTTTAAGATAAAGCGACAAAACCGTTTATTCCCATCTGCCCCCTTCAGAGCTTGCCACCGGGGTGGCGGTTGGGACTAATTAGGTGACGTTCGCCACCACCGTTTATTCCCATCTGCCCCCTTCGGAGCTTGCCACCGGGGTGGCGGTTGGCACTAAATTTAGCGCGTTTATTCCCATCTGCCCCCTTCGGAGCTTGTCACCGGGGTGGCGGTTGGCACTAATTAGATGACGTTCAGCACTACCGTTTATTCCCATCTGCCCCCTTCGGAGCTTGCCACCGTGGTGGCGGTTGGCACTAAATTTGGTGCGTTTATTCCCATCTGCCTCCTTCGGAGCTTGCCACCGGGGTGGAGGTTGGCACTAATTAGGTGGCGTTTACCGCCCCGGTGATCGATGGCACCTATTTAGTTTCATCTGCCCCCCTCGTAGTTATATTACAGGGGTTTAAAGGGTTTATCGCATTTCGTATTGGACATTATCAATGGAAATTAATATAAAACCTAACTGTATATAATGAGCAATAAAAATTATGTTTAAAATAAATAATTTTGGAATTCTTATAGTTAGTAAATTATTATAAAAATAATTTACATGGATAAATGATTTTTTTAAATTCTTTATTTCTTTTATTGGGTATCTTACAATAATCAAAGATGGGTGTAAATGTCTCTGGATGTTATGTATGAGTAATAAAAATTAGGTTTATCACTATTAAATGTTATTTCATTATTATGTTGTATTGTTTGTTTATTAATTTTATGCCATTTCAAATAATATTAAACATTTTTAACAGTAGTAATTAGAGAAACAATTTACATGGATGGGTATATTTTAAATTACTTTGTTTCTTTATTGGGTACTAGCTTTTTCCCGCGGCTTCACCCGCAGCATGGACAACGTTTCTATGACTTTTCGAGGGTGCGTAGTGTGCGAGCCGCAAGCGGCTCACGAGCGTGGAAAAAAGTAGCCTATGCTTAATTGTGATCCTTGTTGGTACAGGGGTCTAAAGGATTTATCACATTTCGTATTGAACGTTATCAATGGAAATTGATATAAAACATCACTGGGTATCACGAGCAATAAAGATGAAAATTGTTTCTCTAGAATTAGAGAAACAATTTACATGGATGGGTATATAAATATTGCTGCTATGGTTTACCAACTGTGTATAAAATAACAAGTAAGTGTATGAAAGATAATAATAATTGCTAGAATAAAACGTTCATGGTATTTATGAATTAGAATTAGTAATTAAAATAAAAGTTCCATTTATTATCCATTAATATACATCTTTATTTAAAAAAATCATTTATCCATGTAAATTATTTTTATAATAATTTACTAACTATAAGAATTCCAAAATTATTTATTTTAAACATAATTTTTATTGCTCATGATATACAGTTAGGTTTTATATTAATTTCCATTGATAATGTCCAATACGAAATGCGATAAACCCTTTAAACCCCTGTAATATAACTACGAGGGGGGCAGATGAAACTAAATAGGTGCCATCGATCACCGGGGCGGTAAACGCCACCTAATTAGTGCCAACCTCCACCCCGGTGGCAAGCTCCGAAGGGGGCAGATGGGAATAAACGCACCAAATTTAGTGCCAACCGCCACCCCGGTGGCAAGCTCCGAAGGGGGCAGATGGGAATAAACGGTGGTGCCGAACGTCATCTAATTAGTGCCAACCGCCACCCCGGTGACAAGCTCCGAAGGGGGCAGATGGGAATAAACGCACTAAATTTAGTGCCAACCGCCACCCCGGTGGCAAGCTCCGAAGGGGGCAGATGGGAATAAACGGTGGTGGCGAACGTCACCTAATTAGTCCCAACTGCCACCCCGGTGGCAAGCTTTGAAGGGGGCAGATGGGAATAAACGGACAAAACTGCATTCTTCTTAGGGGATCTCCTTCCTCAATGACTTGGACGGGTGTTTAATGGTGTGCTGTCCATTTTCATGCATTGTGTACCATACCTTCCACTGAGAAATGCCAAGGCATCATGGAGACTATGGAACGAGAAAATGCTGCGTGGTATTTGTCTTTTATCTAACGGTAGTTATTCTTGGGCAGCTCCTTTGTTCAAGCCACTACCTGCACCTGCTCCAATTGTAATGGTAATATCTTTGTAATTTCATTGCCGATTTTAGATCGTTGTACCTCATTCAAAAGCTAGTAAAACGCAGATATTTTAAAATGATATGCACGTAAATTTTGTAAGTCGAATTTATGTTTTTAAATTACTTTTTTGTGTAATTTACTTAAAAGAAAATGTTAATTTTCAAATGTTTTGGAGCACAGTGCCTAAGTTTATGTCAATTATGTGGACCTTAGTAATAGAATGTATTGAAAATAATGTTCTGAAAGCAAAACAAGAAAAAAACTTGTTCAAAAAAGACATTCTTTTTTTAAAATATTTTTTTATAATGACACGTATTTCTTAAAAAAATATATATATATCTTGGAAACAGTTCACTTTTGGAAAAGACATTGTAGGGTCAAATAGACTGGAACTGACCTCTTCTATACCCCTTTTTCGTTTACGCCACCAGGTTCCAATCAACCCGTATATATTTTTTTCCATACTATTATTGCATGTATGAGTTTCAGGCAAACTGGGGGTGTCCCTCGCTCCGGGGCATTCCTGACGCATATGTTGGCTATTGCGATTCAGTGCGGCAACGCTGCAAGCGTGATGGGCTCCTTGCCGTCAGGAACGCTCAGGGGAGACCTTTCGGACTAACGAAGCCTTCGGGTGGATATATAACCGACTTAAACTTTTTGACATTGTTATTTGTATTGTTGTAAGTTCTTATGTAGTATAATTTGGAATAAAAAGTTTACATACGTCTTCAGTAATTTTTCTTTGACATTTTTTAGTATTTTTCATTACATTGTATTTTTTTCACTGGCACAATATAACTAATTTAACCTACGCACTCCAGCCAAATGGTAGCACTTTTACTAAAGCTTTGGTGGACTTCTTGTGGGAACTCGAAACATAGTATACAAACTTTTATTTCATTATCCTACACAATGAACACATAAATGGTACTTTGCTGATTAATACACTATCAATATTATACAACAAAAACCACGAAATGTATTTTTTACCCCGGATAGTAAAAAAAAATGACAAACTGAACGCTACCAATTCCCGCCAAAAGGTCCAGAGTCCACAGATTCAAAAGAAACTAAGTTTTGTTTGATAATATATTTACGTCTCTAGGTAGGAGCCCTTTTGAGACAGTCTTCAAATTATTGATCATAATGTCTATTGTGATTTGTAATGCTGGTGTCGGTGCATTACAAATCATCTGTAGAGTTCTTGACAACATCTACAGCGATCCCATTCTAAGGTGGAGAACCCGGTTGCAGACTTGCAGTAGGGCGTCTATAAAACTGCACCCAGTTCGGGTGTTCAGGTCCTCTTTCTTTTTATTTTCTTGTTCTCAACATTGCTCACACGCACCTGACTATTTTCTCCAAAACACACAAATTTTTAAGCAAATTCTAGCAGAGAACAATGCAATACGAAAGATTCTGCCGTTAAAGCAATCGGTAAGTATATGTACGTAAGTTTTTGAAAAACTCATTGGTACATTGGCCGTCCAGATTTGAACCCGGTACCTCTGGTTAGATGGACCGAGTCGTTACCGGTTGAGCCACCGACGCTTTATTACAAACTTTTTACAATTTTTTTATTACAAACAAGTTAATATGGAAAGCATAAATTAATGCGTATTCCCTTAAAATAGAAATAAAAGAAATTTAAAAAAAGGTACATAACAAGTTTTGAACTAAAAATAATAATTCTCTGGCATCTAATAGAAATAAAAATTAAAATCCTTCATAAATGCTTAAGTTCTTTTCTCATTGTTTGTGCCTGTATGTTTGGATACACTACGAATGTTCCGAATCACGATCATATAGTAAAGTAATGTAAGTCTTGTATTCCGACAGACCTTATTAGGGTAGAAATCTACTTTGGGACGGGAAACGAGTGGAAGTGAGATTGAACATTGGATAGAAAAATCAAAGAAATAGAACAAAGGAGTTGGATGAGCAACTTAGAGCTTGGTGACTTGCTCGGGCAGCCTGTTATAAACAGTTGGATCCATGACATGTATTCATCATCATCATATCAGCTCATTTACAGGGGCTCGGGCCTACCCTGAATTAGGGTACCCTACCCTTAATTAAACTCATGCATCAACTTATCCGATTTAGCAAGCCGGCGCGGCACAGGCAGTAGTCTACAAGGTGGCAGCAAACGTACACCACGTACACGTAACCACCCACGGTAAGGTAACAATCATAAGTTGTTTAAAATATGGCCTCGCGCAAGTGTCCTGCGGCACTTGTACGATTGCTCGTATGGTTCTCTTTTGCATGCGAAAGGCGCGCTCCCAGTCTGAGGTGCGCCCTCACAACTCTGAGCCATTTTGGAGCAGCGAATGCACAGTGGCGAAGTAGCATACTGCATGAGTGAACCACCTTGCTAGGGACAACCCTGGTGAGAAAGCTGATGTTGATTTTTTTAGTACTAGCACCGAGCGAGCCATTACACATACAGCACACTACAAACAGGTTGATGCTATTAGGTATTTTTTTAAAGTAACCTCTCCCAAAAACCAAAAACAAACCTATAATATCAATAATTAAAAATAGACATGAAAATGTATAACATAAGATTGAGTTTATTAAAATTGACAGAATGACAATGGTAAGTAATACCAGGATAGTAAAACTGCCCAGTTTAATTGTTGAGCATTAATTTTTTTTATAATGTGATTATTTACAACTAAAGAAATAATATGTAATAATGTGTTAAATCCTTTCAGTAATTAAGGGTTGACTGGAAGAGATCCCTGTTTGGGATAAGTCCAACTTTGTGCAAGCTACTGCTATTATGTATCAATAATTTGTATATTTTGTTGTACTCACAGATTTGAACAGAAGGATCCGCCCGTCTCCATATTTTACTCAGATTTTCTTGATACAAGCAAAAAGTAGCGCCATTTAACATAACACGTACTAACTAGCGTGGACGAGAGTTGACGTCAGTGCCGCGTTATAAGAACCTTGTCGCTTTGAAAATTCGTTTATATATTTTGTTTACAAGAAAAAATACAATATAAGGTTACTTATCGATGATACGACATTCTACGTTTCTTTTAAGCCTTTCTTTCATGATTTTTACTGCCTCTAACAACATAATAAGGCATTTTTATATGGAATATCTTTCCACCGCACTGTACAATTTCCCGCAGACGACTGAGTCGCGAGTGTGCGAAACTTTCGATTTTCGCAACAATTCTATGGGAGCATTAGTCGCGCGCGTTGGCCGGGTCCTTACGCCAGTAATATATAAGTCATCACTGGTTGTACTGCTAGGAATCTACCACTGACGCACACCGCTAGCAGTCGATTATGACCACTAGTGATTGCGGGCGGAACGTCACGTTGTTCTCACCCTTGCTTACTGTTCTCACTATTTAAGTCGCGCTCTATCCCTACATGTATACTCAATCTCAAACTATAATTTTCCAATGAGTATCTTTTTAATTTCCATAGAATATAATTTTTCCTCAGAATTTTTCGATGGCTCAAATGCAACCACAGATCAAATAAACCAATGCAACATTGGTTTACAGCGTGCTTGCATGGTCTGTGGTTGTGCCTTTGATTTTTTTGATGGATGAGATGTGCGAAGTGGCTGTGGAATTGGTGAACTTTTATATGTTCTCTATGGTGGCGAACTGTGCTGCCGAAATTTAGGAAGACGTGTTTTGATTCATTTGGAGTAAAAATAAGCTCGGAACGGAATTTAGAATTGTGAGCGGAAAAGTATATAGTTTGGAAATATTTTGCTTAGTGCACTCCATGTATATTTGATGATAGTCGTTTTCACACCAGACAATTGTCACTGAATGATCGGTAAGTATAAAATGTTTGTTAGTATTTTGCTGGTACAATTTAGTTATACTTACACCAGCTTCAGATTTCGGTTGCAGAGTATCCCTAGGTTCGTAACCCGTGCCACCTTCGATCACTCTTGCTTGACTTGAGAAGTAGGTACCTGAAAGTTTCTACTCCAACTACACCTTGGTTCCTTCTGTTTCAAATTACATTTGGTATTATACATATTAAATGATTTCACTAGCTGATCCAAAAAAGCCTTTTGTTTAATTTGATTTGTAATAACATTAACAGTAAGTTTCCTAGCTGAAATTATTTTTTCTCCAATTTGCTTTTGTGCATAGGAAGTCAGGCCTGAGTGTTCAGTCAAAATATAGTGCCGTGCTTGTTGACCTACTAGTTGTTTTCACCAAGAACTAGCCGTTGATATGGAGCTTCAAAATTAGTCTTACACATAACATCCACAGCCCTACAAGAATATACATAAATATTTCAACATAATATCTTAAATTGGATTTTATTATCTCAATAAATACCTGCACCATCTTTGTAGGTAAATGTTATGTTCATTTTAAATAAGATGATGATATAACAATAACAACAATGTTATATTGAAATATAAAACATTTTGTAAAAATAACAGGAAAATGTAGCAAAAAAATAAATAGTTTTGAAATTATCAAACACTAAACTTTAAAAGACCCCACCTGTCAAGTAAACTATTTTTTAGAGAAAACCTGTCTAGGCATGTGTATGGTGAGGCATGCATTAGTCTGAGCGGGTCCACAATTTAGCAAAAGCATAGAGGCATCCTGCCTCAGCTCCGCTCCATCTAGTCTGCTGAACTCTTACATACCTTTGTTATCATATCAGCTCATATACGTCCCCACCCTCAATTAAGGCGATCAGGCCTTAGTCAACCATGCGGGCCCAGTGCGGGATGGTCAACTACACACACATGCCTTTGTTATCTGGGTGATAATTATTTTTTCTCAAACATAATACACCACTTTTTTCTAAAGAATTTAGACACCTCCCTACCTACATCATCAGGTTCATCATAACTAATTTCTTGTATATATAACATGTCGAGTTTAGGGTCTTTTCTTTTTATAATTCTTAGAAACATGTGCATACTATAGAGTCAAGGCCCGCTTCTTCATATCTCTTCAGTCAGTTTGTTACTTATCTGTACACAAGAGGCACCAAAACGTATTGTTGAGTTAATTGTGAAACTTTTAGCACGTCACAAACAAAAAGAAAACCAATTAATATCAAAGAAAAATCGCATATTATTTCAAAGCTAGAGAGCGGAATTCGAAACAAAGACTTGTTAAAAGAATATGGAGTATCACACTCAACAATTTCAACCATTTGGAAAGAGAGGGAAAAAATTAAAACCCTATACGACAAAAAATTTTTGAAAATGGAACGAGTCAGAACAACAAAGCATACGAAGATTGAGGAAGCTTTGTTAAAGTGGTTAAAATATCAAAGGACAAATAATGTGCCAATAAATAGACCAATTCTTCAACAAAAAGCAAACAATTTTGCTCAACGTTTTGATGAAGATTTCGTTTGCTCGTCTAGTTGGATTAAACGTTTCCGGTCTCGGCACGGCATAGTCGGCGAAAATTTAGGGGTGAAGATGCCAGTGTTGATAAAGGTGCTGTAGGAGAATGGATGATGTAAAAGTAACCTATGTTATGCGAAGGCTACAGACCAGAAGACAATTTTTAACGCAGACAAAACCAGACTTTTTTTAATTAAAAATTTGAGTGCGTTTTTTTTACAATATGACACCAAACAGGACTTTAAAGTTCAAAGGAGAGAATTGTTCGGGAAGAAAAATGTCCAAGATGAGACTAACGATCATGGTTGCAGCAAATAAGACAGGATTCTATAAAAGGAAGCTTTTAGTTATTGGCAAATCTAAGAAACCAAGATGCTTTAAAAACATTTGCTCACTGCTGGTAACATACGAAAACAATTTGAAGTCATGGATGACATCGGAAATTTTTGAAAGATGGTTAAGAAACTGGGACGCGGAATTAAAAGCAAACAATAAGAAAGTTCTACTTTGGATTGATAATTTTTCTGCTCATCCGGCTGTTACTAATCTGAAGTGCATTAAACTTGTGTTCTTGCCACCAAATCTTACATCTGTACTGCAACCTATGGACCAAGGTGTAATAAGATGTTTAAAATCTCATTATAGAAGACTACAAGTGTTAATACAAGTAATAGTCAGAACAGCTTTACGGATCTTGATGCCATCTTGATGATATCAGAAGCATGGGAAAAAGTTTCACAAAAACTATAGCTAACTGCTTTAGACATGCAAGTTTTAAAGATCTCATAACAATAACCTCAGAAGATGTGATTGATGATGATGAACAGGACAATATTTATTTGGCTCAATTAGCCCAAAATTTACGACCTGCTTTATCTACTACTGAAGCAGACGAGTTCATTGAAGTAGATAAGTGTATTGCAATTTGTGCACCAGATATGGAGAATGATATTGTACGAGAAGTTCAAGAGGAAAATGATGAACAGGAAGACTCTGAAGAACAATTTACAGTGCCAACTTTGAATGATGGTCTCAATGCTGTTTGTGTATTAGGAAAGATTGTTCTTTTTAATGAACAGTTTCACATGCAGGGAAATTATGACGATGTGCTGATTAAAATCCAACTTGAATTACAAAATGTGTATGCACGACAGAAATTTTCCAAACAAACTAAAATTATAAATTTCATGCATACAGAAAAATGATATTGTTCTTTCATATTATTTGTTTTAATTGAAATAAACAAAATATAATTTAATTTCATACTTGAATATATTTTTCCTATTAATACATCCGGGGAGTAATCTCACATTTTAACACATAAGAAATTTTTCATTACACGTATATTAACTATTCATAATTTTATTTGTATTCAAAACTAAACAGCTCAATTCAGTTTTACGAAAATTGCACCATATTTAATTTGGCTAGGCACACGTACGCATGCGTTTGTATTTTTTTAAATGTTACCATAAAAAGATTACAATAAGGCTTGGGATTATTGTAAGCATTAAAACCTCCTAGGAAAAGATGACCTATTCCTTGGTGTAACCTTTGCGCTTCATTGATATTATTCTCCTTTTTTCACAAAGATAAAACCCAAAGGAAATCTAATCAGCTAGCATTATGTGCTAACCTCACGGAGGAATAACCTATCTCTTTTAAAATTCTCATTTCCAAAATCTTAAAGAAAATTCTTTATGTTTGGTTAAAATATTTTTTTTATTTGCTAGAAATGTCTTGTTTCTCAGAGCTACACATAAAAAAGTGTCATAGTGAAAAGCACGTGTACTGTAAAATCAATTTTGCGCACAGTATACTAGCATATAAAGTACCACTTTTCGAGCAACTGTATTAAAAATGCTTAAATCTACTTTCATATACTTTTTTATTTGTTTAAATGTCGTCTGTTCACATAAACAGTTGTGCGACGCTTTGAAAGTGGCGGACCTGTTACTGTGCCAGTCTCTATGTAAAATTTTTCAAATCCCTTTTTATAAGTATTTATTTTATTATTTATGTATCTCATTTGCTGTTTCGCAAACGGCAACGATATCTATAAGTGTTGGATGTGACTTGACTACCAATGCCTTATAATGAGAAATAATGATGTCATCAGCATTCCTTACTGTATTTGCGATATTGTATGACTTGTAAGAATAATATTAGATTAAAATCATCGTAATTAATAGTTTCTATTTGATACACGATACTCATACAAACTTCAACCCACACTTAAATCCTCTTAGGATATAATTGAAAATTGTTAAATCCCTCCTATGGTGATGTTTGTGTTATACATACAGGGTGTCCCTGGATAATCGGCACTAACGAAAATGGGTGAAACTAGACCACAATTTATTTAAAAGTACGCCAAAAAAATAAAAATTTAAAAACCACTGACAAAAAGCCTCTAAAAAGTTGAAAATCATATGTTTTGGCCCTTTAAAGTTAATATAAGTAGTTACATTTTGATCTAAGAATCGTCGCATAGGGGGACCGCTAAGTAGTAAAGTAAAACAATTATTGTATTAAGTTTTTATTTTATTTACTTAGCGGTCCCCCTACGCGACGACTCTTAGACCATTTTTTTAAAAATTTTCAATATAAATTTTATTTTAACACGATACCTCTGCTGTATGTTGAAAAGGAGTTGGATATTCTGCAGATACCAGGAGACGCTGCAGCATCAGGTCAAGGTTACCATGTTCTATCTAAAACCTTTTCATTGAGACTATTCTCATGAGCCCAAACACAATTCATCTGCTGTTAGTTGTTGAGGAGTTGGGTATCATGCAGATTCCAGAAGATGCTGTAGCATCAGTTCAAAGTTATTATGTTCTATCTAACACCTATTTATTGAGACTATTCCAATGAGTCCAAACACGATACCTCTGCTGTAAGTTGGCGAGGAGTTGGATATCCTGCAGTCAAGGTTACCAAGTTCTATCTAAAACCTATTCATTGAAACTATTCCAATGAGCCCAAACACAATTCATCTGCTGTTAGTTATTAAGGAGTTGGGTATCATGCAGATTCCAGAGGATGCTGTAGCATCAGTTCAAAGTTATTATGTTCTATCTAACACCTATTCATTGAGACTATTCCAATGAGTCCAAACACGATACCTCTGCTGTAAGTTGGCGAGGAGTTGGATATCCTGCAGTCAAGGTTACCATGTTCTATCTAAAACCTATTCATTGAGACTATTCCAATGAGCTTAATACGATGCCTCTGCTGTAAGTTAGTCAGGAGTTGGGTATCTTGCAGATTCCAGGAGATGCTGCAGTATCAGGTAAAGGTTACCATGGTTTTGCAATATTATTACAGTTACAAGGCACCAAATTTCGAATCGATCAGACCGGTGTAAGTTGCCCACATCCCTTTATCACGTCGATAAGATCTAATGATATTCAAACGGCTGACTAGATCTTAATAATTATAGCCAAGAACTACCTCAATGACGTCAGCTTTAAAAAAAACTGCATCAAAATCGGTCCATTCGTATAAGAACTACGATGTCATACAGATACACTTAAATTTACAACACCCCTCTTTTTGTGTCGGGGCTTAAAAATGAAATATTTTTAATTTTTGTTTTAATATACTTATTAAGGTTTTTCGGAAAAAACCCACATTATAATACTTTTTAAATCGTTTTATAATCCTCATCTAATTTCCTATCTAATAAAAAAAAATGAAAATTTATATCTTCGACCGAAGATTTTTTACAAGACGTTAAATTGAGGCGCCTTTGTAAGCGTTGGTTATCATCGCAAAAAAATATTTAGAAACAGTTAGAAACAACAAAAATAGAATTGCAAAAGAGGGACGCTTACGCAGACGCTTCAAATTAATGTTTTGTTGGAAAGTTTGAGTCAAAGATAGAACAGTGCATTTTTTTACACAAAAAATTAGATAAGGATTAATAAAATGAGATAAAAAAGGATGGTAAGAAGGGGTTTGTTCCTGAAAAATCTAAATTTATTTAAAAAACAATTAATTTTCTTTCACTCCTAGTGTCATAGGGGACTATAAATGAGGAAGCGTAACACTTCGTGCGTATAGGCTGAATATCAACAACAAAGTGGTGAAACCTCTCCCTGCGCCTCGCACTTTTTTTTATTTGCTAAGCAACATCATCTTGGTCATTATTAACGCTTTTATTTCAACCAAACTCACAATTCTTCTTTTTCTTCTATCGAGTCAATGGTATACTTTGGTAGTCAGATGTGCGGCCAATCTTAAGTGTTCCATGGCACACCTCGGTCACTGGCGATCAAATGTATGAAACAAACGCGTTCCTACGCACACAGTCTAAGCTCGTGTAGGTGAACGCGTACCATGCTTGTGTGAGTGAGATAAGACGTGCTAGGATTGCTGGGTGGGAGATATCTGAGCGGGGGTGAGCGCGGGTGGGCGGCACTTTCAACGAGAGGCAGGGAGTGACCATACTGTACGTAGTACTCTTTATTATACTGTGTCCATGGTCTGGACGGGCTCGCTACAGTTGCACTGCTCACGATCTGGGTCCCTGTACCCCCACCTGCACAAGTTGGATCTACAGCTGCCTACTCTGGTGCGGTGTCTGTTGAGAGACTTCCATATTGACCATTACTGGTCTTGCCCAGGTGGGAGTTTTTCTTGAGGGGGAAGGAAGTCGGACGGCGGAGGGTGCCGCTCTTTGCACAGCAAAACCGCTGGATCAACACGCAATCTCAAATAGTGCCTATTCACTCTCGTCTTGAATATTCCTAAATTACATGAATCGGGGAATACAGACGCCGACAGTCACTCCTTGGCCGACTGCATATTGAATGAAGAACCAAAACGATTCGTGCGTAATTGTGGAACATTAACGTCAAAAAGGTGGAATTGCCCTCCGCGCCTGGTCGTCTGATGATGAAATGGAGAGGGAAGAATGAGGTCGCGAAGTTCCAGGGCACACTACAAAATGAATCCTGTAGAACACTAATATAGAGGCGACTTTTTCGGCGATGCTCGAGGCTGTGGAGCCTGTTCGATACAAGTTCCTCGTCGCCAATGAGGCTCCTAGCCCGTCAGTCGATAGAATCCAAGGCATCTAGCTGGTAACGAGCCGATCCGTCCCATATAAGTGAGAGCAGTACTGTACTCCATACATGACCAAACTTGAGCTTGGTATAACATTAGAAGCTACTGGTGTGAAGTAAAGTCTCACCTTTGAGAGAATACCGAGCTTTTTGGAAGCCGTATTACCCTTGGATTCAATGTAACTGCCGAAATTCAGATCAGATATTAAGTCTACACCAAAGAGGTCAAGATGGTCGGAGATCTGGATAAATCCATCTCGGAAAGTACAAGTTGGGTAAAAGGACTCCTTTTCGCAATGCATAGACACGCCTGCGCTTTAGAGGCAATAAACCCAAGAAGATTGGCATCACTCCAGCCAGAGACTGCCTTGAGTGTTAGATAGATTCACGCGCTCAATCATGGCCTCTCTCTGGAATAGTATATTCGGACCCCTAGCTCGAGCTCTAGACAATTATCTCTCCGCGGCCGTGCTTTGTCTGCATACCCAAATATAGAGGGTTTCAGCAAGTCGTTAATATGCAGCAGAAACAAAGTTGCGGAGAGAACTGAATTCTGAGGTACCCCGGCATCAATAGCCATAAGTCAGACGAGCAGCCATCGGGGTCATGTTCTTGTTTTTGTTTTTCTAAAGAGCACGCTACATCCCGTCGCACGCTCGGGGGGCTAACACTTAATGATTTAAAGTTTCTTAAAATAAAAAGTGACTGTTGTACTCAAAAAACACTAAACCATCACAATATTTTTTTAGATTAAACAAAAAAAATTTTTTCCATGAATTGTGGTCTAGTTTCACCCATTTTCGTTTGTGAAGAGTATCCAGGCAGTCCAGGCACACCCTATGTATAGGAGAAACCCTTGTGCAAGATTTTAGATTTGTTACCAGCTCAGCGGACTGTGCGCAGATTTCATTCGGCTGATTACGACATTATTAGAGCTGAACTTTCGAAAATTGACTGGGAGGCGCACATCTCAGTTAAAAACATTGATTTATCTATTGTTAATTTTTATTCTATATTAAACAAAATTATACACGATTATGTTCCTTCTAAAATAGTAACAGGTAATAGGAAATACCCTATTTGGTATTCTAGATCCTTAATCAAATTAATAAATAAAAAGCTTAAGATACATAAAAAGTGGAAAATTTATAGAAGAAAAAATGACTATGAATACTTTTCGGAATTACGTAAACAAACTAAAGAGATGGAATTGGAGTGTTATAAAACATTTATATCGAGAGCTGAAAATAACATAAGATTAAATTCGAAAGAGTTTTGGTCATTTATCAAAAGTTAAAAAAAGTAGTGTTGGCATTCCTAACACTCTCTATCTTGATGACAAATCGGGTTCAGATGGACAAACCATAGCCAATATGTTTAATGAATTCTTTGAATCTATGTTTGAAAGGAATACATCAGTTTTTTTTCACAGACCTCAAGAGGCAGGTACGTTTCTTATAGGTTCTGTGGAAATAACTATAGACATAGTAGAAAAATATTTGGAACGGCTGGATATTACTAAGGGTAGTGGACCTGATGGATTACATCCAGTATTTTTAAGGCAATGTAGTAAACAACTCTCTGCTCCTCTTCACCTACTCTTCAAGTTTTCACTAGCTAGTGGTAAAATGCCTGAGGTCTGGAAACGCAGCCTTGTTGTACCAATTTTTAAGAATGGCGACAGACATAATGTGCGCAATTACCGGGGTATATCCAAGCTTTCTGTTATTCCTAAATTATTTGAAAAAATTATTTATGACACTTTATTTCCCGTAGTTAGACCACATCTTATAACTGAACAGCATGGTTTCACTGAAAGACGTTCAACTGTGTCCAACCTCTGTGAATTTTTAGACTTCGTTCTCGATCATATGTCCACCGGTTACCAGGTTGATGTCGTGTATACTGACTACTCAAAAGCTTTTGATAAAATATCTCATAACTTGTTGATATGGAAACTTGAGAGCTTTGGTATACACGGTGATTTGCTGCGATAGCTTGAGTCATACCTTCGTGATAGAACACAGGCTGTAGCTGTTAAAGGCTTTACTTCATCTTTTATCCCAATTAGCTCCGGGGTTTCCCAGGGATCTCATCTCGGCCCTTTGCTTTTTAATATATTTATTAACGATGTTTCACATTGTTTTAAAAACTCAGAAGTCTTGTTATATGCTGATGATACTAAGATATATAAAGCCGTTAGGTCTTCCGACGATTGTAAACTTCTACAAGAAGATCTCGATAGACTGAGTGAATACTGTATATTAAATAAGTTATCATCATTACAGCTCATATACGTCCCCACCGAGGGGCTCGAGCCTACTCTGAATACTCCAGAAAAAAAGATCCAATTAATAATTATTATAGTTTACATAACAAAACTTTACAAAGAGTGTCTGAGGTGAGAGACCTTGGAGTTTATTTGGATAATCAATTATTATTTACCTCTCATATTGATAAAATAACAGCCAAAGCGTACAAGATGTTAGGGTTTATATTTAGACAAAGCAAAGAGTTTAAAAATTATAACACTTTAATACTGCTTTATCGTCGGTGGCTCAACCGGTAACGACTCGGTCCATCTAACCAGAGGTACCGGGTTCAAATCTGGATGGCCAATGTACCAATGAGTTTTTCAAAAAACTTACGTACATACTTACCGATTGCTTTAACGGTGAAGGAAAACATCGTGAGTAAACCTGCACACGCCTGCGAGGAAACTCGAAGGTTGTGTGTGAAGTCGACTAACGCGCACTGGGCCCGCGTGGTCGACTAAGGCCTAATCGCCCTGATTCAGGGTAGGCTCGAGCCCCTCGGTGGAGACGTATATGAGCTGTAATGATGAATACTGCTTTATAATTCGTTTGTAAGATCTCATCTAGAATACGCATCGACCGTTTGGAACCCTCAATATTTGAAACATGTAGACTCTATTGAGCGTATCCAACGCAAATTTATTAAACGAATTATGTATCGTTTCAAGGAATTTGACCCTAGTAAAATTATACTACTCGCAACACGAAGAGAACACAGAGATCAAATACTGTTATATAAAATAATACACAATTATTTAGATTCTCCATATCTAGTAAATAAGATTTTATATAAATTTCCTAGAGCAAATTTGCGCTCAAATCGTACATTAGCTATTCCTTTTTGTCGAACTAACTATGCCAAAAATCGTTACATTATAAGATCTTGTTCAAAATATAACGAAGCTTGACTGACTCGGTGGCTCAGTGGTTTGTACTCATGACTACTGATCCGAGGGTTGTGGGTTCGATCCCCACCCAAGGCAAACATTTGTGTGATGAGCAGATTTGTTTGCTCTGTGTCTGGGTGTTAAATATCTATATATGTATGTATTTAAACGTATATATGTATGTACATCAGTCTCTGGTAACCCATAACACAGGGAATCCTACTTTGGGGCCAGATGACCATGTGTGATTTGTCTGAGAATATTTATTTATTTATTATTATGAACACGTTGATATTTTCTCGTCAAGACTCAAACAATACATTTCTTCAAATAAAAATGTTAATTAGAATTTATAAGATTGTCTCTTACATAAGTTTTTTTGTGAGTTTTTATGTCTTTTTGTAAGTTATACTTATCTACTTAAATTTAATGTTTACTTGAACGAAATTGTCCTTAACTATTAGTGGAAATTTTATTGGCTTATGTTTCAATATTTATGTTATTATCTATTTTGTGTAATTACAGCTGTTTTTTTCCCCAATGAATAAATAAATAAATAAAGATTTCAAGTTTCTAGACTTAGGGCTTTAGCCTGTGCATTGATTTATCAGTCATTCATCAGTTTTTCCTTTTATATATTTAGATTTACGGAAAAATGTGTATTCTTTCGGAAAATAAGAAAGAAAAGGCAGAAAATCACATAAAGTCGTAATTTGCAGATAGAATTCAAACACATGAACATTTGGTCGAACGAATTAACTTTTATGTACCCTGTGAAGTGTTCGACCATTTTAGAATCTGATTAAGAAAGTAAAAGTAAAAAAAGCAAGCACACTCACACATATAACAATTACAAAAATTGGCAAATGATCAAAAGAAGGCATAAAATAAAGTTAATTGAGAAATAGTACAAATAGAAATATCAAAATTGTAACTAATACTTCACTTCAATACAAAAGTTTCACTAACTGGTTTGAATTGTGACTGAGTTTAACTAGATTTAGTATTATTATTTTATCATGTTCAGTTATTCACGCGGACAAGTCATGGGCTACGGCTAGTGATAAATAAATAAGAGGTCGCTGGGCAGTTCGCTTTTTGTGGACATCTACCGAATATGAATAATCAATCAAAGTTTTATAGTACAATAAAATAATAAAGAATAGTACATAATTATTTAGTATCTTTTTTAAAAATTATTTTATATTAAAGAAGATCTCGAGGATCTTGAATTCTATTAAGAAACTAGTAGGCAAAGATCGTTAGTTTCCAAAATATAGCGTTTGTTCAAAGTTAAGCCGTTTATTAAGTTTCTGAAGTTAAGTGTAAAAAACAAATTCTATTTTTGCCGTTTGACAGCTGCCATCCGAAATTAAGATCTCGTCGAGACCTATGATTGGTCCCTGCTGAGTTTAGGGTCTGTAGTTTCAGAGGTATGGAAGTATTAAATTTTGACAGCTGTCATCCGAAATGTACGAACCATATTTTCCAACCAAAACTATCAAATAACTAAATCTACCAAATAAATCTGCCAACCAAATCTATACCGACTAAATTTAACAAATACCGGGAATGTACCAGATAATGGTAACTCTTCTCGCAATATATGTAGTTCACGTTTAGAGGTTTTGATTTTTGGTCTTTCATACCTCCGAAGTCCTGATGATGATAAACTCGAAAGTTGCAGCCTTGGAACTAGCGAACGGAACAATAAGCATCGAGAGTCGAACTCACTACAAAATGTTTTAGCGGAACACGTTTCATTACTAAAAATCCAAAACTCAACACACACCTTGTCACATCGATATAAAACACGTAATTTCATTCCATGTCAAAAATTCCAGTGAATGCTTGATGCCGGGCGCCTATGCGAGGACTAGGCCGCCGCCGCCGGCGACTGAGTGTTCGGTGTCTGACGAGGCGTCGCGGCTCGAGCTTTGCCTTCAGAGGCAGTTAGAGGACGACGTGGCCAGGTACCTACTTTATAGTATAAAGTATAAAGTTTATACTTCTGTTATCAGTGAATTGGTGTTAACATTCCGTCATTAACAATCTAGAGGGATACGGGTCCGTATATACGGGAGGCGTATATGGAAACCCTTCCAATCAGAACCCCAGTACTTCTGAGCTGCGGTAGCCTTTATGCGAATGAACACGCAGTTTGTTGGATTAAATGCTACCCTGATTTGAATTCTCTAATGCGGGAGAGGCTTTACAAACGCAATATTAGCGTTATGGATACAAATTTCTACCGCTACTTAGATTTATAGTTCTGTAATGCGGGAGGCATTACAAACGCAATAGTGTTATGGATATGAATTCATGAACATGGGTCATTGAAAATAGGTACTAAGTAAGCGACTGACCAAACAGCTACTCTATTTTCATAACTTAGATCCGCCACCCAAGGGGGAGGGGGAAGTATCATCATCAGAGCCTATTATCGCTCGCTAAGGTTCCAGAAACACAGACTGCATTCCAGCTACAAATTCGCATTTGGATGCAGTTGAAGCGCAACTAACCAGGAGAACTGCATCCAAACTGCGGATTTGCAGCTTTCTTGCAGTCGAAATGCAGTCTATCTGGACCCTTAGCTCGCTCAACTCTAGTCTCTCTTTCTTGGCACGTGATGCTTGCGATATAAGATCGATTAGCATAGCGCAAAAACCTCTCCCGTGTTTCAGATCCCACCTAAGTATTTTTATGCCTTTTAAGGATCTGAGTAGAGGAAGTTTTTGATTATGAAGTCTTGAATACTACACCGCAAACAATACCCGAATCAAGATCGTTCGTGACTCTGAAGCGCGGAATGGTTTGAGGTAACTCTCTGTGAATTAATGCTAGTAAACCCTGCCGCAGCTCAAAAGTACTGAGGTTCTGAATACTGGAAGTGTTTCCATAAATGCGTACGGGGAGTGTGAATGCGTGTTATTGTTACCAACAACCACATGCTCTTTGTTTAATCTTTACTTTTAGGGTTGCCACCATAGTAAATAAACCAGCCAAGTGCCACTCGGGGTCACACAAACAGGGGAACACCAGAACTTAAACTACCAACAGAACAAGACCTCGTAGTACATACTTTGCTCTAGGTGAATAGAATTAAGTCAACTTATTCTGGACCAATGAAATTTATTTCATTTTTCCTGTGGGAACGGAGGACTTAAGATTTTCTCAAAGATTTTCCTGTAATCTATACATTCAACCTCATGTACTGTGATTTTTCCAATATTTTAGGCCCAGTAGTTTCGGAGATAAAGGGGGGGATTGGTCAATTTTCGCCTATTTTCTTAAATATCTTAAAAATATTTATCTTAAAATAGTCTCTAGTAGATATGTTATACGATATAGTTTGCAAAACTTTTTTTTATACTTTCTAATTTACCCCCATAAGTGGTCCCCTTGTTTTAAATTAATTAATTTACGTTACATGTCCGTCTTTGGGTCATATATGTACCAAATTTCAACTCAATCGGTTCAGTACCAACCAACCAACCGCGGTCCAACCGCCTCCGTGGCGTTATGGTCAGTCCATTCGCTTCACACCAGAAAGTCACGGGTTCGGTTCCCGGCGGGATTAACTTTGTAAGACTCGGTTTGGTTGGTGGTTGGGCAATTCATAGCCCGCATGGCTAGCTATCATCATCTTATCTCAGTCTTGCCGCCGAACATCAGCATAGATGTGATCCGACTTGAAGATAAGGTAGCCAGATCCCCATTGCATTGGGGAATCTTGAGAAGCCCGCTTCCATCTTCGGCATCATCGTCACTTACCATCAGGGAAGATGATGCCAAGGGTTTACCAATAGTAGATTTAAAAAACAGACGACGACGTTTGACAGACGGACGGACAGACAGACACACGAGTGATCCTGTAAGGGTTTTCTTTTTTCTTTTTGAGGTACGGAAATCTAAAAACAAAATGTTTTCTCAAAAATAGCTCTTACACTGTATTTCACTATAACTATAAATGGCCCAGATACATTGCAAGTTTGATATTGTTCTACGCTATTCTATGTTGATTTCTGTATGCCAGACAGTGATAGCTAGGCGAGAAATTATGCACAGTGTGGCTGTACAATTTTGTTGAAACTCTCTCCCTGTTTTGGCGATAAAATTTGGTCTAGTTTCACTCCTTTTCGTTTGTGCACTTTTTTATCCACAATTGGTAAGCCCTGGGCATCATCTAACATCTCCAAGCTAGAACACATTAATGCTAATAGCCAGGCGTGCTTACACAATGCCCTTCCACCAACAAAACCGGGTCTTACAAAGTTAGGCTCGAAAATGCTATGGCTGTTATATACTTGCAAAAATGAAAAAAAAACCCGCTGAATTTCTGCTTACATGTCGCCAGCACTAAATTATTATGCCTTGTGAATTGATTATTACTGATGTAGGCCTTTGTTATCCTCTCTATAACTTGCTATAACTGTTATGCTAGCAATAATGAAAAAAAAAATCGCCAAATCTCTGCTTACATATCGCCAGCGCTGATTGATTACTGATGTAGACCTTTGTTTTTCTCTCTGTAACTTGCTATGCTATCATACTGGCAACAAACAAACAATCAGTCCTGAAAAAAAACCGTTGAATTTCTGCTCACAAATGCCGCACTAATTGAGCACAAAATTATTATTACTTGTAAGTTGGCGATTACTGATTACCTTTGTTTTCCTCTCTATAGCTTTATATGGCTGTTAAACCAACAAAAATGAAAAAAAATATTTTAAAATTTCTGTTCACATATCGCCAGCACTAATTGAGCACTAAATTATTATGCCTTGTGAATTGGCGATTAATGATGTAGACCTTTTTTTTATCTATAACTTGTTATGGCTGTATAGCCTAATATATAGAGGGTTTTAGCTTACAATTAATTAACGCCAAAGATTTTTTTCTAGGAGCGTTTAGTATCGTGTATGTTCACAACGCCGTTCGACACCCATAGGCCTAATCAAAGACGCGTGCTTGTGTGGCTCAGGCCCACCGGTGGGGAAGTGAACTCGGCTGCGATACGCATCGCTAAGGTTCAGTGATTAAAGCCGCTACGCGAATGTGAGTTCAGCCCTAGGTTCCGTACATGGAGACACAAGCTAGGGTTGGTCACAGAGGGGACACGGAGTCACCTACCGGTGTTCGCAGCCTTAAGCACTGAAGGGCGTGTTTTATATCTATAGCAGTCCCCGTGGACTGTTGCCGGCACTTAGGCACAAACAATCTACAATTAAAACAAATACACAAGCAATAACAGCTTATCTAGCTACTGACCGGTCGATGCAACTCGAAGTCCTCGTAGGTCTTTCTTTTGTAGGTGGCCAAGGTAGGTAGGTGTCAAGTGTTTTGTGTAGTGAATTGTATATGTATGAACGAATGCCACAAAGACCTAACTCCACTTCAAAGGTGCAGCAATCTTCCTACTAGGAACACCGTGGATGGTCGGCAGGTAGGTACATAACTCGTAACTAACAATAATCCAATAGGTAAGTTACCCACTAAAGTACATAAATTTTTCACTATCCGCTGAACTCAAACGCGGTCAGTTTTATAGGTACAAAGCCGGGTCTGTGGTAGAAGTACAAAGTCACAGAACACACACGCGGCACTCAGCTGACCTTGTGGAATTCCTTGCCTGCGTTAGTGTTTCCCGATTCCTATAATTTGGAGATCTTCAAGGCAAGAGTGAATAGGCATTATTTGATTTTGCGTGTACCATCCTCGACTGCATCATCACTTACCATCAGGTGAGTTTGATCAGCTGTTTCTGAGAGAGGCCATGATAGAGCGCATTAACCTATCACTTCAGGCAGTGTCTGAATGGGGTGATTCCAACCTCGTAAGGTTTAATGCCTCTAAAACACAGGCGTGTCTTTTTTCCGCCAAAAGGAGTCCATTCACCTTGACTCCAACTCTCCGGAATGAACCGATTCAGATATCTGACCACCTGGAACTCCTCGGCGTGGATTTAACACCCAATCTTAACTTCGGTCGTTACATTGAGTCCAAGGCAAAAGTTGCTGCAATGAAGCTGGGCATTCTCTCTAAGGTGAGACGGTACTTCACACCTGGACAGCTGCTTACCTTGTATCAAGCACAGGTCCGCTCATGTATGGAGTACTGTTCACACAATGGATCAGCCCGCTATCAGCTGGATACCTTGGACGCCATCGACCGACGCGCACGGAGACTCATTGGTGACGACGAGCTAGTCAATGACAAGCTCCAAAGCCTTGAGCATCGCCGCAAAGTCGCCTGTCTATCGGTATTCTATCGAATTCATTTCGGAGAGTGCGCGCAAGAACTTCACGACCTCATTCCCCCTGCTCCATTCCACCGTCGGTCAACGAGACGCAGGGAGGGGTTGCACCCCTTTGTTGTTGATGTTCCACCTTTTCGCACGAATCGTTACGCTTCTTCATTTATTATGCGTACAGCGCAGGAATGGAACTCCTTGCCTGCGTCGGTGTTTCCCGATTCCTATAATTTGGGGATCTTCAAGGCAAGAGTGAATAGGCATTATTTGAGTTCGCGTGTACCATCCTCGACTGCATCATCACTTACCATCAGGTGAGTTGCAGTCAAACGCACTCAAATTTTTAATAAAAAAAAAAAAAGTTGCAAACGCACTCAAATTTTTAATAAAAAAAAAGTCTATAGTCCCTTGAGGCTGTGAAAAAATCAAACTTCTAAGTTAACGTACAAAAAAGATACGGCTGTTTTTTATGCCCCAAGAAACGTATATTTCGACACTCTCAAGGGAATAAAAATTCATAGGGTATTTCCCGTTGACTGAGAACTATGAAATTTGGCAAGTAATGCCGTCTTATACTATAAGTATAGGGAAATAATCTAAAAACTATACATTTGTAAAGAAATGATAAAAAATATAGTCTTTATTTAAAGTACGTAATGAATTATGCTACGAACGGGCGGTTCAAATTTTGAATTGAGTTAATCGTGTCATGTGGCGTATCGTATGAAAGGGCTTCATTGGCACAAGCTTAAACAGATTTTAAATTATTTTTTTGATGTTTAGTTTTCGATTTATGACGAAGAATGGTAAAAATATCTTCACTTTTTTATATGTATAGGTAGGTACCTAATAATTTTGGCGTATGTAGTACCTAACAGTTTGCACTGTAATGATTTATAATATGTACCTACAAATTTGTACGGAACCCTCGGTGGGCGAGTCCGACTCTCACTTGTCCGGTTTTTTGTTAGTAAAATTGGGGAAAACCTGCAATTAGTCATCTTTTTAATGTTCACCTATAGCTATAAACTTCTCTAATAAAATAAATAATAAATAATCATAATAGCTGAAATACGTCCCCACCGAGCCTAACCTGAATTAGAGCGATCGGGCCTTAGTCGACCACGCGGGCCCAGTGTGGATTGGTCGACTTTACACACAACCTTCGAGTTTCTTTGCAGCCGTGTGCAGGTTTCCTTACGATGTTTTTCTTCACAATGAGAGCGGCGGATAAACGTACATATGAAATCGAAATAATATGATCATACCAAACGATCCAAGAAAAAAATATCTTGCCGCATTTAATGTAAGCTGAACCACTTTTTGGATCCTCTATACAGTGTGTATCGGATAGGGTTACCCATATTTTAAGGGAATGTAATTAATACACCACATTTTATCGACGAAAACCCCCCCATTAAGGAGTCGCATCTTTCTCCCCTCGAAATGGCAGCCATTTTCATTTTCAGTTTAAATTTTTTGTAGCTGTTCATGAAAAATATGTTTTTTCTTGAATTAGCAGCAGTACAGACTTCAAAATAGTCTCTTGAAAGGTTATTTAATTTCTCTGATGATACACATATAAAATAAAACATTTAAGGAAAAAACGCAAAAAGTTTAAAGAAAAAAAATGTCTGCGACACGTATAAAATACATTAATTTTCTTATGTAGGTATCGTTTTAACAACATTATTACCTATTTTTTTTTCGCTTTGTTCCAGAATATTTGATGAATCAATTTACACAGATCTTGAAGTGGTATGCGGGAAACTAAAAATACTAACACATTCATGCATATTAAAAGCACGAACAAATCAATTTTATCATAAGCTTCAAACTGTTTTGCATGCGAATATTAGTAGAGATAATTTTGATGAAATATATTCATTCGTAAGGTAAATAAATTAATAATATTTTCTAAATATGTAAACATTTTTGTCTTTAATTATCACTACTACCTTTTATTATTTTATATGCTTTGAAAAAATTTGATATTTAATAATTTTTTTCAGCGACGCATATACTGAATGCAATATAAAACACCAGGAGGAGGAAATTGTCGCCTATCTTGATACTTTAACAATATTGAAACCAGTTCCGAACAGCGCGCTAATTGGAAAATCGGATTGTGAAGATACAGACGTGTTTGTAACACCTACATGTGACATAAGTCCTTCACTAGAAAACACATTTCAGAATTTAACTGTTAGTCCTAGTACGGGCCTTATAAAGAAATATTATGCGCTAGTACCCATTGAAGGCAATATATTGGAAAAAGAACTTATAGAACAAGATACCCTTTCTAATGCATTTCAGTCATTGAATAAAGATAACCTAACGTCACTTAATAAACCCAGTTCTTTATCTTTAACTGAAATTTTTTCTAGTCATAATTCCAAAACAGTCAAACATTCCGGTAGTTGTGATGCTTTAAATCCTAAAAACAAATCTCTAAATATTGGTGAAAAGGATGTAAAAGAATTAAATATAGTACCTAGTCAAACTTGTGAAACCATTGGTGGAACTGAGATACAAGAGAAAGAAGTAGACTCATCATACACTCCAGACAGTTTGATTATAGATGATCCAAGTTCTTCTTCTGACTATTTGTCTGCTGCATATACATTTTCGTCTGGAGTCTGTACCTCCGGCCCGCAAACATTCAATTTTGGGGATATAAGAGAAATGGAACAAAATTATATATCATCTGACTCTGGACTGGACAACGCTGGGTTGTTAGAAAGTCTAAATAGTCACAAAGATGTTATAGTGACAGATATGCCACTAACATCAAGTACATTAGTGGCAGACGATGTACACGACTCATGCTCTAGTTTGTCTCTAGCCGAAAATAATCAGCAAGATACACTCCCAGACATAAAAAACCCTATATCATTGAGTAGTACATCCGTTGAGAGAGACTCTAATGGACAACAAGCTACACCAGTATCAAAAATAATGAAAGATGTAACAGCTGCTATATCATCTAAAGAAGAAAAGCAACGGCAAAATGAAGAAATTGTTATATTAGAATCTTCGTCTTTGTCATCTGAAACCGGTTCTTGGGAATCCATTCTCCTTCCTAAAAGTGTCGAGAAGAATATATGTCAAAAATTTATGACGAAAGAACGTCAAAATTCCAAATTCGTAGGCTTTAAAAACGAGCCCGAAAACCGAGAAGTAAATTGTTGTTCACCATTTAAATCAACGTCATGTTTCATTGACGCCTCTAGTTTGGTAGATGAAGAAAATGCTTCAAAAATACAAATTGATGTAGAAGAAGGAACTAAATCAGCAAATATTCCTGCACCTAGTCAACCAATACTTTGTTCAACAGTAAGACCTGATATAAGTCCAAATGACTGGTCAGAAGGTATTGAGAATGATGATTCCTTAGAAAATTCAAATCATAAAGATCCAGACTCTATACAAAAAGATTTATCCCCAACAATATTCGATATGACACCCATTACAGAAGATTCCTTACATACCAACCCATTTGAAAAAATAGAACAAACTGATAGTGGGTTTACAAGAAATACAGACATTACAAGACATTCAAGCTACGTTGCTGAAAAAGACCCTTCACTTTCGACAAACACGTTTTGTTTTACTAGCACGCCTAATAATTCCATAATGTCTTTAAAGGTTTCCGAATTGAGGTGTCAAGAAAATCAAATAGATGTGAAATCAGTATCACGCGAAAGCTATCCTCATTTAAAAATGTTAAAAAATTTAGATTTTTCTCCCATTGTGGGTGAAGGTGCCTCAGTTAAGGACCATTTGCCTAGTACGGGAAGTCCTTTAACGAGACGTAAAATTGAAAATATACCTATAGTTTCTGGAGGTCATATACCAGAGTTACAGGAGACAAGCAGTTTGGAGAAAACAAAATCTAAATCATGTAATACATCTGCTTGGGTGGTAGATATGTCTAGGAGTACAACTGTTAAAAAACCAGGCGACAAAAATTGCGACATTTTAAAAAATGATTCTAAATACGGAAGCCTCGAAAGTTGCAATAAAAGCAGAAGTTCAGTAGATTCCGATCTAAGTGAGAAATCTTGCCAAAGATTCTTCATTGATTTGTCAACGTTGCCAGATCCTTTGCCACCCAAGAAGGATAATGAATCTGAAAGTGCTGAAAGAAGAAATATTTTTTCAATTTATATAGACTTCAGTGACCAATCTAAGCCAAAAGAGATGCCATCTAGATTAACATCAAAAAAAAATAATGGAAGTGAAACTAAAACCACATCCAACATGAAAATTGGGAATGGTATGTTCTTTTGCACACCTTATTCATACACCTTACATTTTGTATCGAATGTAAATAGTTATTTAATGATACATGGGTGGTAAAAAAGTAAATAACAAACGAGTGGCATTTGTCCAGTGACCATTGTCAAGAGTTTGTTGTTTACCTTTTACAGCATGGGTCATACGACGTTTTTCAATGCGGTTGTGAGAAAACAGGTAAAATAAAAAAAGACCGTAATACAAAACCAAAATAAATTTGTACATACCTTTCAAGGTTTTACGAAAATTGCGCCATATTTTAGCTAGGCACATGTACGCATGCATAAGTTTTTTAATATTACCATAAATAGATTACAAAATGGCTTGGGATAACATTAATGTAAGCATTAAAACCTCATTGGAAAATATCTTATTCCTTGGTGTAACCTATGTTCTTAATATTCTATCTATCTATCCTTTCATTTTTGGCTTCTCTTTTAGAATTCTGCCAATATTTATTATCTTTTCTTCACAAAGATATAACCCTAAGGAATCTAATCAGCTAAAATTATGTACTAACCTCGCGGAGAAACAACCTTTCTCTTTTAAAATTTTCTTTTCAAAAGTCTTAAAGAAGTTTTGCATCTTTAGTCATTATTATTTTTTCTTTACTAGAAATGTTTTGTTTCTCCTAGCTAGAAATTAAAAAAGTGACAAAGTAAAATTCACGTGTGCGTTAAATAAATTTTTCGCACAAAAAACTAGCATATGAAGTACCACTTTTTGAGCAACTGTATTGATAAAAAATATGGTGAACGACTCACTGACTGAGTCGTGCTTATTACTAAGAAATTTTAAATCACAACAAAAAATTGGACTCTCCATTCATAATGTCTGATTGGCTGATCGATAAAAAAAATTAAGCATTGACACAGTAAATTAATTTATTTTAATTGTTCTTTTGGAATGATAATCAGATCAGATACCTCAGTTAAGGGATCATTAAGGGATATATTTACCAGTTGATTTATAGTTATAGAATATAATCTTTAATCAAAATTTAGAGAATAGTGACGAATAATTTATTAATGTGGACGATTATAATGACACGTTCGTGGAATATGTCTAAACGGTCGGGTCAAAATTTTTTAAAACTTGCTGTTCAAACAGAACCAAAAAAATCTCGGAGTTCACCAGCAACCTCATGGAAGAAAAACGCAGATTAGTTTCGCAGTCCCCTGAAGACGCTACTCAGTATCGGCAACTAAACAGGCTGATCTTCAAGTCCCTGACTTGCGGTTTTCGCCAGTATAATACAAATAGTATTAAAGAGGCGATTAAAAACAACAAATACTCAAAAGTGTTCGCGAGAGATCTGTCTGTTAGACAAAGCCAATTGACCAAGCTGAAGACTGAGGAGGGCAGAATCTATCGTCTAAGACTTAAGTTCCTCGAAGAAGTTGAGAAGTTCTACAGACAATCGTAAACGACCACACGTCTGCCTGTCAGCGAACTGGCTAAAGAACCAAGGCCCAAATTAATCTGACACTATACCGAAGATATCCCAGACGTCATACTGTACGAGATTAGAATGGCGCTCAAACAGCTCAAGAACAATAAAGCACCGGGTGATGATGGAATCATGGCTGAGCTTCTGAAAGCAGGTGGAACACCGATACTTAAGGCTATTCAGAAGTTATTTAATTCCGTTATACTCGAGGGACAAACGCCTAAGGCATGGCACAAAGGTGTGGTCGTGCTTTTCTTTAAAAAGGGTGACAATACCCTGTTAAAGAACTACAAACACATATCTCTTCTGAGCCATGTCTACAAGCTGTTTTCGAGAGTCTTTACGAATCGTTTCGCACGCAGGTTTGACGACTTCCAGCCTCCAGAACAAGCCGATTTCCGCAAAGGCTTCAGTACTATAGATCACATACATACGCTGCGGCAGATTATACAGAAGACTAAAGAGTACAATCAGCCACTATGCTTAGCGTTCGTGGACTATGAGAAAGCCTTTTATTCGGTCAAAATTAAGTATTTGTATGAAAACGCCACCATGGCAGCTCGCTTCCAATACCAAAACTCGGAACCATCGTGCTGCAGCGAGAGATGTAACAGGGAGATGTCATACCTCCAACTGTTTACCGCCGCGCCGCCCTGGAAGATGTGTTTTTTTGTTCACAATTGTTAAGCCCTTGGCATCATATCACCTGATGGTAAGTGACGATGAAGCCGAAGATGAAAGCGGGCTTACCAAGATTCCCCAATGCAATGGATAACTGGCTATCTTATCTTCAAGCAGGAACACATCAATATTGTTAACACTGATGTTTGGCGGCAAGACTTAGATAAGATGGTGGTAGCTGGCCAGGTCGGTTTAGAAAATGCCCTACCACCAACCAAACCGAGTCTTACAAGCTGACCCCACCGGGAATCGAACCCGTGACTTCCTGGTGCGAAACGAAGGACTAACCATTACACCACGAAGGCGGTTAAAATGTTTTAAGCTTTTAGACTGGGCTGGACTAGGCATCAATATCAACGCGAGTACATCACCCACCTTCGATTCGCTAACGATATCGTAGTCATGGCTGAGACTATGGACGACTTGGCACAATGCTGGATGGCCTCAGTAGAACCTCTCAACAAGTAGGTCTTAGAATGAACATGGACAAGACGAAAATTATGTCAAACTTCCGTGTCGCACCTACTCTTCTGAAGATTGGAAGTTGTTGCCGAATATGTGTACCTGGGAAAAACAGTCCAGTTAGGTAGGTCCAACTTTAAGAAAAAGGTCAATCGCCGAATCCAACTGGGCTGGGCAGCTTCACGTCCCAAACACCGCAGTGTCTTAAGATCAAGGTCTTCGACTAGTGTGTGTGACACATGGAACTGAGACATGGTCGCTCATAAGAAGGCTCAAGGTCACCCTAATGGCAATGTAGCGTGATATGATCGGAGTTTCTATGCGTGGTCGAATCAGAAACGAGGTGATCGTAGTAGAACAAAAGTAACCGACATAGCTCTCAGAATTGCTAAACTTACGAGTAAGTGGCAGTGGGCGGGGCACATAGTTCATAGTAGTACAGATGGCCGTTGGGGTAGTTAAGTTCTAGAAAGGCGACCGCGCACCGGAAAATGTAGCTTAGGCAGGCCTCCCACTCGGTGGACCGATGGCCTGGTAAAGATCGCAGGAAGCCGCTGGATGTGGGCATCGCAGAACCGGCCGTCGTGGAAATCCTTGGGGAAGCCTATGTCCAGCTGTGGACGTCCTTCAGCTGATATGATAATGATGATGAATTTATTAGCTGCTCACTTCTTTTTATTTTTAGCATCAAGTCAAATCATTGCACCAGATGGAGATGTTAGTAAAACTTTTGAAGAGTATGAAAGTCTTTGTAATGATCCTAACATGTCCGTTTCGGATATAATTGAACGCGTAAACATACGAAAGAAATGTTTGAACAAGGGCGATTCGAGCAAGAAAAGTATGCAGACTGTAGAAGAAGAAAACAAACCAAGAGACAAACAACGATGCGTAATTGAAAATGATGTTTCAATAAACAGAAAAGGCGAAAGCTTTGTCAAATTATCAGATCTTGATAAACCAGTAGAAAAACCTGAATCATCATTTCTGGTAAAAGTCTCTGATGTTCGAATGACTAGATCGATCCCTGATACCAACTGGGCAGAAAAGAGTGCTGCCGCGTTGAGATCATTTCACTCAGAAAATGCTGTAAGTTTAAATAGACTGTTTCCGCATTTAAAAAATGAATTTAGCAAAAGTATGCCCGGCTCTCTATCTACGAGAACAAGGTCCCCACTTAGGTTCGGGGCCGCAGCGAGCCCTAACGAAAAAGATGCGCTGAATGAAGTGACATCGGATAATATGTCAGAAATAAGCAGCGTACAAAGCAGCATCTGCCGGTCTGTTGTAGGTGAGTATATATTGATTCCATAATTATTATTTCATATGTCACTAACGCTATAGTCTCTCCATCGGTGCCGAATTGACTATCGATGTATCGAGGTGTGCTTATGTGAAGTGGTTATATGAAAACGTAACCATGTCGGTTCGTTATCAGGACCAGAATTCGAAACATCCGACTGCATGGAGGGGTGAGATAGGGAGACGTTATATCTCCGAAGCCCTTCATCACCGCACTGGAAGTGTTTTAAAGCTTCTACACGGGGATAGACTCGGCATCAATCTCAACGGCGAGTAATCACCCACCTTCGATTCGCTGATGATATCGTGGTCATAGGCTGAGACCCTGCTGGAGGACCTAGGTATATAGCTTTAAGGCCTCAGTAGTGCCTATCAACAAGTGGGTCTTAAAATGAATATGGACAACATGAAAATTATGTCCAATGTCCGTGTCGTACTCATTCTGTTGACGAATATATATACCTGGGATAAACGTTAAGTTGACCAGGTCCAACTTTGAGACAGAGATCAATCGTCGAATCCGACTTGGCTGGGCAGCATTCAGAAACTTTCGCAATATTTTTTACGTCTCAAATACCGTAGTGTCTCAAATTTAATGTCTTTGACCAGTGTGTGTTGCTAGTGTGACATACGGAACTGAGACATGGTCGCTTACGATGGGCCCCATATGATGGCTCAAGGTCACCTAAAGGGAGTCGGAGCGAGCTATTCACGGAGTTTCCCTACACGGTCAAATCAGAAATGAGGAGATCCATAGGGGAACCAAGGTAACCTACTTAGCTCAAGTTTCGCTTTACCTAAGTGACAGTGGGCGGAGCACATAGTCCGTGGAAGTGGAAAGGATGGCCGTTGGGGCAGCAAAGATCTCGAGTGGCGACCGCACATCAGAAGACGTAGCATAGGCAGGCCTTCCTCTCCTTGGTGAAGATTGCGGGAGGCCGCTGGATGCGCGCGGCGTAGGATCGGTCGTCGTGGAAATCCTTGGGGAAGGCTTTTGTCTAGCAGTGGACGTCTTTTAGCTGATATGATTATGATGGTGGTGATGTCACTAGTCGTAGAATCATATAATGCAAAGCCTAACTGAATGGCAGTGTTGTGCGTTCCGACGCGGCTGGTGAGAGGAGATAGCCAGCTCGGTTGTCGGCACAGAAGGCAATCCATCTTGACGTCTAAGATCTGCAAAGCACTGATTACTTCTTTGCTGTTACAGATGCCTGTTGTCGGTGTTTTGCCAACTACTAAAATAAAATAAATTAGCCAAGTGCGTGTCTGATCACATGCAAACTAGGGTTCCGTGGTCAATTCACGAAATAATATTAAATTATCATTATTGATTCGTGTTTTCCAGTAACATATACAAAGGTGGACTTATCTCTATAAGAGATCTCAAAACAGATATCATAACGTAAGGTTGTCTGAAAGAGATTGCTCTTAACAATAAGACCGCCTAATATACAAGTGTACATCTCATATTACCTTTTCCTAAGAATTTGCTTTAACAAACTATATTTATGTGTACTAAAAGTATAAATAAATAAATAAAACAAATTTATATTTTACATATTTTAAAAACGGACTAAGACGTATTTAAGTAATTTATCCTTTTACTTGTTAAACGTCAAACATGGGGCGCATGCAATAAACTTAAGTGAACTATTCAAGCATCAATTATTTACGAATTTGTATTTGTATTGAATTACTATAATTGTATGGGGCCCACATCGTCTTATGTAAAAGCGCTCTGAAGCATAGAGTAAAGCGAAATTTTGAAAACATTTCAGAAAACAGCACCACAGAAGAAACAAGTCAAACATCTAGTCTCACATGCAATTCTCAATCTCGATTAGGTCAAGACCTGCTGCGTATGTTTCTGGAAGAAATAGTTCCAGATGTGATCGTTGAGGTCTCCGGGAAACGTATCAAAGCACACAAGTGTATTCTCTCGTCCAGGTGCGTTGAGTATCCTACAACTTCACCTTCTTTCTATCTTTGCGGTTCAAAGTTTACCTGAAGACTGGAATTGTCTCATTCCAAATACGGGCGCTTTTTTGGATTCGTGTAGTTAATATTGTATATTTTACAACCTACTTTAGCCTTCGTGGGATTTGTTTGTATTCCAATCAAAGTTCGAGTGAAAATGGATTTTATTATTATTTCAGGTGTCAATATTTCGCTGGCATTCTTAGTGGTGGTTGGGTAGAAAGCGCTGGAAACGTAATTGTGTTACCACCGTAAGTAACTTATCTCTAATTCTTGAGTACTACTACTTATATTCTATGCAAAAGCATCAGGTTCTAATAATAGATTATTGCAGAGGCCGGGATATCAGGTTGAGTATGAGTTAATGACATGAGTCGTAACGCCATTAAAAAATGCATAAAAAACACAAATAATAAATTACGGGTCACTTTGACGTGCAATAAGTATTAAGTAATAAGTGTTCAAATTTTTTATGTCACTGTTACAGTCAGGAGCTTTAATTTGGGACTCACCTACCTAAAGATATTTCAACCAAACAGAAGAAAAAGAAGCAGTAGGATTAAAATATTTTACAAACGCAATCTTTGGAAATTTCATTATCTCTTAACGAATGATTTTTAACGCATTTTATATTTAAGACTAAGATGCGTCAATCCGAGCAGGTTGATACATGTTAAAATAATATCGAAATAATATCTAACGTAATATATATTTATTTAAGTTCAAATCAATGCGGGCTTCAGCGCGGCTGTTACGTTGAAACCGAACGCCCAATTCTCGATTTTTACATGTTGTTATTACTTTTCTATACTTTCAAATATGTTTAAAAAAACTATTTGGTTTCGAGAAATTTTGTAATTAACGCCAAAAACAGGGTCTACAGTTTATTTTTTTACAACTAAAGTGGTAATATTTTTAAAATTGTATTCAATGAAATCATTTTTTTATTACTTTAAGTATATAGTAATAGCTTTACACAGTCTTTCAATAATTTGAATTGAATATTGTAATTTGACCTATCTTAAGGCCTTAAATTCTAAAATTATACATACTCGTAATATGTTAAAAATTACTTCGCTCTTTTTTCGTACGGGGCAAAATCTCTCCAGTTGTTGTATGAAAATCCATTCATGGTGTGTTTAGAACAAAAAAGTGACCAGGAAGGCGATACGCAAATTATTTATTGGCATGTTTGAAAAAACGCTCTGTACATAAATTAGATACTTCTCTTATTCAATATTCAAAGAAATTAGGCATAACATTTGCGCGGATGTTTAAAGAAATTATGTTTTACAGGTTTTCTTTTAACGTGGTTCACTTCGCCCTGTGCCATATTTACTCGGGAGTATCTACGATCCCTGACTCCATAAGTATTGTGGAATTGGCCACCATAGCCGACATGTTGGGCTTAGAGGGCCTTAAAGAAGCCATAATGTTTACCCTTAAATCTAAATATTGCCATTATTTTCATAGGGTGAGTGTTAGCTTAAACATATGCAATACCTTACCCATGATATATTTAAGAGACGATTATATACTTGTTTGAAATTCGTGCTGTATTTTTTTTTATTATATTTCAGCCTTGTCCAGTTTGCACCGCTGGTGTATTAGAATGTTTCCCTCTTTCTTCGGTATATGGATTAGAAGACTTGTACCGAAAATGTTTGCGTTGGATCACTAAATACTTTCCAAAAGTGTGGCCAACGAAAGCATTCGCTACGTTGCCTAAAGAACTATTGGACAAATGTTACCAGCAACATATTGTCAATCTCAACACTGATAACGTCATTGATACAGTTTACGGGTGTGGCATAACTGGTGAGTACAATAAAAAAATATTTTTTTGGTATCTGTGGCTTTTTTTAAGATAAAATGTATTTTGCGTTTTGAAGTGTTTTTAAACACCACCGCCCGTGGCGTAATGGTTTAATCCATTAGCATCGCGGGTTCGATTCTCGGCGAAGTTTGACTTGGACTTTGTAATACTCGGTTTGGTTGGTGGAAGGGCATTTTTGTAAGCCCGCCTATCTAGCTACCACCATCTTATCTAAGACTTGCCGCCAAACATCAATGCCAACAACATTGATGTGTCCAGCTTGAAGATAAGATAACCAGTTCCCCATTGCGTTTGGGATTCTTGGTAAGCCCGCTTCCATCTTCTAAGGGATTAAAAAAGTCTACCTAGATTTATATCTGTCCTTACGAACATAATGCTTAAAAAGTTCTTAGAATGAAATCACACTCATGCATGGCACTCTATACAATACAACAAAACTAAGTACCTACTCATATGCTTGCTTCAAATAAGATATTTAACTTATGTCTGTAGTTTTATGTCTGATTCATAGAAAACTCAAGCCCACGCTCGCGAGCCGCCCCTTCATTTTTATCCTATCATTTTTTGACAGATTTTATTCCATATGTTTATAGCGGTCACAGATTTGTATAACCATATTACCAAATTTCAGTTTTATAGCTGTAATAATCTGAGAAAAACGGTTGTGACATACCGGCAGACAGACAGACGGACATGAAGAAATTATAATAGTTTAGTATTGAAGCCCACTATGTATTAGTTTCGATAATCGGGGTTTGTTTTGTGCGTGCAGCGGCGTCGCTGCAGAACGCGCGCTGGGCGGAGGTGGTGGGATGCATGTGCCGGCGGCTGGTGAGCGCGGCGGCGCAGTTCGCGGCTGCGCGGCTGAGCCACGTGCTGCGGGCGCTGGCCGCGCTGCCCCATGATGCTCCTGCGCCACCGCTGCCCGCGCACCAGGCGCTCGACGACTGCTTCGCCGCAGCCATCGAGTGGGCCCCGCCCGAAGAGGCCTGCCGCGCCTACGCCTTTCTCTGTTCGATCATACAAAACATACCGGAGAGTAATAGCGGCCACATCAAACCTTCCCAAAACAACGTTATCTGTGTCCATGCCCGTGTCTGGCGGATGCAGTGTGAGAGCGCACTAGTCCGCGCCGCACCGCGTGTTGTAGTAACGCAAGCCTTCAAAGAGTTGTCGCCAGATCTAAGAAAACGATTGCGGGAACTAGGTTGCATCATGTATGGTACGCAAGTTTTACCGACTACATCTGCCTCTTTACATGATAAAAAAAGTAACGCGTACAAAACAAATAAAAATGGTTCTTCGATTACTCGCAGCCTAGACGTAGATCATGTACGAGCTTCATTCGTTCCTTACGCGTCGAAGCCGTCACTCTCGATCGCGTCGACGGAAATACTCAAGAGTAACAACGATATAACTGACAGAAGAGCCACTTCGAGCCACCCGCCCAAAATAAGAACAACTAAAGCTCAGGAAGAACGCGCAAAGTACAATTTGATTAAAAACACACAATCCCAAGACCGAATAAACGGCAAAGCTCTAGTAACGCGTTTGCCTTATGAGAATACAAAACCGCGCTACTTAGAGCCTAAATTGTGCAAAGAAAATGTTAAAAAGACACCTAAGAAGGTAGTACCTAAAAATGTTTCGTCCAGTGAGTCGTCCAGGAATTCAAGGAGTCCAATCCAACCGTGCAGCGGGAGAGCGAGCCGCAGCAAGCCGGGAGAGGCACGCGCGCCCGCCGCGCCCGCCGCCGGCGGCCTGTCGCAGGACAGCCTCTCCACCTCTTCGCGCCCGCGCACTGCCGAGCCTTCCACGGAGTCGTTGAGCGAGTCACATATTAGCAACAAATACGCAACTTATACTAAAACGAGGCATACTACTAAGGGTTCTATTGACTGTAAGTACCTCTGTTCAACTGTGTTCGTATTATTATGTATGATACATACTGTAACTGTAGTAGAGTACACATACGAGGTACATGCAGGGTAAAATTGAAACAATTGGCGATATTTTAAGTTAATGATCTGCTGCCGAAACTTAACAACTTTGCCGGATAAAACTTAGGATTGGATAAAAAAAAAAACATTTTCATATAAACATTGATTGATTAATTGATCATTTAGTATGGGAACCCAAAATTTTTGCTTTGATCTTTGGGGGTTTTTTATAATTTATTTTTTTATTTATTCATAATTTAGGAGCGTTTGAATGCAATCTCACCGAATTAAAAAATTCCAATCTAATTATAAAGATGTTTTAACCTGGGTCCCAAAATATTATAAGTTGAGAAACGCTAAACTGGGCAAACGAAGTGATGGTGATCTGAGAGTCGGGCAATTTGGATATGGAGAGAGAAATGCACATAGCCAGCTGCTGGACGACTTTATGAAGAAGGAGGGCCTCCTTGTGATGAACTTCTTCTTTAAAAAGCCTAAACAGCAAAAGTGGACATGGTTGCAGCATCCCAATGGCGTAACAAAGAATGAGATTGACTTCATCTTGTCGACAAGGAAGCAAATATTCAATGATGTCTCTGTGATCTATTCAGTCAAAACAGGAAGCGATCACCGGATGGTCAGAGGCACATTGAATCTAAAAACCAAGCTAGAAAGATGTCGACTGATGAAGTCTACGCTCAGACCAGCTTCTATCCAGCTCCAAAACCCCGAGAGCTTTCAGTTTGAGTTGAATAATCGCTTCGAATGCCCAGGAGATTGCGGTAATGTGGACGATTATAATTGCACGTTCGTGGAAATTGTTGAAACGGTCGGGTCTGAATTTTTTTAAACTCGCCGTTCAAACAGAACCAAAAAAATATCGGACTTCACCAGCAACCTCATGGAAGAAAGACGCAGATTGGTTTTGCAGTCCTCTGAAGACGCTACTCAGTATGGGCAACTTAACAGACAGATCTCTTATACAAATACTATTAAAGAGGCGATTGAGAACAAAAAAGGCTCAAGAGTGTTCGCGAGAGATCTGTCTATTAGACAAAGCCAACTGACCAAGCTGAAGACAGGGGATGGCATGATCATATCGTCTAAGACTGAGTTACTGGGAGAAGTTGAGACGTTCTACGGTCTGCCTGTCAGTGATGTAACTAAAGACCAAAGAGCCAGAATAAGAACATAAGACCGAAGAGTACAATCAGCCACTATGCTTAGCGTTCGTGGACTATGAGAGAGCATATAAGAAAGCCTTTGATTCGATCGAGACTTGAGCTGTGCTACAGTCTCTCCAGCGGTGCCAAAATGACTTTCGATATATCGAGGTACTGAAGTATTTGTATGAAAACACCACCATGTCGGTTCGCCTTCAGGACCAAAATTCGGAACCAAGGGGTGAAACGGGGGACGTCATATCTCCGAAACTGTTCACCGCCGCTCTGGAAGATATTTTTGAGCTTTTGGACTGGGGCGGACTCGGCATCAATATCAACGACAAGTACATTACCCACCTTCGATTCGCTGACGATATCATGGTCATGGCTAAGACTATGGACGATTTAGGCACAATCCTCGATGGCCTCAGTAGAGAGCAAGTAGGTTTTAGAATGAACATGGACAAGACAAAAATTATGTCAAACGTCCGTGTCGCACCTACTCCTCTGAAAATTGGAGGCTCTACACTTGAAGTTGTTGCCGAAAATGTGTATCTGGGACAAACAGTCCAGTTAGGTAAGTCAACTTCGAAAAAGAGATGAATCGTCAAATCCAACTCGGCTGGGCAGCGTTTCGGAAGCTTCGCAATATCTTCACGTCCCAAATACCGCAGTGTCAAGGTCTTCGACCAGTGTGTGTTGTCAGTGATGACATATGGAACAGACATGGTTGCTTACTAGGGGCCTCATAAGAAGGCTCAATGTCACCTAAATGAGTTTATCTGCGTGATCGAATCAGAAACCAAAGTAACCGAATTGCTAAACTTAAGTGGCAGAGGGCGGATTGCTCGTAGAACAGATGGCCGTTGGGGTAGTAAAGTTATCGAGTGGCGACCGCGCACCGGAAAACGTAGCGTAGGAAGGCCTCCCACTCGGTGGACTGATGACCTGGCTGTGGCTGGATGCGGGCAGCGCAGAATCGGTCGTCGTGGAAATCCTTGGGGTAGGCCTATGTCCAGCTGTGGACGTCTTTCGGCTGATATGCTTTGAGAAAATTAGGTCAAAAGAAGATAAACAGCCGATATAATAATTAGTAACACTATTTAGTGTAGTTTCGAAAATTAGCACCATTAACTAACTGTTCCTTGAGATGAACATTTGTCAAACAGTGGAAGTCTTTTGGCTGATATGATGATGAGATGAGCATACTTAAAATCCTAGTGGGGAGGATTGGCCCTCGGTAGGAGGGGGTTCTGGCAGGCCTCCGTCACTCCATGTACTTGCGCGCTATAATAACCTACCGCCCGGCCGAGCGTTCTCGGGCCGTTTGCGGACCCAATTCAGTGCGGTTTTCACAAACGAAGCGCATGCACGTATTTCAATTTAAATCGTTTCGTTCGTTCGTACGCGTACCTACGATGCCGTCTGGTGCCTTATGTGCTGTAGATGGGTGCAAATCAAGCAAAAGAAGAGATAAACACCTAACATTATTCCATTTACCTGTCAATGAAGAAAGTTAAGTGATAAACTATTACTATTTTTACTATTAAAATTATTTTTAATACTAGGTATACTAAGCATTAGCTAGTTCTCTTTATTACACTGTGGCATTAGCTTGCCTTTCAGACACAGATTAACATTTTTTTGTTACATAGAAACGTCATACTTACCTTAAACACTATTTTAACAACGTTTAAAAAGCTATTTTTATTAAAATAAAATTGTGATAATATGTGAGTCGCAGGCGCGGCGACCTGTCTCAACTTGTCGTGCTGTTAGCGCACACAAACACTTGTGACATAACTATTTAGTAATCTGTGCTTGTGGTTCGGTTTTATGCGATTTGTAAAAAATATACATGCAGAATTTTTTCTATGAGGAATTTCAAAATTATGAGATAGAGCAAAGCGCTCTTAGGAACCGTGATCTCAATTTTAGAGAAAATGAAAATTGCGTGTTAAAAAAGAAAAAATGATAGGTCCTGGAGTATGTAGGTACTCCGGAGATATGACTTTTACTTAAAAAAAATATTTTTGTTATTTCGATTGTATATCACTATACAAACTTAAAATTGTACGGAGACCATAGGTCTAAAGTTGCTAGAAGTTGTTGAAATAAACGTTATAAATAGTGTGTGGAAACTAAACTTACTGACCGATTTTCAAATGAAAAAGGAAAAAAAGAAAAAACATGCTGACTTAAAAAAAAACAAGTTGTGTGCTGCTAACATTCATTAAATGCATAATTCAGTCAATTAATAAAATAATAATAGTAATAATGCTCTTTGTCTTTCCATAATGGCCTCTCGCTCAGTATTGCTAAGATATCTACAGACCTATCGTTTTTTTTTAGGGTTCCGTAGTACAACAAGGAACCCTTATAGTTTCGTCATGTCTGTCTGTCCATCTGTCCGTCTGTCCGTCCGTCCGTCTGTCCGTCTGTCCGCGGCCTAGCTCCTAGAGTATTAGTAGTTAAGAGCTGAAATTTGGCAAAGATATATATAATAATAACGCGGAGAGAACTGTAGAATTTTTTTTTGAAAAAGAAACTAAGGGTACCTCCCCTACAAGTAAAGTGGGGATGATTTTTTTTTTCTCGTCAAACCTAGTCGTGTGGCATACCGTTGGTTAGAGCTTAATAAATTGTTGAGTCTTCTAAAACCATTTTAAATTTTAGGGTTCCGTTTTCGATAAAATTGGCTTGAAAGTGCTGAATTTTGTTGGAGTCGGGTGTCCCCACCCCCTAACAACTAAACCGCTGTATTTAAAAATTTGAAAAAAATCATGAAAGTAGTCTACATTATAATGAATCCAAAAGGAAAACTATCACGGCTAAGTAGGCTTTCTTAGTTTAGGAGTAAGATGAGCAGTTGGATTTGCAAAAAGTTCATAGATTTTCCATACATAATGGTCTTTTAACAATTGCAAATATAGTTTTTTTTTTTAATACACATTTATTTTTCGAAAAAGCCTACCTTCTGTAAGTAAATGTTTTTGTAAAGAAAAATTACTTAAAAGATGTTTGAAGTTATAAAAAAATAAAATAATGCAAAGGGTTCATTTGATATCGTCAAACAATTCTTGAGCTTGCCCAGTGACAGATTACTAAATAATTACCCAGTGTTATAGTAATAATAAATTGATAAATATGAATACCCTACACTACCCTACATACACTACACTACACTACCCTATACTACCCTACACTACACTACCCTACCCTACCCTACACTACCCTACCCTACACTACCCTACCCTACTCTACACTACACTACACTACACTACACTGCCCTACCCTACCCTACATAAGAACCTTCTCCTGACAATAACGAACTCGACAAAAAAGAATTAGCCAAATCGGTCCAGCCGTTCTCGAGTTATGCGCTTACCAACACATTTTGCGATTCATTTTTATATTATAGATAGATAGATAAATGATACAATTTTAAACTACCACCTATAAGTCAAAACATATTCACAGTTCTCAATAACATAGACACAAAAAGTTATGTTAATTTAATTTTATCGAAGAGGCAGCCCTGCGATCGCGCGGTATGAAGCAAGTACTGCGGTTGCTGACGCGATGGAGTAGGCTATTATAGCAGTAGGTATTGGAAATTTACTACTGAGTGAAGTATCTGTTACGTAGTAACTAATTAGTAATCTGTGGTTCTGGTGTCCCTTGCCCTGGTTTTTTTTCCATTTTACATAAAAACTACCTGCCAATTAGGAGTAACTATCAGTTGTCATATTAATCTACTTTGAATTACCTGAACATACTACTATAAGTATAAGGATATTATAAATGTCAAACTTCGGCTGAACTAGGAATTGATTATATCCTAGAATAGGATAGATGATACGTTTTATAACGATAATAGGATATAGGATACGTTTTATAACGCTCGTGCGGCTCGCGCAACGCGTACGCGCACCCTCGATATCCACGCGGGAGAGGCCGCGGTCAAAACCTAGTAAATACTAAATTAATGTTGATTTGATGAATATTTTTTTTAATGCGACTGTCGGCATTGATTGAAACTTTGTAATTTTTTTTTCCTTTTGTTTAAATTTATGCAGAAACGACAAGCATAATCTACGAAAATCTTGAAACATATTAAACCTTATGTTTTTACCTAAATAGCAAGACCTAGTTGATTGTCGTGCTGCTGGGTTACCGCCGTAATGTATTGATTTTAATGAACGTACCCATCTTCTGAACAACTGTGGCTAAGGAACTTGGGGCTTGACTTCCCCCGTCTCGCCTCTCGGCCCCCGAGCGATTGCCCTGTCTATACTCCGTCTCGACGACTGTGTCGATTCTTAAGTTAAGACTGTGACCTGCGCGTACTGTTTTCTTTGCAACAGTAACACAGTGCCACAGTATAGGACACGTTAATGGGGGCTCGTACACATCACACTGAACAACTACGAGTATTCTCAAGACATGAACTGTAAGCTCGGAAACCAATGCTTGTACGACTATCAACTGTCTTGTTTTTTTACTTAAAATGATGAGGTTCGTAGTGAAAGTTGTTTTCGTGTATATTTGAAAGAAACAATATATTTTTCAAAGTTTTGTGAAATGAGTTATCGTCGTAACAACGTAATTTTCATAAAGGGAGTTCTTTAATAGCGTGCAAGCCTTTAAGGGTAGGCTCTACTCATCAAACTGAATAATTTTCTCCAAAGAACATATTTTCGCTAGTTTTTTTTGGACTTTTCATACAAATTGACCCACCCGATCCATCAACTTTGTATGAAAAATTCAAATTTACTCCTCCTTGGCGTAATGGTTTAACCACCTTCGTGGCGTCGTGGTTAGTTAGTCCATTCGTGTCACACCAGGAGGTCGCGGGTTCGATTCCCGGTGGGGTTAACTTGTAAGACTCCGTTTGGTTGGTGGTAGGACCTTTTCTACCACCAACTAATTTTCTAAGCCCGCCTAGCTAGCTACCACCATCTTATCTAAGTTTTGCCGCCAAACATCAGTGTTAACGACATTGCTGTGTTCCGGCTTGAAGATAAGATAGCCAGTTCTCCATTGCGTTGGGGAATCTTGGTAAGCCCGCTTCCATCTTCGGCATCATCGTCACTTACCATCAGGTGAGATGATGCTGAGGGCTTACCAATTGTGAATTAAAAAAAAGTCTTCCTTTAACCGCGTGTACGCTATTAAAAATCCTTTATTGATGTTGGGTTACTTAATGTAGATATATAAAATAAGCGAGAAATAAATTCAATTAAATAAGACCCTTGACATTTTGCTTCTGTTACAACATTCCTTTGAAATAAAATAAAAACCACGACGAGGGACACTTATAAATATTGCTGGCTCACCCCCACACCCGGGTTCTATTGTGTTCATCAGCAGGACACCTCAAGGAACAACTCTACTAATTTTCAAACTACACTAATTATTACCCCTGAATATATAAAAATGCTTGGATACTGACACATGTTTAATTTCAATGTGTTTTACTGTGAAACTTATTTTTACAGCCGCTACTTCATCTAACGGCCCAGCATCTCGTCAAATTGTACCCGATAACAAGATCAAAAGCAAAATACCTGTATATTCTAATCCAGCCAAGAAGACAGAACATGTGGATAAAGAAAACACCCTCGAAAATTTACACTTGAATAAAACGGCACCGATCAATAGCAACGTAAACCGCGCCAGCCACCGGAATGGCTCCTTGATGAGCGCGACCAAATCCAGCTCGGCTAAAATGGTACCTAAAAAAGTAAAGGACTCGCCCAAAGGGAGCCCGCGGAGTGTCCGAGCGATGAAACGCGCACAACCGCCGCCGCCTCCGCCGCTGCCGCTGCCCGACATCCCGCCCTTGGAGCGCTCCGGCACATTCCTGAAAGACGAGCCAATGTTCGGTGACAAGACCATCGACATCGATCAGCCGAGTAGTCCCAATTCCAACGAACCTGCAGAGAAAAACGTGTAGATATTGTTTTTGCCTATGTAGGTAAAACGAGGAGTACTAGTTTGATTATTGGTGATCAATATTTGTCGTCGGGTGGATGAGCATATTTGTGGTAAAGTTCAATAAAAGAAAATCCGTATCGTTAGAAATTTAGTAACAAAGTATGTGTAAACGACAGTCTCTAGTAGACACAGTCGTATGGAACAAATTTTGTACTATCTACCTACTTAGTACCTCATTGGATGGTATCGGGGAAGGGTACCCCAATAGATTAAACTTCAGATTACATAACTATCAAAGTAGAAAAAAAAATGCTACCGAATCAATCATTTGTCTTTCGGAATCCTTTTACCTAAAAAAAAGTACCATTACCTGCCTTGCGTTATCATCATTCTTCAACTCATCTTCTTACTAGCTAGCTACTAGTTATATCTCCGTAAAGAAAGGAGGAGACTTAAGCCATGGTTGCCATGCCTCTGCGCACAGGTGTAATTAAACTAAAGGAACCATGGCGTTGGCTTTCTAAGTTTTGGACCAAATTACTGCATCTCAAATGCATTTAGCTCATCTCAGTTTTCTACACTATAACCAAACACCTGTAGTTTTGATTATTCTACGTGTTTTCTTCTAATATGCAGCAGGTAGGTTTACGCTTTTATCAGCTTCACCAGACGATCGAGGTGGCTCTCGTTGTTGGTGATAAAGTATGTGGCATCTAGTTAAGGCTAGTGTCCCCGCGGGTTGCCCTTGCGTGACGCATGCAAATGTAGTTTCGTTCTTAATTAAATTTTATAATCAAAGTTATTGAAACTTTGTAAACATTTTCTAGACACTAATATCTTTGCAGGTGGTTTGTCAGATTTCCGTAAAAAATTAACATATTTAAAAAAATCCTAAATAAATATTTGTATTATTCTTTTTTTTCTACGCAAATCTGATAAACTACCGTGTTAGTACATATTAGTGTCAAAAATGGGTTCACAAAATTCAAATAACCGATTGATTAATATTCAAATAAAAACCAGATAGCCAGGAAATGAAGTCGATGGGCGTCACCCCCTGAAATGCCAGAAATGATGATGATTTGTACACCGCACCGCCCACTACATCTATGAGGTACAATTACCAATTCGTATTAGTCGTCTTGTTGTTCTTGAGAGCTGAATAAAATGTTGATTATTTTAGTTTCAGTTTAGTTGCCATTTATTTAAGTAAGGTAGAAAATAGAGATTTGTGCTTTAAGACCTACTTGAGGTTAATATATTCTATAGGTAGGTAGGTTAATTATAGTATTGAGCGCGCGTGGAAGACTAATTTTACAGCGATTTCTTACAACACAGAAGACCCGCTTTCATGAAAAATATATTTGACTCGCTCTCCATTCAAATAATTTGGTTACACTTCCCTTACCCTCCAACTCCTGCTGGAAAAAATAAGTTATACCAGGAATCGTTTGATCAACATATTCAAGCTTAAAATGTTAATGAATAAGAGTATGATATGAATGAAGTTTTTTAAGCTCCTTGACAATTAAATATAGTTTCATGTAGTTACGCCTGTGACAACTCCAGCTGAACAAATTACCCTGTACAATGTTATCTTATTTAAGTGTTGCGGTAATGTAAGAATGTAAGAATAATTTGTATAAGAAACAAAATATACACATGTACATATTTACGCGCGGCGCCATGTGTGCGTTTATTTGTGTGGCAGTGACTTGGGAGTCGTCGTCCGATTGACACAAATTAAAGCTGCATAATTACAAGCCGCACACATAGCGTCTCGCGTAAAGATGAGTTGAAGTATCTAAACCTATATTTATTTAACTTATATTTTACACAAATCATAAACCCTATGTAAGATGTGACAAAATTAGCCAAAATTATTTTTAAACTTAGGCTTCAAGAGGTATTTAACTATTTATTGCATTAATATACATACTAAAAAAACAGCATAAAAGAAATAGTATATAATGGGCGGCCTTTTTGCTAGGCAGCAATTTCTCCCAGGATACCTTTGGGTAAGAAAACAGCAAAGCAGTCTCTACTCTCCTCTCTCCATAAAATTGAACATCTTTCGCAATCTGTCTTCGCAAAAAAAAATTGGACTCCATACAAATCGATCATCCCGTCGGCCAACTTTGTATGAAGGTTTTTTGCGAATTCAGTATGGGTTTCATATGGAAACTTGTTCTTTTTATATGAGTAGAGTCTAACCCTTACGACTTGCAGACTATAAAAAACACTAATATTAGTTGGAGTCCACATTTTTTTGCACGCCGACTGTAGGTTGGAACTCTTAGTCTCACTGGTTTAAATAGTTTTTGCTAATTTTGTTAGTCCTTGAAATATTTTAATTATACGTAAATTATTAATAATAAAAACTGTTTTATGAAATTATTTATTATAAATTATGTTATTATTAGAGAGTAGATGTAAGTATATTAATGTTTATAGTTTTAATAATATTATCTCTTTTATTGTTAAACCTACGTAAACTGTGAAACAGCTAAATGGCAAAGGATAATAGTAACATATTATGATATCAAAGAAGCAACAAAAATGTACTTGCTTTAATATTAAAAAAATGAGCGGCGAAAATCTTAAAACTTTTAGGCACTCACAATTTGTACCGTACAAGCTTTTATTTGAAAAGAATTTAGAGTAGGCACAATTTTACCTACAATTAGGATTATATTTACGATTCTACTAATACTATTAAAACAATAGATGGTCCTGGGGCCTCGATTCTACCTCCAAAGTTCATCAGATCAAGTTCAGAATACAAAAAGATCTATTGTCATATACACGGCTTCATACCAAAGGAGATTCTTTTTTGTATATAGCGGATGGGCCCACCTACCACAGATTGGGGCGTATAGTAATGAAACGTGTGTTTACACGTGGATCCGGTGATTCGACCCATTAATGGGAACACGGGGAATTTTATTTCCCTGTAGAATTTTATTTCCCTGTCATAATCTCTAGATTACAGTGGTAATTTTAGCTATCTCATCTCACCTAACGGAAAAACACCTATTATAAGTTATATAGCCTCATAGAGCGTCGGTGGCGTAACGGTTAGGGGCGCTACCTCCCATCCGAGAGGTCGTGGTTCGAATACTGCCACGTACCAATGTGTTTTGGAATTCCGATTTCATATGTACGTTTATCCGACGCTGAAGCCGACAGTGAAGGAAAAACATCGTGAGGAAAGCTGCACACTCCTGCGAAAAAACTCGAAGGTTGTGTGTGAAGTCGACCAACCCGCACTGGGCCGGCGTGGTCGCCTAAGGTCAGATCGCCGTAAAATCAGGGTAGGCTCGAGACCCTGGGTGGGCACGTATAAGAGCTGATATGATGATTTGCCTATTAACACCAATCATGATTTCGGTTTCATTTTTGCCTTATCTTTCGTCCAATTATTATTAATAATTATATATAAATTAGTACGAGTGTCAATAATATAGCGCTCGATCGAAGCCCTGGAAGTCGCTCTAGAATCGATTGCAAAATTTGACCCGGACTATCAAACTCGCCGTGAAGTAGAAAAGCTTGTAAAAACAAAAGATCGGCGTTTTGTTGTAAAAGTAAACTAACGGAGTAAAAAAAATATATTATTATGTACCTTTGTCATTTCTTAGGTTTTTTATTGAGTAAGAAAGATATTTAGGGATGTTATTTAATTTAATTAGTAGAAACCCCCACTTTCAGTATTTATGGTATCCTATGCAGGTGTTAGATAAAATAGAGCATATTTTCCACTTTTACTCATAAAACAGAACAACTTTACTAATCGGCTGATAGATTTGTATGAAAAGTTATATTTTTAATTTTACTTAACACCTGTATAGTTTTTTTTTACTGGTGAAGTATGGGGAGATCCAAATCCACAAGAGACGTCTACAAGGAAACTATTTTACGAAAAAAAATTGTGGTTAATTTTGTGGTGAAGTTGAAGAAGTTTGCAGACTACAGATAATCCTTTCCTTCACCTCACGGTGCGGGTGTTGGCAGAAATGGTAGGTTATTATCATAAACCAGAGTAGTTTGCCATATATAGTACGTGAGGGGCTTGATGTTCGGCCGCCCGTATATGACATTTTTCATGTTTAACCAATGATTTTACACTTACCCATACTGCCTCAGTAAAAAAAACCATAGGTCCTGCACAAAAATTGATAATCTATTGGGTTAGGATTTGTAACATTGGTAGGTCCCGTGGTCTTTGTGCACTATAAAAATACATTTTGTTCTGGTGTTTTTAAAATTGTAAAAATAAATTATACATAGATTTTTATTTACATTTATACTAAGGCAGCAAAATGAAATCTTATTTCACATGATCTCATCTTAGCACAGTATTCGTTTTAGTCACGGCTTCTTTGGCCTTCGTTACGATAAATTATGTAGATATGAAAAGCTTGATCTTGTATGAGTAACTATGCATGTACTTATCGTTATCATGCTAAATAAAGAGGTGTTTAATGTCTATAAAACCTGTTTTTACTTTTAAAGAGACTAAGTAGCGAGAGCGTGTGGCGTAAGCGAGCGACGAAGGAGTAATGAGGATTGGTTGTCTTACACTTATAGAGTCCAATGTGTGTGTCTCAACGTCCGTCCGGTGCTCTAGTTTCCAAACTACTGGACGGATTTGGGTTAGGGCAATATCATTTTTATAATGAGCAAATATTTCGAATTTTCCTTGATTTTTTAGGGTTGCCGCCGTATTAAAAAGTAGTTCATATACACTACAGGTGTAACAAAATTGGTGTAGGACCCTTTGACTGGAGATTCTACTCATCGTACTGAACAACTTTCTCCATGGGACCCAGTCAATTCTCAAAAAAAAAATTCTCAGAAAACTATTTTGCCAAGGATGTAAGTCTTTTAGAGAGCGCACAGTCGCCATCAGATATATCGTAGCGGGCGAGTTGTGCTAATACTTATTTCTGAGCGGTGTTAAACTTCAATAAATTATGAACACTAGAAGTTGCTATTAATATTTGAACATCTATTTCGTCATAAATATCTGAGTAGCAGATTTTCCAAAATGTTCTTCACATACAACGCAAAAGGTACCTACTTTTTCCTAAAATGCAACATATTGAAAAATGTGCAGCTCAGATATTTATGACAAATTAGTTCAGATCTAGTATAAAGTTCTACATAATTTATTGAAATCAACACTGCTCAGAAATATTTGAACACCTCGCCCGCTACGGTATATCTGATGACTCTACCTACAAAGGAAAGCTACGAAAATTCCGTTCTGTGCCTTCGTCCTGGACAAATCGTGCAAAGACAATCCAATTTAGTGCAGCGTAACTTTAGTTCAAACACTAGCATAGTTATAGGCACATCAGCTATAAGCTGTTCGCCTATTACAACATAATAATAAAATTCATTGTCAAAGCCGTATTAGACTTGTCATATTTGGGAACACTGCATTAGATTTCGTCATTCAGGAAACTGCAAGAAAATTAACTAGTCAAAAAAATTGCCCCATCTGACCACTGAGAAAACGCCCTTATTCCATTCAATGGTATGTACGTAGCTCCGGGGTTTGGACCATAATGACCACATTTAAGTAGTATCATATGGTCTATAACTAAATACGAAACATTTTTTCCCAATAAAAATTGGCATTGAACTTTAAAAACTGAATCGGCAATTTCTTATGTTTAATCTATATTTTATTAATTGGAACACGTAACAATGAAAATAGGGATAGCGTTGATTGTGTTGTTTAAAATCAGGGTTCGAAGTGATAATTATAACGTTGATAATTATAAAATTAATTGCAAAAACGAAACAGTATTATTACAGTTACCTTTAACTAGCCACGCGCTTTGTCCTGCCATGTTTATCCAGACACGAATTGACGTTTCGTATTATCGTATCGAAACGCATCAAACCTCGTACTCAGAAAGAAAGGTACAAAAACGGAATGGCTGATTATTTATAACCATGATATCAGCCGAAGGACGTCCACTGTTGGACATAGGCCTCACCCAAGGATTTCAACGATGACCGGTTCTGCGCTACCCGCTTCCAGCGGATTACCGCGACCTTCACCACGTCATCGGTCCAACGAGTGGGAGGCCAGCCTACGCTACGTTTTTAGGTGGGCGTTCGCCACTCAAGAACTTTACTGCCGCAACGGCCATCTGTTCTACGAGCTACGAGCCCCGCCCACTGCCACTAAAGTTTAGCAATTCTGAGAGCTATGTCGGTTACTTTGGTTTTCCTACGGATCTCCTCGTTTCTGATTCGATTACGCAGAGAAACTCCGTAATCCGAGCAGACTAGGAAAATTAGCAATACTAATTAATATAGTTCCAAAAGTTTTAGGATTGTGTAGGGGTAGGTCCTCTAAACAAGGTCTAATAAATTCCTCTCGAATACACGCGCCGCCGCTATGGGGGGCTTTAAAGGTACCTTTTGTCAGTTTCTCGATTGTAACTCGTAAACGGTGGGTCTTAGCGTCAATATGTTTAAAAAGCAATTATAGCTTATAAAATTTTCCACAACTTTGGTCATATACAAAATTAGGGAAACATGCATGGTTTTTAAGATATTACTTACTCAAAGTCGGTATGTAATTTAATAAAATAAAAAATGCGTCACATTTTTCATCAAACTTGCCTGTCTAGGTACTCCTTCGTTCGTTTTAGTTAAGAGAAACATTGTCAATAAATAAGTTGTAGAACAGTAAATTTCCTTTAAGAATATGCATACATACATATGTGCATTTATATGAAACAAGTCAAGAGATATAGGGTTGATATTTTTTTTCCCGAATAAACTGAATTCTACAGAGTAAATTGAACAAAAATCATTTTAGTTCCAAAAAAGGCATATACTCACACAGAAAGGGCTGTGCGTAAATGGGAGCCCAATCACAGCCCCTTTTTGTATTTATTTATTCAACTTCAAATATTTAATCTATCGCTTCTACCAGGTCCAACGGTTCGTCTTCCTCCTCCGCGAGGTCTTCCTTCACGATTGGTGGGCTGTTGAGGCAGGCTCCTTCGCATATACAAACTGACGAGCATTGGATCCCTACTTTTCTGCAGCCCACAACGACAAAAAGTTCATTGAAGGACGCTGGCAGGAGCGTCTGTCGTTTTGATATGGTTAAGGACTCCGCTATCATCTCGAACCCAATCCCACTGTTCTGGATCAAGAGAGTTACCCAGCCATACCTGCATTTGCAAGTATACTCTAAACAAGTGTTGTTATGCTGCACCTTTACTTGGTGGCAAGGAAGCCAGATTGGCTTTCACCTTAGTGGAAGACTTCACGAAGCAGTTATACCAGTGCCTGTTCAGATGGTGTTGGTTCGGTGGGGCCTGGCACAAGATGAGAAACATCTCCCCGGCTTTGGCTATAGCATCCAATGTCGAATTTTCATCTTGAAATACCTCAGCTATGGCTTTACTTTCCTGCGGCATTTTGTTGAAGCACTTGAGGATTGACGCTTTGCTTTTTCCGAAGATTGCGCAAGTTACGTCACACCCTGTGAAACTGTGGATGAAGATGATCGATTTATTAAATGGGAGGAAGATTGCGCAAGTTACGTCACACCCTGTGAAACTGTGGATGAAGATGATCGATTTATTAAATGGGAGCTTTTGCAATGCTGAGGTGGAGAATAATTAAGTCTCGATGTTTTCTCTTACATATTTGTGTTTGGTGGTTTGAGGGCTATAAGCAAGAAAAGCAGGTCAACGTCTTATCCAATGACAACAACAGATGAATGAGAAGCCGTCTAGTCCAGGTCACATCTTATAATACAAATTTCAGCATCTCCTGGAGCGTTAGTAGTCTGTATCCATCGTGAGGTCAAAAATCTCACCAGCAGTTCAATCAGCTTGGTCTTGTTCTTTTCTCTTTAGCACGAAAGTTTTCTTGCTTAATATTAGCAATAACGTTCTCAGAAACGTCGACCTCCACCGAAAGTTTAGTTGTTCCTCTCCGCTTCTGTTCGGCGAGTTTGATGGAATTCACGTCTTCATACCAATCAAATACTACGGCCGAGTTGTCACCGTAATGATTGACGATATATGATACATTCTGTTCACAGGTAGAAGAGAAGCTGGTACCAATATTTCACTTGACGCGAAGGAGAAAAAGCCGGCGTCCACTACTGTGTAACTTGTTTTGAGCTCCACTGAAGTGCTGCACGGAGTGAATGCGTCGTACAGAGCGGACTTCTTATTCTTTCTGATACACCCTTTATCAAACAGAGTCATCGGGTATGGAGAGGTCTTCTTCATCTTCTAGACATTCAATAGCCCTCATTTATGAAAAACAGAACTTAGCAGTTTTATTGCAAAAATAATTTGTGGGCAAAAATATTTTATCAACCCTGTACCTCTTCACTTCCATATAAATGCACATATGTAAGTATATTCTTAGAGGAAATTAACTGCTCTACAATTTTTTTATTAGCGATGGTTTCTGTAAAATGAACGAGTGAGGACCTAGACAGGCAAGTTTGATGAAAAATGTGACGCAATTTTGATTTATTTTTAAATTCTGACTTCGAATAGGCCATATCTTAAAAACCATGCTTTTTTCCGTAATTATGAATATGACCAGTTGTGGGAAATTTAATAAGCTATTATTGCTTTCTAGAAATATTTTCGCTAAGACGTATCGTTCACGAGTTACAACCAATAAACTGGAAAAAGGGCCCTTTAAATTCCCTCCCCCCCTTGCGGCGCGTGTAATCGAGACGAATTTATTAGATGTTATTCAAAGGACCTACCCTTACACAACCCTATAACATTTGGAACTACATACCTAGATTAGTTTCTCTATTTGTTCCGATTACCGAGCATAGCACGCTTCATTGCCCTTTGGGTGACCTTAAGCCTTCTTCTGTAAGCGACCATGTCTCAGTTCCGTATGTTATCACTGGTAACACACACTGGTCGAAGAACTTGGTCTTAAGACACTGCGGTATTTAGGACGTGAGAATATTGCGAAGCTTCCCGAACGCTGCCCAGCCGAGTTGGATTCGACGATTGATCTCTTTCTCGAAGTTGGACCTACCTAACTGGACTGTTTGTCCCAGGTATACATATTTGGTAACAACTTCGAGTGTAGAGCCTCCAACCTTCAGAGGAGTAGGTATGACACGGACGTTTGACATAATTTTCGTTTTGTCCATGTTCATTCTAAGACCCATTTGTTGAGAAGCTCTACTGAGACCATCAAGCATTGTGCCTAAGTCGTCCATAGTCTCAGCCATGACCACGATATCGTCAGCGAATCGAAGGTGGGTGATGTACTCGCCGTTGTTATTGACGCCGAGTCCACCCCAGTCCAAAAGCTTAAAAATATCTTCCAGGGCGGCGGTGAACAGTTTCGGAGCTATAACTTCTCCCTGTCTCACCCCTCGCTGCAGCTGGATAGGTTCCGAGTTTTGATCCTGGAGGCGAACCGACATGGTGGCGTTTTCATACAAACATTTCAGCACTTCGATATATCGATAGTCAATTTGGCACCTCTGGAGAGACTGTAACACAGCCCAAGTTTCGACCGAATCGAAGGCTTTCTCATAGTCCACGAACGTCAAGCATAGTGGCTGATTGTACTCTTCGGTCTTCTGTATAATCTGCCGCAGCGTATGTATGTGGTCTATGGTACTAAATCGTTTTCGGAAACCGGCTTGTTCGGGAGGCTGGAACGTCAAACCTGCGTGCGAGACGATTCGTAATTACTCTCGTAAACAGCTTATAGTCATGGCTCAGAAGTGAGATGGGTCTTTAGTTCTACAGCAAGGTATTGTCGCCCTTTTTGAAGAAAACCACGACCATACTTCTGTGCCATGCCTTAGGCATTTGTGCCTCGAGTATAACTGAATTAAATAACTTCTGAAGAGCTTTAAGTGCCGGTGTCCCACCTGATTCCAGGAGCTCGGCCGTAATTACATCATCACCCGCTGCCTTGTTGTTCTTGAGCTGTTTGAGAGCCATTTAATCTCGTACAGACTGTCGTCCGGGATATCTTTGGTATAGTGTCGGGTTAGTCTGGTTCTTGTGTCTATAGCCAGATCACTGACAGGCAGACGTGTGGTCGTGTACAATTGTCCGTAGAGCTTCTCAATTTCTTCCAGCAACTCAATCTTAGACGATATAATCCTGCCATCCTCAGTCTTCAGCTTGGTAAATCCAACAGACAGATCTCTCGCGAACACTTTTGAGCCTTTTTTGTCTCAATCGTGGCTTCAATACAATATGCATTATACTGGTGCAAATCGAGAGTCATGGACTTGGAGATCTGCCTGTTTAGTTGCCGATACAGAGAAGCGTCTTTAGAGGACTGCAAATCCAATCTCTTTTTCTTCCATAAGTTTGCTGGTGAAGTCCGAATTTTTTTTGGTTCTGTTTGGACGGCAGGTTTTCAAAATCTTAGACCCGACCGTTTGGACAATTTCCACGAACCTGTCACTATAATCGTCCACATTATATCAATCTCCTAGGCATTCAAAGCGATTATTCAACTCGAGCTGAAAGCTCTCGGAGTTTCGGAGCTGGATAGGAACTGTTCGGAGCGTATACTTCATCAGTCGACACCTTTCTAGCTTGGTTTTTAGTTTCAATGTGCCTCTTACCATCCGTGATCGCTTCCTGTTTTGACTGAATTGATCACCGAGACATCATTGAATATTTGCTTCCTTGTCGACAAGATGAAATCAATCTCATTCTTCGTTATGCCATTGGGATGCAATCATGTCCACTTCCGGTGTTTAGGCTTTTTTAAGGAGTTTATTCCTTTCCTAATATTTCCTTCTTCATAAAGTCGGCCAGTAGCTGGCCACGTGCATTCCTCTCTCCATATCCAAATTGTCCCACTCTGAGCTTACCATCACTTATCGTTTGCCCAGTTTCGCGATGAAGTCAAAATAACAACGGTGTATTGGGTCTGGGAGCTATTATGTAAAGCCCTAGAGATATTCTCATATAGGATCTCCACTTCGTCGTTGGAGTATCCCGCGGTCGGTGCATATACCTGTATAACCTTCATAAAATACTGTTCGGTGATTATGAGTTTATGGTACGCTACCCTCGTCGAAACACTCTCGATCCGGACCACTTACACTTAAACAATTAAATGTTTGTATTTTCATTTTTAGTAAAAAAAATATAGCCAAATATAAGAATCGACGCCAAAAATTATCAAAAAAAAATAATTATCTTGATAATTTTGAACCCTGTTTAAAAAGCTTGAATTTTTCATTTTAATTTACGAAGTACGAGTATGAGGTCCAAAGTGGCGAAATTTTTTAATACATGCTAACGCTTGTGGTTGCGGCCCTGTAATGGCACCACATCTCGCCCTTTGGATGTCGTAAGAATCGGAGGATCGGTAGTAGCGTCCTTTCCGCGTGTACCGTGCCATCGCACTGTGATTAAAGCCAACCCGCCTGCCAGGCGTGATTATAGCAATCTCCCCAACTTGGGGGAGGCCAATGTCCAGCGCAGTGGATGTCTTTTAGCTGATATGATCATCGTCACATTAACCAACTTAGGCTGATTAGCATAGATAGGAATCATCATATCAGCCGAAGGACGTCCATTGCTGGACATAGGCCTCCCCCTCGTCTCCGATTCGATCACGCAGAGAAACTCCGAGCATAGCACGCTCCATTGCCCTTCTTATGAGGCCCATAGTAAGCGACCATGTCCCAGTTCCTTATGCCATCACTAGCAACGCACACTGGTCGAAGAACTTGGTCTTAAGACAATGCGGTATTTGGGACGTGAAGATATTGCGAAGCTTAGAACGCTGCCCAGCCGAGTTGAATTCGACGATTGATCTTTTTCTTGAAGTTGGACCTACCTAACTGGACTTCTGCTCGTCCCAGGTACACATATTCGGCAACAACTTCGAGTGTAGAGCCTCCAACCTTCAGAGGACTAGGTGCGACACGGACGTTTGACATAATTTTCGTTTTGTCCATTATAAGACCTACTTGTTGAGAGGCTCTAAGACCATCGAGCATTGTGCCTAGGTCGTCCAGTCTCAGCCATGACCACGATATCGTCAGCGAATCGAAGTTGGGTGATGCACTCGCCGTTGATATTGATGCCGAGTCCACCCCAGTCCAAAAGTTTAAAAATATCTTCCAGGGCGGCGGTGAACAGTTTCGGAGATAATAAGTATTCCTGTCTCACCCCTCGCTGCAGCCGGATAGGTTCCGAATTTTGATCCTGGAGGCGAACTGACGTGGTGGCGTTTTTATAGAAAGTACCTTGGTATATCGATAGTCAATTTGGCACCGCTGCAGCGCTGGAGGGCCAGTAACACAGCCTATGTTTCGACCGAATCAAAGGCTTTCTCATAGTCCACGAACGCTAAGCATAGTGGCTGATAGTACTCTTTTTAACTTTTGCATACTTACCTTTCAAAGGGGAAACTTGATCCCCCGTGGACCCACTAATAAGTATAAATTATATTTGAATTACTGAGAACACAGTGTGCCTCTGACCTGACGAAGCCCGAGGGTCTGATAATGAAATAAAAACATTCGCCGTTTCTTCGTCGTCCCACTGATGGTACCACGAGGGAATTTTTTTACCGCCTCCATGGCGTAATGGGTAGACCATTCGCTTCACAGCAGGAGGTCGCGGGTTCGATTCCCGGCGGGGTCAACTTTGTAGGACTCGGTTTGGTTGGTGGTAGGACTTTTTCTTAGCCCGCCTGGCTAGTACCACAATCTTATCTAAGTCTTGCCGCCAAACATCAGTGTTATGTTCCGGCGTAATGATAAGATAGCCAGATCTCCATTGCGTTGGGGAATCTTGGTAAGCCCACTTTCATCTTCAGCATCATCGTCACTAACCATCAGGTGAGATGATGCCAAAGGCTTAGTAATAGTGAATAAAAAAAATCTTTTTCTCGTAGTCCCACTGATTTATATACAGTGAACAACATTGAACTTTGAAGGACAAAGCATAATATTGTATAAGTTGTTATTATTGAGGCTTAGAAAAAGCGCTCTCCAGTCTGTTTGGTTTAAATTAATACATATTTTCATAATTATTTTAAATTCTAAAGAAATCTACATATGTAGTTAAAAATAATACTGAACAACTTTTTTCAAGGAACCCCAGTCAATTCTCAAAAAAAATTGGACCCTCCATACAAATATGCACAAAATTGGTTGATCAGCTGATCGATTTTTATGAAGAATAAACATTTTTTTGCGATTGCTGCAAAGTCGTAGAACAAAAGTTTTTCAGTATGATGAAAAGCCCCGGTTAACGGGACCTATACCATCTTTGTGACACCCTGTATAGGTTTATTAATAAATGTATTATAAATTATCAACAATATAGGTATTTACATTCCTTAGAATCTGGTAGTTATATGGAAAATATAATTACCTAGTCTATATGTCAGTGGGGCTCCTTTATACGGTAGCACCAGACATACTAAACGAACCAAAGCTTTAGTATTTTTCAGAGCCCCGCGATGAAATGCTTGGGTCTTTTACGATCTGCCTGGTATATTTGGGAATTCTTACGATCTTCCGCCGATATATACATTATTACGCTTTCTCCTATGTTACCAAACGAATTATTATTTTTTTGCGTCCGCATGGATTAGTGGGACTACGAAAAACAAGATTACTTAAAAAATAACGTTGAAAATATAACCAGCAAAGTTGTACCCTTTAACAGGCTTAAGTTCCATGGTACTATGAATAAAGGCTCTCAGATTTCAGCGTTTTTGTTATTCTAAAAATAGACCAGGTATGTTAACAATTTACAAAGTACCTTACTCGTAAATGAAGTCTTTTTATTTCAGAAAACGATACAATATAGCATAATAGTTAAATATAACAACAATACCAGAATTTATGTCTTCCTACGGTTAATAAAAATGAACAACCTTGCCAATAATTTTTGTTATTATTGTAAGGTATTAAAAAGAATGTTTCATCGATTACACGTCATTTCATTTCATCGTAAATTCAATCACTGGGTAACATAATTAACGAGACCAATTTACAAAATGAAAAAGTGCTGACTGTACACTTAGGCTGGTTTACAAGAGATAAAAGTTTATAATACAAATACGCTTTTTCATTTGCCCCAGCAGTGGTAACGTTTCCGCTGGGGTGGGTAAGAGCTTACCCTAAACCAACATTTAATTGTTGATAGATATTTATTATTCATATATTGTTGTAAAAGTTGATCGGCGCATGTGCACCAGAATGTGGCAAATCAAATAAATAACCAATCCCATAAAAAATGTATAACTAAAATGCAGTAAACATTAGTAAATCTAGAGCTAGGAATAATGCTTGACATTGATAACTTACAATGCTTACTTCGTAGTTTAAAATCAGATACCTATGCTATACAATTACTACAATCCCATAATTTTCAGCAATTTAACTTCGCCACTAGCTGAGCCCATTTCTAATTTCATAAGTTTCACTTTTGACAAATAAATTAGAATAAACAGATGAAAAGAAGCTCAGCTAAAGCCAGGCTAATTGCACCAATATACCTAATAGTTATGAAAATACATAATATGTCGCCACATGCTGTATTTCACTCCACAAATAATAATATGCATATGTAAATCAGTTTGGGTCTGCAAAACCGCAAATATAAGAAATTGTGAAAGGGAAGTATTGCCGTTATTACAAGAGAACATAATAAACGATCGTGATTAATTACTAATACATAATGGTACTTTCGTTGTAACGAAATGTTGTGATATATAAATACAAATAATTCATTAACAGTAAACGAACAATCTTAAACTGAAAGGAATGAAGCGTTAGTTACATTTTTAAGATATGTCAGTTATTATTAGAGAGGTACATATTTATTTTACAGAATATTTCTTGAAATGGAGTTACTATTGAATACGATAATCGAGGTACCCTCTTTATTCAGATACTTCAATATAAATATGTAAACCAACAGGCTGTTTGAAATAGTGCAAAAAAACAAAAGTAAAAACTTAGAAGTTTTGGTCCTTATAAATAATTCATAAGTGCACGATTGTTAAAATGTAGCATTCAAATTTTGTATAAAGAGCCCGTTTTATTTATCTTGATTAAAAATAATAATAAGAAAGCGTGCAAAATACGGGAAAACTTCTTCATGGCTTTCCAAGAAGGCATAATGTTAAAAATATAGTTTAAAAAAACTAAAAAACACGCTTTTAAAGCACGTCGAACTAAAAAGTTAAAAATATTTTTTAAAATAATCTTAAAACAATAATGAATAAAAAATACTAGTATTATTGTGAAAAAAAAGCGTCGGGCGCTCGATGTATGAAAAATATGGAGCAAAGCGCCCGACGTCAATTCCGTTTTTTTTAGTTCGACGTGCTTTAAAAGCGTGTTTTTTAGTTTTTTTAAACTATATTTATTTTTAACTTTTTAGTTCAAAGTGCTTTAAAAGTGCGTTTATTTAGTTTTTTTAAACTATATTTATTTTCCGCTTTTTAGTTCAATTTATTCTCAAAAATAAAAATTTTCTTTAAGTTCTCGTCATTAGTATTGTAAATCTCCAACAGAGGGTGCAGGGATGTAAAATTCTTCTCGAACAACAGAATAAAATACTGGTGCAGGTAGTATAGTAAATCACCAACAGAGGGCGGACAGTTGTATAATTTGTTATTTGAAAGACGGCGGGGGCACAAATTTATTCCGTGTCTTGCCATGGACGGGATTTGAAATCATGTCTGGTAAGTTCCTTGTCTCGCGCCTACGACTTGCGCCTTAGCCCGCTTGGCCAACTAACCAACTGATAGGGACAGAATGTATTAACACTAATAAGCCGAGTGCGCGAGCCGAAAAGTAGGTGACGGTACGCATGCGCAGACAGCGTGGTTGTCTCACTTGCTCTCACACAGAGGCTGTGTGAGAAAATTATTTAATTCTGGCGATCCTAATCAGGATAATGAGATAAACTTATGAAATTATTGTATTGTCGCTGATTCTTGATAAGTGTTCAAAGTTTGAATTAAATCTATCCGTTAAGTGGGTCAAAATCGAGTCCAAAGAAGTCGGTTACATACAAACAAACAAACATACAGGTGAAGCTAATAAAAGCGTGTTAAAAAAACACAAATAATGTTGAACCAAGTAAGCAACATATATATATATAATATATCATAGTGTCGCGCGGACATACACTGTCCACGATGACTTCACTCTAATGTGTTTGTTTATCTATGAAACCATATTTTATAGTGTTTGTTGTGGATCGTTTTTTTTGTATAAATCGATTAGTTTGAAGCACATCCAGCACAAAAAATGCAATCGGCCATCCACCGACCGGCCATTTCTACATGAAAAAAAAAACATCATGCTAGAAGATCGCAGATATTTGATGATGCGAAGGGCAGACGATAATATTAACAATAAATATATATTTTTTTAAGGCATGGAAGGCATTTTCAGCATAAGTTTTTTTGGAGTTTAGTATGGCTCAATCTTCAATTCGAAACGCTACTCCCCTGTCGGTGGAACTGGCAAGCCATTTATCTAGATTGTAGAATGGTATGAAATTGACACGGGATCACTTCACTACTAAGCTGATGGAAGTTTTTCTGGTATTCTGCACGATTATTGTAGTTTTTTTTTACAAAATTAAAATGCATAATTTTAAACGAAGGTGTTTTAAAAAAATGGAAAATTGAAATGTAAATGTTTAAAAACCACTAGAATTAAACGTACCCTTTCTTAATTTCCTACTCTATCATCACCCACCCACAACCTGTCTCACGGTCCATGGTGGCATTGTGCTACAGAATGTAGGAGAATATTAAAATTTCGGCTAAGCTTTAGTTAAGATCAGGAATGAGTACTTAAGGGAAGTTTGAAAGTAGCACCACCAGTGAGTGAGAAATTGAGAGCGAATCGTTTGTCATGGTTTGGACATGTAATGAGGGATGAAAGGTGGCAAAAAGTGATGAGTATGTCTGTAGATGGGTACAAAGGTAGAGGAAGACCAAAGAAAAGATGGATGGACTGTGTAAAAGATATGAGTAAGAAAGAAGTGAACGTAGAGATTTGCGCCGACCGCAAATAATTAGGAATAGGGCAGGGAAATGATGATGACATACATATACTAAATTCGTTCAAAAGTGAACTTAATAATCAATACGTAATGATTCCATTGCTAACGTAGGTGTGCCAGGGTTCACCTAGAGGGACAAAATAGGTAGACCACAGGATAGCTGGACTAAAAATGTATAAAAATGTAATAACGTAGATATTGATAAACTAATGATTTAAAAATTATTGTAGAGTTGATAATGTAACCCATATTCAAGGTAACGAGACCATTTTTTTAAACTCCTTAAGGTACTATACAGATCTACCAGCAAAAATGGCAGCACGGCTGCATGGGGCGTGATGCGGGCTTACCGGAGGAGATGCGAAAAAAATCGTCAAGCTGCCTTGTGTAAGGGACGCGTGGGAGTGGAGTGACAGCAATTTCTGTAAGGCGGTGTCGGCTCACCTATGGGCGCATGGTGCAATTCACATGAAAAATTTGCCGATTATTATACCGAGAATCGCCATGCCCACCGCAGTGAGTACCCAAGGCATCATCATCACCTGCGTGTTCTTCTCCGGTCCGTAGGAATGGCGGCGCGCCGACCGACCGCTATCCGTAGACACTAGGTGGCGCAGGCGCAGCAATTCTTCCTGTAATTATATAAAATAACTCCTGTTAATTACTAAAATATACAAAAACTCTTCCTGTAATTATATACAATAACTCCTGTTAATTACTAAAATATATAAAAAAACGAACAAGTGCGTGTCGGACTCGCGTACTGAGGGTTCCGTATCACCACACCTTTCCACACAAAAGACATCAAGGCGAACGACAGAAAAATGTTTTTCTTTTTTAATCCAGGTCGGCCTCCTCAGCACGAGCACGACTCACATTTGACCGGTTTTTGTTATTTGTTGTTTTAATTTAGAATTACATAGTTCTATAATCACACCAAGTTTCACGCTTGTATGTATTACCGATTTTACGAAAGACCTTTGCAAAAACACGTTTATTTTATGTCCCTTTATCCTTTATGTTTATTTTTTATTATGTGTTAGTAAAACCCCCATACGTTAGTAAAGCACCTATAAATACAATTCTATAAATTTTGATTCCCTTGAGAGTAGCGAAATATACGTTTTTTTGCGGCATCTTTTTTTACGTTAACTTAGAAGTTTGTTTTTTTCTCAGCTTCAAGTAGACCGGAGTATATAGTTTTAATTTCAACTCTATACCTCTACGCGTTCCCGAGATGTATGGCCTTGACAGACAGACGAACAACAAAGTTCAGATTTTTCCTTTTGAGGTGCGGAACCCTAAAAATGATGATCTTATTAAGAATCGTTAATGTAAAGGGAATTGGCTTTCTTATCTCTTAAGACGGAACAATCTGAATCAATGCATCGCTGTTTGATGGAAATACTTAGGGTGAGTTGCACCATGTAACTATAACGATAACCAAACCGTAACCAGCCGTCAAATCACCGTAACCAGTCGTCAAATCGCTGTTATTTGACCATAACTATAACAATGACCGGTCAAAATCGAGCGGTTAGCGTAAGTTATGATGTCATGCAACCCATATATAACCGGCGATTTGACGGTTGGTTACGGTTTGGTTATCGTTATAGTTCCATGGTGCAACTCACCCTTAAAAAGGGAGGTGATAGCTCGTAAGTTTCGCAGTGGCGCAGTGCTTAGCAGCTTTTTGTTGACCTATGCAAGAAGGGTTTGCGAATTCGTTTTCGATTGCAATGGCCACGGAAATAAGGCCCTGACTGAATAGTGAGTGAATCACAATAATATTATAAACTCGAAAGTATGGTTGTTTTGTTAGTATGTTACACTTTCACGCCAAAGCGACTGAAAGGATTTGAATGAAATTTGGTAAATATCAGATTAACATAGGCTCATTTTTATTCCACGTTCCGTGCACCCTCGACGGGTGCGTGTAATCGATTACAGGCATAAAAACGACATCCACGTAGGCGAAGCCGCGGGCAGAAGCGAGTACATCATAATTGCTTCGAAATAGTAATCGGTCGCTGTGTTCATTGAGCGTAATACGATCGCAGAGCCATTATTTAAAGTCTCGATAGCACCATAAACGTGCGGCGTCGGCGCACCCTCCAATTACGCCGATGCAAAAAGGAAGTCGGTCATGGAGGTAGGGGCAGGGTTCTTTAAAAGTAGACAAATCCACCAAAACTTTATATAAATTAAAATAAATACAAATAAAACGTGAAATATGGAACAAGACAGTCGTATCGATGAACAGGATGGGAATAAATTGAGAATAAAAAAAAACAATCACAAAAAAGTAAAAAATTTACAAAAAGATGATATAAAAGCAGGTTGAAAATAAAAAACCCAAAAAGATTGACTTCGTCACAAATGTAAGCTTTTTGTTTGGTTAAACACTTGTTTCTCTATTAATATTTTTTTGACGGCAAGATTTAGATACGACCACAGAATAGAAGAATTCTATAGAACGCTGATGTTGATGTTTTAGTGCTAACACCGAGCGAGCCATTACATATATAGCACACTACAAACAGGTTGATGCTATTGGGTATTTTTTTAAAGTAACCTCCCCCAAAAACAAAAAACAAACCTATAAAATCATTAAATAAAAGTAGACTTAAAACTGTATAACATAAGATTGAGTTTATGAAAATTGACAGAATGTCAATGCTAAGGTGATACCAGGATTAGTAAAACTGCCCATTTTAATTGATGAGCACTAAAAGTTTAAAAAATAAAGTGGTTATTTAGAACTAAAGAAATAATATGTAATGTTGTGCAATTCATTAAAAAACATGTATTTCGAATTAAATTTCAGATCGTAAGATTAGAAGTTATTCAATTGAAACTTTCCGTGCAATATTTTTTCCAAAGATGGTATCATTTTCATAGTGTTGTAGTTATAGTTAGGCATTTTTTAATAGCGATAGATTATATTAGGAATGTGAGGTATGATAGTCCAATTTTATTCAATATTAATATTTACTTTTAAAAAGTAAGCTTTGCTTGCTTGGCACCTTGATCATTTAAACTTGCCAAGTTACACCATTTAGTAGAACAGAACATATTTTTTTAAGAAACTGAAAACTGTTGTTCTTTTTCTATTATTTGGAGAAGTCTAAAATAAATATTTCTATTTGAAGTTTCGTAGCTATGATTTAGAAACCACTATAGAACTGGGTACCTACCCATTTAGATCGCTATAATTTTTTATATTGAACTTGGCCCCATTTCCAATTTATGTTTTGTTGTGATATCATTAAATTATTTAAAGTACAAATACTAATTTCCTATCCTTATTCAACTAATAGATATACATATAAGATATATTTGGTGGTACTGAACCCTCGGTGCACAAGCCAGAGTCGCACTTAGCCAGTTTTTTAATTTTTATTTAATACGTCCAATAAACCCATTGCGATTCCAAATCTCAATTTAAAAAAGTCACCTGGAAGTGGCCCATATAATTATTCCAATGAGGAGTGGTGGTACGGAACCCAAATTTTGTGAGTACGACTGAAACTTGGCCAGTTTTTGAATGTTTCCTTTGTATACGTCCAATAACCTACCTCAGTGCCAAATTTCAAGTTTCTAAGTCACCTGGAAGTGGTCTATATAATTTATGAGTATTGGTGATACGGAACTCTTGGTGTACGAGTACGACTCACACTTGGCTGGTTTTCGTATTTTTCCTTTATATACGTCCAATAAATAACCTTGATGCCAAATTTCAAGTTTCTAAGTCACCTGGAAGTGGACTATATATTTTGATGAGTTAGTGAGTCGTAAAAATAGTGATTTTCGGACGTTAATATCTTAGATAATAATAGATTTATTTTCGTTGAAACCCACTTTTGAATCCCAGTTTAATATTTTTGGCGTTGGATCCCACAAAACATTATTATGTATTTCCGTTGGATCCCACATTTTAAAAATGCAAGAGAGTTACGTTTTATTATCGTTGAATCCCAAAAACTATTTCCGTTGGATCACAAATGCTTAAAAAAAGTACTATTAACAACAAAATTGTTTATAATAAAATGAGGGTATGTTTATATTGACTGAACACTTATAATGTTGCAGTCATCTTGCTATCGGTTTACACGCCGCGTACTAATCATTGCATGAAGTGCATAAAATTGTTATAGTTTGCAGTTGCATGAAGTGCATAAAATGTTGGAACTTACGAAATCAAAAGTCGCAAAAAGAGTCGTCGCACTTTGTAGACTGCTACCATTATTGCCAAGAGATGCAAATGCGGAGGGATGGAGTTACATAGAGTCTGATTGCCCTATGTATTCCAGAATGGAGGAGTTTAAAAACAACATGGTTGAGTCTTGACTACCAAATGAATCATTTGTAGATGTATGGTGTGTGAGCGTGAAATGCACCGAACTAATAACGACTATACCGATAATATGGTAAAAGATATATTTATGAAAATTCGTGGTCAGATACATCCAGGACCTTCGGATATCGATTAGGAGTTTATTAAAATTTCATTCTCATAACTTTCATTGTATTATAACTATTAATATATGCGTTGCTTAGCAGTCTTATTCTGTTGATTTCGAATTTTCTGTTTTTACGAATGGGTAACAAATTATTTTATTTTTTTCCGCCACATACCTGTATATATTTTTTTGTATGTTTTTTTAAGCCTGGAAATACTTTAATGCTTACCTGTACTAATGATTTATTTCATTCAAAGAAAACTAAACTAAAACTCTATTAAAACTATAATTTTTACTACTTATAAGATAATAACCTACTTACAGAAAAAAAAACATGGACAAATCAAACACGGTCATCTAGCCCCAAACTATGTTTTCCAGTACTATGGGTTGTAAATAGGTATGGTAAATATGTTCAAATAGGTAAAAAGTAAAGAAAATATTAAAACGACCGATATGTACTGAAAACAGTATGCAAACGTCTACATGAGGCAGTGCAGAACATTTTATGCATTTCTTGTGTAGTGTAACCACAAAGTCATCATCGCTGAAATGCTTTGAGTAAACGGTGTTTCATTTTGTAGGAAACAAATTGTTACGTTCTGTAGTTCTGATCTACTTTTCCTTCAATTCGGGAAAATAAAAAAAAGTCGTCAAAAAAAGAAACCAAAAATAAAAAATCATATTTTTATATAATTATCGACTTTCATTTAGGTTTTTTCACTTACACGTGGTAAGAAACTCCTCCATTTATTAAATTTACTTTGCCAGTTGCATTTTTGCACCTTATTATTGACCATTTCGGCAATTTTGACACCAAAACACACGGAGCACTGCCTGCCATAAAATTGTGCAATTTCTGCGCAGTACAATCATTTACGAATGACAGAAACATATCTCGTTGTGCATGAAGCTAACTCGCTGCCACGCCTCCTTCAGCAATCTATCGGAGCGGCAAAAAAAATTCTTATCTGTGGATACGACGGTATTAGCTAGCCAGGCGGGCTTACCAAATACCCTTTCACCAACCAAACCAAATCTTACAAAGTAAGACTGTCAGGAATCGAACTCGCGATCTGGAGTTAGTGGACTTAACTATTACGCCACGGAGGCCGTTAAAGGCTTATGATAAAGAGGCTTATGTCATTTAGAGGATCAGGAGGAATCTAAAGACACCTCACACACCAAAATCCATCAAACTGTTTAGGCTACAGGCTAAGCCAAAGAAACAAACATACATAACGTAAACATAGCCCGAAAACATTAGTCATCTTCTTGTACAGTCGAGTAAAAAGAGCATACGATGTTATTTGGCACTTTTTAAGATCCGACTTTTATTCTACCTGATGTAAAACGAATTCTACGTTTCGTTAGTAAATTTCCGCGTTCCTCAGCATTATTAATTTAACGCACAATAAGGAAAATCGAAATAGAAGTGAGGACATCCTTAGGAGAACTAAAGTGACGTACATAATCAGAAAACTCAAGTGGCAGTGGCATATAGCACATATACAGAACAGATGGCCATTGGGGCAGTAATTTTTAAGAGGCAAAGACGTAGCGTAGGCAGGCCTTCTCCTACAGAATCTGGTAAAGTCGTGGGAAGCCACTGAATGCGGGCAGTGCAGGACCGGTCGTTGTATAAATCCTTTGGGAGGATTTTGTTCAGCAGTGGACGTCTTTCGGTTGATATGATGATGATACCTAATGAAAATTCGCATAAGCAGTTAATACTGTAGAAATTGTAATGGGCGTGAAATTAATTATTATAGCAACTCTTCAAAATATTTGACACCGCACTCAAATAATTATAAAATAAAAAGAAAAAAAAGGAACGGAATTATGCACCTAAAGCTTCCTCATGAATCATTCCGCACCAATGAAAACCGTATAAAAATTATTTCGGTAATTTTTGAGTTTAAAGCGTACATACAGACAGACGCTGCAGGGGGACTTCGTTTTAGAATATGTATAGATGCTTCCTCGAATTTCATCCAAAAATATCCACATCTATCACTGACTTATGCACTTACGAGTAATTGTTATTCTTTAAGAGCATTATATTTGCAGGAATTGATAGTAGCCACTTGATCAGTTGGGATGTGATTTGGTTAGTCAAACTATCTTCGTAGCTTTTTTATGGTTTCATAGTCAACAAGGAACTTTTATAGTTTCGCCATGTCTGTCTGTTCGTTCGCGGCTTGGCTCAGAGACTCTTAGTATAAGAAAGCTGTAATTTGACATGGGTATAATATTATTTACGCCGACTAAGTGAAATTTTGAACATATTTTTTAGGGTACCTACACGTAAAGAGGGTAAGATTTTTTTTATCGTCTCTGTGACGTTGGATAGATCCTTCTAAAGTGTGTGAAAACCATTTTTCGAAACAGAGGTCCGTTTGCGAAATATTAGGCTTGATCACTATTTCAGGAAATCTGAAAATATTTGGAAATAGTAGGAGATATAACTAATTTAAAAGGTAAACTATCACGGTAGGCTTTCTTAGTTCAGGAGTAATAATGGACCATTTTAAGATGTGCAGTTGGATTTGTAAAAAGTCCATAGATTTTCCACACAAAATGTTTTATTACCAATTATAAAAATAACTTTGTTTTTTTTATAAATATGCATTTATTTAAAGAAAAAACAACGGAACTCTACTTTGCGCGTGGCCCGACACGCACTTGGTCAATTTATTAAAAACCCAATTCATACGAGTGTTTAAGAATATTTTAAAAAAATGTTATTTAAAATGAACTTCTAGACATATATTAAAAAAATACAATTTAACTTTCCAACATTAATCCACGAAGTATTCAAGATAGTTTATATACCAGTGATAAACTGTCAAAGAATTCTCATCGCCCAGCGGATCTATAAGTTCTTGTAAACTTTATTAAAATTCATTCACCTATAAGTTTAACTTTTCCCAATTACGAGTATAGGCATAGATGAATCATACATTACCACAGGATTTGTAGAGACTCATATATAAGATTCTGAAGCTGAATTCATCGGCACAATTTTATACCATCGCAATGCTGTAATAAGGTTTAAAATCGCAATGCTAACAATGATAGATAAATCGCAGCGCATGTGGTAAGTAATTGTACCATGTTTCTGCGCAGCGCAGGGACCGTGCTCTATGTTTAAGAAACAATCATCATATCAGCCGAAGGACGTCCACTGACATAGGCCTAAGAAACAATACATATTTATAAAACTGAAATTGTCTTCATTGAATTCAAATCTCAAAAAATATCAATTAGAAATGTCGCAATTTTATATGAATTGAACATATACCTTTCATGACTACAGTGCTCTCTTATCGTTCGATGTAACAGACATTGAAGCCGCCTCAGCGTCTACTTGGAGGATAACATCAGTTCCATGACTGCTGCTATCACTTTACGCCCGAGTGTACTCTGATCGTGACGAGGCGACCATATTTTTGCAAACCATTACCAGCATTCGATTCAACAAAACTTACTTTTAGCTGCAGATTTTCTTGTCGTAGCTTACTCTCCTCCTCCCTCAACAAAGTAACTTCATTTGCAACTTTCTGCATTTCAACATCAGCTTTTTCAGATTTGGGGTAGGTCTGGAAACAATAAAAAAGATTTGATTTCATGAAAACCGTATAAGAAGCCGACTAATTCCATGGGATGGCACAAGGCAATTCACAAAATTTAAAGGGATGTATTTAAATAAACTTTAAAAATATTCATTCCTGCTTTAAGAGGCTTAGCTTTAAAACTAATACTCTTCACGTTTAAAAAAAAATATTGTCACTAAATAATAGTGATTTAAGGTTTTTATAGTAATCTTAAAATTCGCTAATCTTTTATTAAGAAAATGTAATCTATACACAAACTGTAACTTCGTGACTTGCTTATATGTACAAAGTTTCATTAGAATCGCTCCATCCATTTTTAAGAAGAAGTAATTTTAAGTTTGTATGGGAAACGATTTTGTAAATACGCTCGTAAGCGTTACCCAACCCAGGTTATACAGGTTATTCAGTGTGGGTGTGGGGATGGTCAGGGTGAAACTTTGCTGTGACCCAAAGGCAACGAGCAAAGTTAGCTCAGTGCTTCGGCCGCTTTCGCGGTACGCTGGGCTCGCTCGTTTAACTCGCGCGTTGTCTGTCTAGTCAACCTAGCATAGCTCGCCGCACCGCCTCTCGCTCGCTACCCAACAAAATTATTTAATTTAAATTTTTTTCGCGAATTTATTGAAAATTGAGAAAAAACAACCGGCATAGACGTTAACAAGCATGCTTCATAAATTTAATTCTATTAGCTGTTACAAGTACGAGCACGACACCACCAGATATATCTGAACAAATAAGTTGCAAATGCATGGCACAACAAGTGGAAAAAAAATTCAGTGCGGTGATTAAAATCCGCAGTTTCTACGTCCTTCCGTATCGTAAACTGTCATTTTCGCTCAGATATATATCCAATGTTGTTAGATATCTTTGCACAGTTGTAAATCAAAACCAACACATTTTACTAATGAAATGAATGTTTATGATATAATGTATTTATACAAGACTTATAGTGCAGTCCAGGATCAAATTAGTGATATTTCAAGGGCATGTAGAACATTCTGGTCCAGTCTAGAGCAGCTAATTGTATCAGCAAAAAAAGAACAAAAAATGGGGTGGGTTCAAATTTAACATTTTACTAGTTACGAAGCCCTAAAATTAATCTTTTTACCCTTTATACAGTTGACAACTTTCTCAAAAGTTATTCAAGTTATTAAAAAAATAGTCTTAATTTAAAGTTAATGAATTAATAAACAATTACACGACAAATATGTCAAAATTGGCCTTAAACAAAAAATTAGAAAAAAAAATTCGGTGATGTTATAATCTTTATGCCCTCACTTAAATATAAGGTGGTAGAAAATTATAAAATGTAATCTTCAATAATCTACAAATGTCTCGGACACAGTTAACCTTCTATATTATTTGGCAACATCATCACGAAAACGTTAATTGTGTCAAAAACGCGCCAAAAACGCATTGTTACAAAAAGCTAAGGTAGTTAGGAGTTACCTCTGTTTTAGAGATCTATATATTCTATATTTTTACCTATCCGCTTAGTTTTTTTTACGTAATTATGTTTATGAATTATTTGACTTTAATTATTAAATTAGTCAACTAAAAACAACAAGAAGGCGAATTTTTGGGTTCCGTGACTTTGAAACCGTAACATTTTGCTGATAAAATTATTTGTTCTACACGACCCTAAGATATCGGGCTCCGATCCCGGAAACACTGTAAGTATATTACTATTATTCCGTGAATCCTATCATACATAACAACTCATAACTTCGTTACAAACCAATTTTGCGGACGACCTAACTAATAAGTTGAACTTTCGATTCATTTTATTAAGTTTTAATAATGTTGCACGTGTCAAAATTCGGGCCAACCCACCAAACTTTGAAAAATGAAATAAAATTAATTTAAGAGTACCGTTTTAGGTCCAGTCGTGTGGTCATCGTCCTTCCACTTGGCTTCATTCTGGAGAAAACGTTCTACACCATCCTGTAAGATAATTTAATAATATGCCAAGATTGGACAAATTTGATCCACAAGACTCGGCACTTGGCAGCAACACGAGCTTCATTATTGATAGGTAACATATAAGTTGAAGCAACCCGCCACCAATAAAGCTATTTGGTTATACTTAACCATACAGTGAACATTCATACTCCGTTCACTCATCTGATCTAGTACCGTCTGTCCGTCTGTCTGATGCGTTACATAGGCAATCGAACATTTAAGTAGTACCTACTAAATGACTATTAAGGTAGGTAACGCAATTGGTAGCTCAACGCTCGGGCTACGTCGTGCATTTTATTGCATAAAAATATTTCTATGTAACTTGCAAAATAAGTAATTAAATGACTGCACTATTAATACACTTTGACGTTTGCTTTCCATCATGACTAAGTTTCGCGCGGTGCGGTCTCTTTGTGGTGTGTGTACTAATAGACTGACAATTGGACTATCGCCTACTAATCGAGTCGACAAGAAATTAGCGCGATATTATCCTGAGACCACCGTGTACAATGTTTGTTTTGTCACTTTGCTGAAAGATAGGGTTAACTGCACTTGCTGCACTTGAAGATTTTATCTTCCATACTAAATTTCTTTCTTTTTCTTATCTTTGGACCCAAAAGCTGGAGGAGGTTTTTTTATGAAGGTTTTTTGAAGTTAAACTTCTTTACCACGCTTGACTTGGGGAGTAAGCTGGTAGATGCGTGACGAGAGCGTTACGGAAGTGAGATCGGGCGAGGCGAACGGAAGTTGAGAGGGATATATATAAAAATTAGTGAAGATAGAAAGAGAGATACTGTTTATTTTTGTTTACCAACAAAATTAAATTTTTGTTAACTACATTGATGTGTTCCGGCTTGAAGATAAGATAGCCAGTTCTCCATTGCATTGGGGAATCTTGGTAAGCCCGCTTCCATCTTCGGCATCATCGTCACTTACCATCAGGTGAGATGATGCCAAGGGCACCAATTGTAAATAAAAAAAATTAAAAAAAATATCGGTTGCCATATAAGATAAAAAAAAGATTTGATAATTTTTAGAGGATAATAAAACTCTTTTCATAAACTGTCTATACCTCCATATAACAAAAAAGATTTGATTATTTTCTGAAGACTAAGTATTTACTTTCATACATATAGATGGATGATTAATACATAAAATCGTGGGAGCTCGCCAGGCGAGCATAGAAAATGCCATACCACCAACAAAACAAGAGTCTTATAAAGTTAGACCCTGCCGGGAATCAAACCGCGACCTCCAGGAGAACTACGAGATGTCAAAATTTCATTCAAGTAGGTCCAGCGGTTTCCTTGCAGATCAGGGATACGGACACGCATACAACTTTCTTGGTGTCTATAACTGATACAAAATACATTTTCATCAAAATATCGAAGTTGAATTTTCGGAAGATTAGATAAATTACTACTAAGTAAACTTTCTATTTACTCCTCAGCCGTTCAAAAGTAAAAGTAAATTTTAATATTTTTTAAATTGCTTTGGACAGTTTTTTTACACAATTTCGTTCGTGACAAAGAACTGTCCATCTTTTTAGACAAATAAAAAAAATGAAAAAATAATAAAAAAAACTAAATATTTTTCAAATTGTTTTTTGGTGTTAGATAAGAGGATATTACGAGTACAAGACATTTGGTGTATGTTTTACAAAAAAATACAAGCCGTTTCTTAACTGAAGGAGCCCAAACTTGGTAGGTATGTTTAAAAAATACTTATTGAATTTTTAGAAAATAAGTTGCTGAAAGGTTATTTATGGTGTAGTATTTTTTTAGAGCCGGTTTATGAAGCCCTTTTATTTGATACCCCAAAAATAATCAAATCCTATACAAAAAAAATGTCGTCATAACTCCCCCTAACTTTTGCGTAGACCGACTACTACATGACAAAGGAATTGACCTTTAACAAGTTTCTTAAAAAATAATGATTAAAAACTGTTTATACAGGTGAAAGAATTCTTAGATACAAAAAATGTAGTTTATTTTCTGTTAAGTTGTGTTTGCAACTCGTATGTCTTTGATAAGTCTTTGATAAAAGGCTAAATGTGTATTGCACTATTAATTTGTCACCTTATTGTACCAACTACATCTAAACAAATAAATATTATTCTTATTCTGAAACGAATAGACTATCGTCTCTAAAACGGAGGCGGTTATAGAGAACTGTATTGTATAGTTTGATTGACCCTGGGCATGGATAAAATATTGCTCTGGTTCTGCTTGTCGGTACTGATACGGTAAGTACTTATTTATGCAATGATATGTATGACAGTGATTGCTATAGTTGTCGAATAGTAGCCAAAAGCATCAGTAATAACCCATATAAATAAAAATGTAGGTTAGTTCTCGTAGTAACACAAACAGAAAAAGTACATCGGCAATTTGTATGATGCGGGCATTCTATAGAATGCTTAGTCCTCTTAATGTGTAAAATATTGTTCGACTATTACATACTTTGCCATACAGTGGCAGTTGTACCACGCAAAATACGGCGTTTTTTGAACAAAGATTTCTTTTGGCAAAGTTGGTAATTATGACCAATAGAAAGATTTAAGAAGTAGGGGTAACTGGACTGTTTTGGTGGAGGAACATCCCCTCATGCTTATCCCAACCATCAAGTTTCATTTAAACCGATTTTCGCTAATTGATTTTTAACCACGGCGCTCGCCTGGAAGTACCGTCATAGTACTCTTTATTATACTTTGGTACCGTAATGGATTTTAAATTTGCCAAACTTATTTTACCCTGTGTAAAATCTCAAATAGTTCAAGAATATTCGCTGGAAATAAAAAAAAACACTTTTTAGTATTGGGATTCGTTCATTACAGGGCAAAATTATAATTTACCAAATCTACCCTCTCTGGGGCTTGCATCGCCCAAGCACCCCTGAAAGTGTCCTGGATCCTTGCTATTTAAAACTTTAAAGGAATACGGTTACAGGTAGGACTACAGTAAACAGTCTAAGAAGAAATTAATCCACATAAATTATGAAACAATGATACTCGTAATAACTGTACATTGAATGGCGGTATTGATTCCATGGGCAAAGATGATGCTTAGTTTTGAATTTGGTCAACAATGTCAATTTCTACGTGTACTGAATGGAGGATTAATTAATACAGATTGCCGATGACGTGTAGGAACATTACGTAGATATGAATCAGCGATGAACATAAGAATAGTCCGTTAACATTCAATAATCAGAGATGATGTAATGCAGTGAGCTAGCAACTCTTGCGTCAACTGTTTCAATAGTGCGTGAACTTTGGGATGTGAAATATGATTCAATAATATGCATTACAAAATAATGTAAATAGAAACTATAGGTACCTAGATGGATGTTTTTTTAGCTGAATAAAGGAGAATGGGCAAAATTGTATGGAGCGTAGGATATCCGCGGCCATGAATGATTGCTGTTTTTTGGTGTGGTTTAGTCTAAAAATTACTGTGGAAAAGTTTTATCGTCGAAATGTTAAAACAATACTTTACCTTCTGTTTTTTTTTATCTGTATTGGTTTATATTTGTTACAAGACTGAAGAAATAATTTGAAATAACACATCCAGATTATTAAATATATAAATGTACAAAAATATATCGATAATTATTAGTTTTTCAAGTTTTTTTTTTAATTCAGTGTAACAAGAAGTTTTGAAGTTAATAATAAAACTTTACACACCTTTTGCACTAATAATATAATTATTATAAGATTTTGCTCTATTTATTGACACTTAAATATAATTAAACCTAAAATTTAAGTGAAATAAAATGTTACGTTTTTGAAAAAGTTTTTCAAAAACTTACGTACATATCATTACCGATTGCTTTAACGGTGAAGGAAAACATCGTGAGGAAACCTGCACAGGCCTGCGAAGAAACTCGAAGGTTGTGTGTGAAGTCGACCAACCCGCACTGGGCCCGCGTGGTCGACTAAGGCCTAATCGCCCTGATTCAGGGTAGGCTCGAGCCCCTCGGTGGGGACGTATATGAACTGATATAATAATAATAATAAAATGTTACGTTCATAGTAAATGTTGTTTCTAAGTAACAGTACTTTCATTTGCCACTATTTATATCCATGACCGCCGATAGCCCAAAAACGCCCATTGTCCTTTCCTGACAGTGTGTAATTTTACAATACGACATAATGTGAAATAAGCAAGCAATAGAGATGATGACTGCTAGTCATCCGAGTAACTTTTTATCATCTGTCAAAACGACATTCACATCTGACAAAATGATTGGAATACCTGGGCGTGACGTCATAGTTTTGCGGTGTCATTAATATATAGTAATTTTGTGATTTTGGTAAATTAAAAATTGAAGAATAAAAAACGATTAAAGTTTTTTTAAATTTTCAGCAAGAGGTCAATTTAGTGATCAAGAGTTCGTAATTTATTTTTGATGCAGTCATCATCCCAATTATCTCCGGGTGATCAATAAATATACACACATGCCATTAAAATAATACACGGGTGTAGCAAAATTGGTGTACGACTCGTCAACTGAGTAGAAACTCATTGAACAACTTTCCCTAAGAGACTAATTTGCAAAAAGTTATTATATCATAAAAATCGAGCAGCTGATTGACCATTACGTTATGGAGTCGGAAAAGTTTTTTTGAGAAATTACTTTAGATTTCTTGGGGAAAGTTGTTCAGTATGGTGAGTAGAAGCCCTAGTTAACGGATCCTACACCAATTTGTTACACTCTGTATATGGTACAGTACCTTTGTTGAAGATTTTGCGTCATCTGCAACAGCGACTCGCTTCTTCGTTACTTCATTTTGAGGAACATTGTCACCTGAATCCTGGAGTCACAACAAAAAACATCATCATCATCTAAAATTGTCCACAAATAATTATTTCGATACACTAGATTGTCCACCAATAAAAAAACCGGTCATGTGCGAGTGGGACTAGCACTCTGAGGGTTCAGTACCATCACACCTCTCCACACAACTACATAGTATAATGACAGTGATACCTATTCACATTACAAGCAAAAGACATCAACGCGAGCGACAAAAATATGCTTTTTTGTCCTTCAGTTCGGAATCCTTAGCGCGAGTACGACTCACACTTGGCCGATTTTTATTATTTGTTGTTATACTTGAGTATTAGTACTATAATCACAACAAGTTTCACGCTCGTATGTATTAACGTTTTACGATCTAATTCAAATATACTTCTAAAGACCTAAATATTTTTTTTGTATGGAGAACCCCCTATTTTTTCGCTTTATCAATTTTTTTGTATTTGCTGTTATAGCGGCAATATAAATACACATTATGTGAAAATTTCAACTGTCTGCCTATAACGGTTCATGAAATACAGCCCGCTGAGAAACGGACGGACAGACGGACAGACAGCGGAGGCTTAGTAATAGGGTCCCGTTGGGTGTGCGGAACCCTAAAAACCGGCCAAGTTCGACTTGAGTTCGCACAAACAGGGTTCCGTACGAAAACATTAACTACCATCAGAACTAGACATTTCAGTACATTCTTTGCACTCGGTAAATAGGGGTTCTGGAATTTGGAAATTTCATTTTTCCTGTGGGAAGGGAAGGACTTTAGATTTTCTCGAAGGATTTCCTGTAATCTATGCATTTAACCGCATATACTGTGATTTTTTCAAGATTTTAGGCCCAATAGTTTCGGAGATAAGGCCCCCCCTTATGGTAAATTTTCGCCTATTTCTTAAATAAATTCACTGGACATAGGCCTCCCCCAAGGATTTTCACGACGACCAGTTCTGCGCTGCCCGCATCCAGCGGCTTCCCACGACCTTCACCAGGTCATCGGTCCACTGAGTGGGAGGCCTGCCTGCGCTACGTTTTCTGGAGCGCAGTCACCACTCGAGAAATTTACTGCCCCAAACCTATCTTAAAAATAATAAAAAAATATATTTTTGTGACTCACAACAATTTCATGTGTCATAAGATATACTTTGAAAACTTAAAAAAAAAACTAATTTACTCGCCAAAAGTGGTCCCTATGTTTAAAATTCATTTAATTACGTTACACGTCCGTCTTTGGGTTATCGACACATATAATATAGGTAACAAATTTCAACTCAATTGTTCCAGTAGTTTCGGACGCATGGATGGACGGACAGACAGACCACGCGAGTGATCCGGTTTTTTTTTACCTTTTGAGGTACGGAACCCTAAAAACTTCAATACTTGAACAACCGTCGTCGCGTCGGTTCGTTCTGCAGGGTTTGATTGGTTACATACAATGGAAGTAGGAATGACTCAGCCACCTTCTCATAAAACTATAAATTGAATTGTTTTTGTATTAAATTGGGGAATTTTGCTAAACAATTGTATGGAATATAATTTTAACATTGAAAATGTTATTTCGTCGCTTCGGTATAGGCCCGATTTTCAGCGGAAGTAGGAATGACTCATCCACCTTCTCGTAAAACTATTAATTGAATTGGTTTTGTATTAAATTGGAGAATTTAGCTAAACAATTGTATGTATGGAATATATTTTTAACATCGAAAAAGTTATTTCGTCGCTTCGATACAGGCCCGATTTTCAGCGGAAGTACTACGACATCGCCCTGGAAACGGGGTTTTGGTTTGGGACTACGTAGCTGATTGGGATGTTACAAGACGCATTTTGATAAGGGCTACAAAATGCAAAAAATATTGAAAAAACTCAGAAACTTTTTTTTAAATAGAATGAATGTAAAAAAATGCGGTCGTTTTTCGCCTGGTTTCGGTCAGAAAAAAAACATATCTAGAAAACGAAATGAGATCAAAAAATAAAAAAATACGCTAGAGACATAACTTTGGACTATATTAAAAAAAAATTGGAGGTGCGTTTCACTGATGGGTTATTCAGAAGTTGTACCGTTGTGACGCGGAGTTTACGCGCGGGGAGTGCGTGAGCGCGGTACTGAAGGTGAATAAATGTTTTGGAGCACGATTATACGATTGATTACGGTTTTGGACGAAGTGATTCTTTGTGAATAAATATGCATATACTCGTAAACTAATAGTATATATAAAATATAAGATCGATTTTCGAACAAAAGTGTCAAAATGTAATAGTTATAGAGTTCGATTTTAGACTACCTATAATATTATGTACTTGCTTTGTATTTTTTTGATAACTATTAAAAAAAAAACAGTTTATTAGGAAGATTTATTTTCAATGTACCTACCCGAAGGTCGTGGCAGATACGAGATCTGTGGTTTGTTTTTGCTAATTGGCTTTAATTCCTTTGGGGAAAGGAACGTTGTTCAGTCAGTTTGCTGCAGTTGTATGTGATTAAAGCAACACATGACATGCTTTAACAACTTAAATAAAGAGGTATGTAACAAAAAATATAGAACTCATTGTGCAAAAGTGGTCTACAAGCTAGAAGTTATGTCCTTCAAACAAGATTATCTTATAACGCCTTTTTTATCCGATTGCCCTCTTCCCCTTGCCCTCCTTCTTAGGAGGGTAATATTTTTCGGATGTATGTATGATGTATTTATTTCTGTTTATTCGGCTGAACCTTTAGCCTAATAGGCTTGATGGATTTTAGAACGCGAGGTATCGAAAGATTCGTCTTGACCCGGAGTGACATAGAACATTTCTAAGCAGGCGGGTTTTAATTTTCAACTGAATTGATTAGTTTGGTTCTGGAGCTAACCAGTGATAGTGCATAAAACTTGACTTGAAAAGATTACAATTAACACTTGAATAACCTTGGGCTAACTGAACAGCTTTAGGACCTGTAACATCAATACGAATAGACTGTCTTGACTGCTAGTCATTTGCGTTATTTTTTAACAAGTATCATCATCATCATAGCTGGTCATATATACGTCCCCACCGAGGGGCTCGAGCCTACCCTAAATTAGGGCGATAGGGCCTTAGTTGACCACGCGGTGAAGGAAAACATCGTAAGGAAAAATGCACACACCTGCGAAGAAACTCGAAGATTGTGTGTGAAGTTGACCAACAAGTGCCAACTTCGACCAAATATAATGGACGGGCCATATCCATACATTAGTCTCATAAAAATGAGTCAAATACAACTACACGCAAACAAAGACTTACACCACTATGGTCTACCAAGTCTCGTTCAAATATAAACAATGACAGACATAGAGAGACGTACTTGGAATGTAGCACGAATAAAATAATAAATTTCACTAATTTCACATTTGGGGAACACTGATCTACTAAGGCGAAATGAGCGAATGCGCTCATTCTGTAGCTATCAAAACAGCTGTTCGCGTAGGCTGGTCCGTAGCTGTTATATTGGTTGAAGTGTGTCCAAAACTAAATTTTGTCATAATAATGTTTGAAATAGCAAGGGATGACAAGATAGGTTTTCAGCGTCATTGATGTAGGTAGTCATTGATTTTGCGATAATGTTCATAATTGACAACGTTAAACACGTTAAAAACAGACTTTAATGTCAACTACATGTACATTTTTTATTTTAGTTAATTTTATAAAAAAAGTGCTTAACCGATTTTGATAAATAGAATCTGGAGGCATACCCCATCGAATCAAAAATAATCACGAAAATCGGTACACAATTGGTGAAGATATCATGTAACAAATAAAAAAAAAATACAGTCGAACCTCCTGCGTTTTGAAAAAAATCCAATACTAGCAAAGGGATATGTAAAAAAAATTATTTTGGGCATACCCGCAAAATTTATGTGGGACCAATCTGGAGGCATACCCTATCGAATAAAAAATAATCATGAAAATCGGTACACAATTGGTGAAGATATCACGTAACAAATAAAAAAAATACAGTCGAACCTCCTGCCTTTAAAAAAAATCCAATACTAGCAAAGAGAAATGGAAAAAAAATCTCTTGAGCATGAGAGAAACGCAGGACCGGTCGTCGTAGATATCCTTTGGGGAGGCCTTTGTCCAGCTGTGGACGTCTTTCGCCTGATATGAAGATTATTTTCCAAAAATATATGTGTATGTTATGTTTTACCTAAAAACTTAAAATTACCCGCGTAAGTGGGTCTTAATAAGAAGTTTTTGATGCAGTATACTTAGTAGTTTTATCCTATGATTTTAAGTGAAGCAGCATCTAAAGATCTGCAATCAGATTAGTATATTGTCGATAGAATAGAAAACATCTAATACAATGTCCCAGTCTAAAGTATCCATATAGTCGTCCAACAGAGATGTCTAGACAGGGCAATCGTGCTGGGGCCGCGGGGCGAGAGGGAAGATCGAGCCCGAATTACGATAGTCACCGTTCAGCCACTCAGGACAATTCAATAGAAGCGCCAATGTAGCGCTTAGTCCAGCTCTAGCGGTGACCAGTGGGTGACTAGTGATGGTGGCTTTGACGTAAACATCAAAGGTGTTGGAGCACTGTATCACAGTATATATATTAGTACTAACGTACAGTATGGACACTCCCTGCCGCTCTCTAAATTCGACCTCACCCCCCCGTCACTCAGATTGGATGTAGATTGGGTACCAAACGTAAAGGACGAGCTACGCAAGCGCGATAAACGTCACTTATATTCACTTTGCGCGCCGCTGTGATTTCGTACACCGGAATAAAAAGCAACTAGTTACCGAACGTAAAGGACGACTACGCATGCGCGATAAACGTCACTTATATTCACTTTGCGCGCCGCTGTGATTTCGTACACCGGAATAAAAAGCAACTAGTTACCGAACGTAAAGGACGAACTACGCATGCGCGATTAACGTCACTTATATTTACTTTGCGCGCCGCTCACCGCTCGACGCATATAGGCGGCCGCGGCATCTCAGCATGCCTCGTATCATGATTGGCTGACCACCAATATTATACGACCAAATCTAAGAACAATCAGTTCCTATGAATCTTCATACTAGCTGTATCTTTTTTTTTTAGAAATGTAGTTTCTTTATGTTTTTCATATGTCAGATGTCAGTTTGTTATTATGGCTTGTGAGATATTTTGTTCGTTTTATTTATTTAAAATGAATTGTTTGTAATAATTTGATTAGATGTTGTGAAAGTATGAGTAGAAATTTAATATCTAATGGTGTGATATTATAAAATGTGACTTGGAATTATAGATTGAGATTGACTATTATTGTAGGTTGCTAAATGAGATTGTTTCACGGACAAAAGCTCCTGTGTTAAGAACAAATGAACAATGTTATCCATGTAAGTTACTTAATCATGTAACATAACTGTTGATTGTTGCTTGCAGCACAGTATATATATCTTGCAGTGTGCATGCAGTAAATAACTAACAAACATTTCGTGACCAATACCGCCGGTGTGATTCAACCCTACCTGCATTCTTGCCTATAGATACGTCAGTTATATATATGTATATCATTTCTCGCTCGTTTGTATGGAGTGTCCGGGGTGTGACTGTATGGATTCTTAACAGCACAGGCGTTAGACCACCGTATGAATTCTTAACATCACAGGCGTTGAACCACTGTATGGATTCTTAATATTACAGGCATTAGACCACTGTATGGATTCTTAATATTACAGGCGTTAGACCACTGTATGGATTCTTACACTGTGATAATGTTATGGTTGTACTCACATTGAGATTAGTGCCACGTGGAGTGTCGAAAACACACTTCAACTTGTAATCCATAAGCTGGTCAGGGCTGATCTCTTTCCACTAAAAAAACATCAAAATAATGGTTACAAGTGATGCATACTTCCATATACGAGTATCAACATAGCTGGTACTCTTCGATTGAATAGATGCATACCACTTGATCTATGTTGGTTTTTCCTTCCGGTGCAATTAAACTTTGTACCATAAACTTATGTTTATGTTTTTCATTTGCATCAACATACACAGGTTGCGGAGTAACTGAAAAAAATATAACAATTTACTATTTTTCAAAAAATTAAATATGTATCAATCATTATAAAATGAAACAAGAGCTTATACTTACTCGCAATATCAACTTGGGAGTTGGGCTCAAGGACCCCAGAATTGGGACGAACACAATACTTTTTTGGAGCTGTTGTCTTAATCTTGTAGAGTACTGTGTCGGAGGTAGGGTTTGTCAGTCGCATATACGTAGTAATGCCTTGCTCGAAGAGTCCTGAAGGATCAACTAAAATAATCAATGGTATTGGCTATATCTTTGAGGGCATACAGCAATTGAAAAAAAAACTTGAAAAAAGAAACGAATAACGATTGATATTTTAATGGGGAATTTAATCTTTCTTTAATCTTTATTTCTATTAAAGATATGGGTAAAGTCATTAGATTAGGTTATCATAACTTTATTCAAATTATTTCTGAGGGTCAAGGCATGCCATAAGTTTTTGAATGTAAAAATAAATACAGATTTCATTTTCATGGCAATCAATAACTCATTTTCAGGCTTCCGAAGTCCAACAAAGAACCCAAGAACCCTTAAAAAGATGGTGTAAACTATTAACAGTCTGCCGTAGTATGTAAGGGCCTTATTACACTAGTGATTTGCAGAACCGAAACCAAACCGCCTCCGTGGCGTAATGGTTAGTCTATTCGATTCACACCAGGAGATCACGGGTTCGATTCCCGGTGGGGTCAACCTTGTAAAACTCTGTTTGGTTGGTAGTAGGGCATTCAAATCTGGATGGCCAATGTACCAATGAGTTTTTCAAAACTTACGTACATATACTTACCGATTGCTTTAACGGTGAAGGAAAACATCGTGAGGAAACCTGCACACGCCTGAGAAGAAACTCGAAGGTTGTGTGTGAAGTCGACCAATCCGCACTGGGCCCGCGTGGTCGACTATGGCCTGATCGCCCTAATTCAGGGTAGGCTCGAGCCCCTCGGTGGGGACGTATATGAGCTGATGTGATGAGGGCATTCTCATAGCCCGCCTGGCTAGCTACCACCATCTTTTCTAAGTCTTGCCGCTAAACATCAGTGTTAACAACATTGCTGTGTTCCGGCTTGAAGATAAGATGGCCAGATCCTCATTGCGCTGGGGAATCTTGGTAAGTCTGCTTTCATCTTCGGCATCATCGTCACTTACCATCAGGTGAGATGATACCGTGGGCTTATCAATTGTGGAATTAGAATTTAAAAAAATACCAGAACATGTTTGTGCAAACAGCTCGCCGTGCGTGTGGAACGCAATCGCAGCAACATGTTTAGTGCACTTGCTCATCTCGCATACGAAAACGCTACTGTAAGCACAGCCTCGGTGCTTGAAAAACATTCACAAATCGCCAGTGTGTAAACGCTTACTTTTTAAAACCGAAATGCATAAAATTTTGCACAAGACACTATTTTAAATAAAAAATAAAAGTTAGTGATTTTATAAGTTATATGGGGAAAGTAGTGATTCATTTCATGAGCAAGTTTTAGTTATTATATGGTCATTATATTCCAAAGATTGCTATGTTTGTGGAAAATTTTAAGGTGTGTACTTTTTGCAGGAAACCTATATATCAAAATTTCAAAAAATTCAGTTTTTCATTTAGTTATTATAAACCTAGATAGTATAATAACTAATAAGTGTACTGTCACAGGAGAGGGAAGGAGTTTTAAACAGCAACACATAATATGTAAATATTATGTCTCCTTATACTTTGGTACTGTCTTGATTGGTACTTGTTATACAGGATATTATGTCTCCTTATACTTTGGTACTGTCTTGATAGGTACTTGTTATACAGGATATTATGTCTCCTTATACTTTGGTACTGTCTTGATTGGTACTTGTTATACAGGATATTATGTCTCCTTATACTTTGGTACTGTCTTGATAGGTACTTGTTATACAGGATATTATGTCTCCTTATACTTTGGTACTGTTTTGATTGGTACTTGTTATACAGGATATTATGTCTCCTTATACTTTGGTACTGTCTTGATAGGTACTTGTTATACAGGATATTATGTCTCCTTATACTTTGGTACTGTCTTGATTGGTACTTGTTATACAGGATGTTCGGCATATCGACCGATAATAGCTTTTTGTAAATAAGTAATAAATAGGGATGCATCCGATACCGATACCGATATATCGGCGATACTTCGGGTTTGCCGATATATCGGTATCGGCGATATTTTTATGGCAGATTCAACGATACTTTTCAAATTTCGCGCTTTAAAAATGTAATGTAAACGCGCGTGTTGTCCCATCTATTTCGTTGCAAACGAGGCATCTGTCGCATCTGAGAGACTATTTTACACCGCAGGTCTTATCAAACAGACTTGCGAAATCGCCTTTGCCCGCAAAACTTAAGAATGCTTTGTTTTTTTAAATAAAAATCTTATAAATGTTAATTTTGATTACTAAAACTATTAATTAATTGTGTTTTATTTATTCTACCTTCCTTTTTGAATTCAATAAGCGTATCGGTATCGGTATCGCCGATATTTTTATAAGAGTATCGGTATCGGTATCGTATCGACAAAAAGGCGTATCGATGCATCCCTAGTAATAAATAAGGAAATTAAGATTCTTTCATACTTTTACTCGTCTTTGGGACTTTAAGAGCTTTTAAGTCCTTTTTAAAGTATTAATCATGAAATAATGTTTTATAAAACAAGCATCCATTATAGAATAAAAAAATATATTTTGTGTTGATACAATCATAAAGAAAAAAGTTAAAAGGGTTTAAAGCTGAGAGATTGAGTTGTTAAAAAAATATATATATTGATACTAGTGACAGCTGACAAGTGGAATCATAGGTCAAGTCCAAACTTTGAAAATGACTAAAATGATAAATATGTAAAAAAATGCCCGTCGATGTGCAGAACACCCTGTACATTAAAAGCAATTAGATACACAGATTGATACTGTTGTGGGAGCCAACTTACTCTATAAATATTTTTTTGTACCTATATGTATCCTTAGTGGTGATTCAAATGACCTTTTTTAACAAACAATGTTTTTGAAAGGTGGTTCCTATCCTTATTAGATAACAAAAGTCGGCTGTTCCGAAAGTATTTATTCCTATTTTTATTGCATTTATAACAAATCGTAGGGTAACTTTGGTGCAAACCTCCTTAGAAAAAATCACTGGCATTAAACAATAACTTTTTTAATTTATCTTTTCATCAATGTGTCGAAAGGTAGTAAATAAAACGGTTACTTAGGGCAATCTTTTTCACCAAGACAACACAGCCGCTCATATGGCAGCTATAACAATTGCTGTTTTAGCCATACAGGTGTCCGATTACTACCCTATCCATAGCCCAGATCTAGCCCCATGCGATTATTTTTTAAATTTAAGATTTCTGAGGCCATTGATGAATGTAAGCGATTGTTTTTCAATCTTACGCAAGATCGTCTTTTTTAGGGTTCCGAAGTCAACAAGGAATAGTTTGCCATATCTGTCTGTCCGAGGCTTAGCTCAGAGAATTTTATTACTAGAAAGCTGTAATTTGGCATGGTTATACATATTAATCACGCAAAGTTGTACAATGAAATCTTTAAAAAAAATTACCTTCCCTACATGTGAACAGGGGGTTATTTTTTTGCTTAACGTACCTACCCACCCTATCGTGTTGGGTATCGCTGAATAGGTCTTTAATATAACTGGGGTTTACTAAAACCATTTTTTGATTCAGGGATCGATTTGCGAAATATTGAGCTTTAAGTGCTAATTTTTGATCGATCATACAAGCTAAACTACTATTTCAGGACATCTGAAAAAAATAAAATAGGACTTATAATCAATTTAAAAGGAAAACAATCACGGCTAAGTAGGCTTTCTTAGTTTAGGAGTAATAGTCGACCAACTTAAGATGTGCAGTTGGATTTGTCAAAAGTTCATAGAGTGTAAATATAATTTTGTTCTTTAAAATAAACATTTATTTTTGAAAAGGCTTCGGAATGCTACTTTGCGCGAGTCCGACCCGTAATTGACCAGTTTTTTAATGTTTGACAGCTGGTTTAGTCGAATGAATAAATGTATAGACTGGTGGGGAGTATTAAAAAAAAACTCATATTATACTTATTATTTTCGGGTCTACTAAAAGCTTTCGCAACAGCCTAGTACTTTTATCAGAATCTACTCATGATAAAAAAACGAACTTCCTATACAAAGTTGGTCAAATAAGCAACAGTATCTATAACCATCCTAAATTTTAATATCATAATAATAGCTGTAGTAGGAGAATAAGTTGCGAAATTTTAATGTGACTGAGTAAAACATATATGCCTCTTTCATCCCAGATAAGTGGCGAAAAGCGTCGGTGGCTCAACCGGTAACGACTCAGTCCATCTAACCAGAGGTACCGGGTTCAAATCTGGACGGCCAATGTACCAATGAGTTTTTCAAAAACTTACGTACATACTTACCGATTGCTTTAGCGGTGAAGGAAAAAAATCGTGAGGAAACCTGCACACGCCTGCGAAGAAACTCGAAGGTTGTGTGTGAAGTCGACCAACCCGCACTGGGCCCGCGTGGTCGACTAAGGCCTAATCGCCCTGATTCAGGGTAGGCTCGAGCCCCTCGGTGGGGACGTATATGAGCTGATATAATAAAAGTGGCTAAAAAACACCTTGAATATGTTAGGTTTCTGAGGCCGTGGCAGTTCATGAAGATGGCAGCCAAATTGGACTGTATAACAGGTTGATAGGATGAGATGTCTCTGCCTAGCAGTGGGACAGTAAGGACATACAAGAAAAAACTGGCCAAATGTGACTTTGACATTGTTTGTGTGACCCCAAACAAAACTTTAACTACCATAACAACAAGATCTCTCAGTACATACTTTGCTGTAAGCAAATAGGGATCTACTAATTCTGGACTTTAGAAATTTTATATTTCCTGTTGAAACGGAAGAACATTAGATTTTCTCATAGATTTTCCTGTAATCTGTGCATTCAACCACATCATCATCATCATCATCATTACAGCTCATATACGTCCCCACCGAGGGGCTCGAGCCTACCCTGAATTCAACCACATACTGCGATTATTTTCAAGATTTTAGGCCCAGAAATTTAATTAAATAACTTTAAAATATCTATCTTAAAATTATCATAAAAAATGTGTTTGAGATTCTCACAACAAGTCTTTTCATTGGATGTCACACAATGTATGTTGAAAAACAACATTAAGAAATTTTGTAATTCACCCCCCAAAAAGCCCCATGTTTAAAATTCATTTATTTATGTTGCACGTCTCTGCATCACCAACTTACATATTATGTGTACCAAATTTCAACTTAATCGTTCCAGAAGTTTCCGAGCAAATTGGCTGTGACAGACAGATGGACAGATAGACACACAAGTGATCCTATAATTGTTCAGTTTTTACCTTTTGAGGTACGGCAACCTAAAAACCATTTTGATTTACAATTTGGCAATGCGCATGTTGGGCCATACATACGAACTATTCTTCCTAAATTTAACACTCAAAAAGGTTACATGCGTCTGAAAAGTGAAGTAAACATAAGATGCCAATTGGCATCTCTTTTCTTAGTAGCAGTTGTTGAAACGGAAGCGAACTACCTATGATATTGTGTGTACATGGGTACGATTTTCAAATGTTCTTTGTTAGTGCATAACCCATCCATGGTAACAAATCTCTGACACCACCACCACCATATCAGCCACAAATCGTCCACTGCTGAACAAAGGCCTCCCCCAAGGATTTCCACGACGACCGGTCCTGCGCTGCCCGCATCCATCGGCTTCCCGCGACCTTCACCAGGTCATCGGTCCACCGCGTGGGAGGCCTGCCTACGCTACGTTTTCCGGTGCGCGGTCGCCACTCGAGAACTTTACTGCCCCATCGGCCATCAAATCTCTGACAACCGCAAGAAAATTTTCACCGTAGTAAATTTTTATGCATAATAATAAGTTTTGGGATTGAAGGGAGTTGAGGTGACACAAATGGTATATGTACAACTTTGGTGGGATATTACATGTTGAAACATATACACAGTATTTAGTTATTAACTAGCTTTTATGTAGTAATCATTACTGTTTGTTTTCCAAACAAACCAAAGTAAAACATTTAAAAAAAAATCAATCTTACTTCACTCAAGAGGGTACCACATTAGTGTTTGTTCATAGAAGTTAAAATCATTGTTTCTTTTAATTTTATTGAAAATTTCAGCTATCTACAGTCCATGAATCGCCTGCTGACAGACAGATGAACAGCGGAGGCTTAGTAATCCGTGGTTCAATAAGTCCCGACAAAGTTTTTTTGATGAAATTATTTTTTATTCATCAACATAGTCTCCTTCAACTGCGATAAAGTCTCTCCAACGCTTTTCTAACTTTTCTATTCCATGTGCGTAGAACGATTTATCTTTGGCTTCAAAATAAGCCTCCGTTGCTGCGATTACTTCACCATTTGAATCAAATTTCTTGCCCTGGAGCATTTTCTTTAGGTCTGCAAACAGCCAGTAATCACTGGAGGCCAGATCTGCAGAATATGGTGGATGGGGAAGTAATTCGAAGCCCAATTTGTTTAGTTTCGCCATTGTTACCATGGATTTCTGACACGGCGCATTGTCCTGGTGAAAGATCACTTTTTTTTCTTTATTCGAGGCGTTTTTCCGCAATTTCGTACTGTAATCATTCTAATAATCCCATGTAGTATTCGCTATTTTTATTTTTCACCTTATCAAGGTAGTCGATGAAGAGTATTCTATGTGTATCCCAAAATATAAAGGCCATTACCTTGCCGGCAGATTTTTGTGTCTTAAGCCGCTTCGGATGGCTTTCACTGGCCGCTCTCCACTCTGCTGACTGCCGATTGGATTCAGGAGTGAAATGGTGAATCCATGTTTTATCTATTGTCACATACCAATGTTAAAAATCCTTTTTATTTATATTAAATAGTACCAAACAGCACTCTGAATCATTGATACGTTGTTGCTTTTGATCCATTGTTAGCAAACGTGGCACCCATTCGGAAAAAAGCTTTTTCATGGCCACATTTTGATGCAATATAGTGAAAACACTACCACTTGAAATCTTCACTATCTCAGCTATCTTGCGCACTTTTATTTTCCGATCTTCTTTCACGATTTTCCGGATTTGGTTAATGTTTTGTTCAGTCAATGCTTCATTTGGACGACCAGAGAGCTCAACATCATTTGTGTCCAAACAACTGCATTTGAAATCGGCATACCACCGACAAATGGTTGGTTTAGACAGAGCAGATTCCGGATAACACTTTATAAGCCACTCCTGTGCTTGAGTGGTATTTTTCCCCATTAAAAGAAAATGTTTTATCAACATGTGAAACTTGTTTTTTCCATTGTTTACCAAATTACAAAAGTAGCGTCACTTAAATGTCTGTAATTCAATATTCTATTGATCGATTTAAAAAAAAATATGTATCATTTAATGGCCAGTACTTTCTAAAAATTCAAAGAGTTTTTAATATATGCGCCTTCTTGTTAGGTAGTCTCGGGACTTATTAAACAATCTAGTATAAGTGTCCCATTGGTACCCTTTGGGTAAGGAATCCCAAGCATAACACTAAAGATGCAATGCACTTCATATGTAGGATAAATCACCCTTACTTGGTTTTTCATTGATGCAAATGGGGGGCAGGGGACACAGATTAAGAAATAAGTAACTAAAGTGCATGCGGCCTTGCATTTTATTGTTGCCAATTTACAGTAACTTTCAGTGTGCACTTCCACAGAAGCAAAAAAAAAAATGAGGGTGTGTAGTTCGACTGTATGCATATGGTAAACATTTAATGTGTTAAATCTTAGATCACATATAAAAGAACAAGATTCACTGTGATGCGGTAAAGTGTTCCAACATAAAGTCAACCTTTTTTTCATGGTGATGTACTTCTGCAGCTCTCCCTCTCTGTATAACATAGTTATTTGAATATTTTTACATTCTCTTCTGTCAAACAACTCTTTGGTCATTTTTAGAAGTGAAGTTTATTTTGTATGAAACCGGGGATCTAGTTCTTTTGTATGTAAAACATAAGATCCTAATTTATTAGCAGTTTTAATTGAGAGTTCTACCCATGATTGTGAACAACATTCCCAAAATTTCAATTCAAACAGTTCGCAAAAATCATTTTTGGTTTGCCCATCCCTACAAGGCCTAACAGCTGATTGATTTGTTTGAGAAGTCAACATTTTTTTTGTGAATCATCCTTAGGCTCCTTCAGGATTGTTGCTCAGAATTATAATTAAAACATCTGATAAAAATGATGCCAGCTAAAAAAGACTTATTGATATATGTGGGTACATATTTAATAGTCTAATGCTAGCTAGAGCAAAAAACACTTTCACCAGTTGTTTTTTTAGTTTGGTATATTCCATCCACCTTGCAATCAACTTCCAACATTGCAGATGTTGCTATAATGTATGACATTCTAATTTACACAGTAGCATAATGTAAGTAGGTTTCATAGCCACCTAAATGAAGCCCTAAGATAAGCATTTGTATCTTCAAAAAGAGGGGGAAGCAGGGGCATAAAATCGAAATTTGAGCTACTTTCTAAATAACGGAAATGATGTGAAAATCATAAAAACCGCACCCTGTCGTAAAGCCGATCTGGAAATAGAAACCAACTCCATTTGTCAGACAGGCGGTTGCTGTGTTGCGGCTGTGCTGGTGCCTGGTTGCAGGCCACTATCGACGGGATCTACGCCAACACAGTAGTGCATAACGAAATATTGTGGAACTTACCTTTAAACTTGAGTTCATTTTGCGGGTCTATCTGTAAAACTTGGTTAGGCATTTTGTTGGAAAATCAGTAGAGATTTAGAAATAGGCAATCACTATGTCGGCCAAAGCGAACGATGAATGACGAACGAACGAATTCGACATGCGCAATGCGAATGTATGTTTTTTTCTTTCTCTCCTAAGCATCTCCAATACTACATCTCTTTCTATACTATACCCGAACCATAGACAAAAAGAAAGAAACGTTAGATGTTAAACGTTAAACGCCGGATCTCCTGCATAGAAAATCCAGAAAACCAAGTGATAAAAAATATTTATTGCTGTAACTAATTACACATGCATCATTAACTTTTCTTCTTGATCTCCTTCTGATTCAGCCACCGTAGCAGTGTCAAGAAAAGAGATCTGGTTATATCTTTCTAAGGAAAGGAGATAGACTTATCCACGGTGGCTTGTATCAGAAGTAGATAGGATGATGCTTCTTCAAATATTAAATGTAGCCTACATCCCTTTCGCATTCGTTTATTCTTAGTTGCCATAGCAACGAAGAGGAATACCTAACACTTCAGTCAACTTCATTCCGTCTGTCTATCCTTGAGAGAGAGACTTAAAACTCGCTTCTTGAACAAAAACAATATTGCGTTGCTAAATCTGACAGATTACAAATTTATTGGTTTCGCATAACACAAGGACAAACAAAAAAAGGGGCGGTAGCTTAATACTTGGTACTTGTGACTCTAACTGTGATAAGTTAACTGTTTGCGATTCTCTGTACAAATCGGAGTATTTTGAGATTTGTGGTATCAAAGACAATGACAGTAGTCTAAATGTATGTTGTATATACAGAAATGATAAAAGAAAATGTTTTGATGAGGTTTTGGCACAGCTTGAAAAGTTGTTAGAGCATTTTTCGACAAAAAGTGCATCATTTGCGGAGATTTTAATGTAAACCTATTGACTGATGATAGATACAAATCTGAGTTCCTGTCCTTATTGACATGCTATAATTTTAGACCACTGATATTCTCAGAAACTTATATTGGTGGGGGGAGTGTACATTCGTGTCTCGACAATTTCCTCACTAACGTACCTGAAGAAAATGTAGTCGCTTGTAGCATCGATCGTAACGGCCTATCAGACGGGCATGCAGGTCTATTTTGTAAATTACGTTTACCAGATTACAAAAAAAATAATAGGAGTAATAAATTTATAACTAAAAAGCAAAGAAGATTCAATAAGATCAACAACAACATATTTAGGCAGAATTTAACTAAGCATAACTGGAAAAATACCGGAATTAATGGATTTTTAAATAAATTTAATGACGACTTTAAAAACAGCTTTAGAGAAGTAAATAAAAAAAGTAAGAAAACAGCAGATAGAAAAAATAGCTTGGCAAACAAAAGGTATCAAAATAGCAAGTAGGATGAAAAGATTTTTAATTTCAGCCCGTAAGTCTGCATGTGACCAAACGCTCTTAATCTACAAAAATACGTATATACGGGTATTTAGACGAGTAGTGCGTTGCGCTCGAAAGCTTGAAGTGCAGACTGCAATTAAAAGATCAATAAATTGTGCTAAAGCAATATAGGGAGTTGTAAATAAACATAGAAACAAATCCACTAATCAGTGTTATAGTAAGCTTACCCTTAAAAATAATGAAAGATTTGTAGTCGAACCTTTGGATGTTGTTGAAATCTTTGCAAAAACCTTTGAGAGTGTGCAGTATACTAACACATGTGACAAAAATTTGGCCTCATGTATGTCAATTTTAGAGGAAAATACACCACAAGTTGCTGATAGCATGGACTGGAAACGTGTAACTGTAGTCGAGGTGTTTAATATTGTAAAGAAGATGGCATTAAAGCAATCATCGGAGTACGATGAAATACCCACTTCGGTCATTAAGGACAACATGGATATTTTAGCGGAGCCCTTGACAGATTTCTTCAATTTATGTATGGATAAAGCTGTATTTCCAGAACAGTTAAAGATAGCCAAAGTACTCCCAGTTTATAAAAAAGGCATTAAAAGTGATCCAAAGAATTACAGACCAATATCATTGCTACCGGTTTTCTCAAAGATATTTGAAAAAATAATAAAGTTACGCCTGGTTCAGCATCTTAACTCGAACAAAATTATAAGCAACAGACAATTTGGATACCAAAAAAATATCGGAGTTACTGAGGCTATCACTACATTAATTGATGATGTAATACTAAATCTAAATAAAAAGAGGAAAGTAGTAGGTATGTTCTTGGATCTTAGTTCAGCTTTTGACTTGGTTGATCATAAAATTTTATTGAATAAGCTCTATCACTACGGAGTTCGTGGTAATGTACTGAAATTTCTCAAGTCTTATTTGGAAAATAGATATCAGTTTGTAGAAATCAAATACACAGAGAATGGAATGGAGAAAACTTGCAAGTCTAAATTTATTAAGATTAAAAGAGGGGTGCCACAAGGCTCAATATTGGGACCGGTATTGTTCATTTTGTTTACTAATGACTTGATCAATTATACATACAGATGTGTAGCGAACAATATCAGTCTGGTAGTCTTTGCTGATGACACCAATGCAGTAGTTTCAGCAGATAACTCAAAGGAACTCGAACAAATAACTCAACAGTCTCTTTTAGTTTTTCATAAATGGTTCACTATTAATAATCTCTTGCTTAACATTGGCAAAACAAATGTTATGTTATTTAGAACAACAACAAAAAATAATGAGACTATTCGATTTTGTTTGAATGAAGTTGAGATGGAGCTTGTGAAGTCAGTTAAGTTTCTCGGTGTACACATTGACTCCTCTCTAAACTGGAAAGACGAACTTAGTAAAATAGAGGGCAAAGTCAGCTCGGCATGTTACGCCCTCAGAAGTTTAAGAGATGTGATTACTTTAGAACAACTTCGTTCCATTTATTTTGCACTGGTAGAATCTCATCTCAGGTACAGTATTTTGCTGTGGGGCAATAGTTATGATTATAATATAAGGAAAGCCTTCGTTATACAAAAAAGAGCAATTAGGACTATCGTTCGTATTCCCCAGTGGGAGTCCTGTAAAGACCATTTTCGTAGGCTTAAAATTCTAACTGTACCTAGTCTGTATATCCTTGTGCTGCTCACATATTTAGTAAAATGGCCGGAAAAATATGAAACACCAGAGGATAGGCGAACTCGTTTGGCGACGCGTCGATGTGATATTCCCCACTCAATAATTCCAAGACTGAGAATAGTAACACACTGTACCCGATATCAGGCGGTAAAGATGTTCAATTGTCTCCCATCCAACTTGAAGGCGATTAGTAATTTACATGTATTGCAAAGACTTTTAAAGCGTTTTTGTTGGAAAAATGCTATTATAGTATTGATGAGTTTTGTGAGAGTAAGTGACTGTATTGTTATTTTATACTTTTGTGATTGTTTTATGATTTATTGAAATGTGATGTTGTGTTATGTGTGATAATTTTTAATATTGTTTTCCTACACAAAGTATTTTGTTAATGGAATAAAATTGAATTGAATTGAATTGAATTCTCGCTTTTGAAGTGAAAACTTCTTTAGCGGCGTTGTGCACTTTTTTGTAATGGGTAAAAAATGTTAAACTCGCGTCAGGACACGTGACCTGATCGAAAATTCGTAGGACGGATGGAGTTGATTTTTTGTTGATTTTTCTGAGATATAAGCTTTTTAATGTAATATAAATACATAACGTTAATATTCAAGTTTTCACTTCTGCCGGCACTCCCGGAGTGCAAACCGTCATTTTTTTTTGCTTAGATACCTAATTCGTCCGAACTATAATCCGCGACGTATAAGTTGAACACAAATGGCGGTCGTGCGCACAGGTAGGGAGTGCGCGGGTGAAGTGTGGGTTAAGACTCCAACCTTCTTTTAAAGGTTTTGGAAAAAAATATATTAGCAGGAGACGGCTCTTTATAAGTGCCGGTCATCCATGCGTGAGTCAGACGGAACCAAAGATGACCTATTATTAATAGCGTAAAGATGAGACACTCACTCGCCTCCCCCCGCTAACATCAACGTCGTCGTCGTCGTCGCTTGCGGGGCGGTGAACTTGTTAGTAATCATTGTATCGTCGATTTTTACCGTGAGCTGTATAAATTACCGTGAAGATAAAATTGCAGTTTACTGTATTTTTCAATGATTGACGAGTACAAAATGTTAAACAAATAAGTAGTTCTCATTAATGTTTTTCTTCCTACTACTAAGCCAGGAACAAATTGATTAGGCGTAGGTTTTCTAGCCAAATATTTAACAGGTAGGTATTGTTTATGGCGGTAATATTAAAATTTTTCGTTATTTTTGACCTCAATTACTCCTAAACGATAGAAAACCCAAGGTTGAAAAAAATACCCTTATAGTTGATGATGTTCTTTAAAGTCAAAAGCTATTAGAAACACGATTGAGTAGTTTTGGCTCGATAGAAAAAATCCCAAAGATAGGTCTACACCGTTACTTTCATCACTATTTATGACTAATATTTTGAAGTATAAATTTTAAAAATTTAGAACAATACTCGTATTTGATAAGATAATACAAAGTGAGTAATGTTATTATTTTTTGTACTTTCATTGTAGTTTTTGATTGAAACGAAAAACCATTGAAAAAGTGAAAAAGTGTGGTTATTTTCTTTACTCTTTACACGTAAATAAAAAGACAGAGACAACTGTTCAAATCAATACCTTGCCATAAAAGTAAATAAGTGCAATAAAGAACGACTCGCAATACGACAGGCAGGCGAGGAATCGATATGATTCTACCTCCGATTTACTGAATCCATTGACGACAGTGGCGTTACTGGGAATACAAGTATTGTAGGCATTATAAAATAGAACAAAGTATTGTGGAGTAAAGTAAAGGTTAAGCACGACGGGTAGGTACAGTAGGTAGGTATGGATAGGGCGTGGGTAATATAATAACCGTGCGTGCTCACGGATATTTACAAATTTATTTGATGGAATATAAGACCTAAAAAGAACATAAGAATGAGAATAACAATACACAATTAAATTAAAACACAAATCACAAAAAAAACATAAATGAATCGTACCCGAGATGGGTCTTAGAAAGAATCACACTCACAGTTTTTTACATAATATTTATCCAATCAATCGACAAACTCAACGTGGCTGGGCAGCGTTCGGGAAGTTTCGTAATATCATCAGTTCATCACGTGAACGGAAGAGACATGGTCGCTTACCTTATAAGAAGGCCCAAGGTCACCCAAAGGGCGATGGAACAAGCTATGCTCGGAGTTTCCCTACGCTATTGAATCAGAAATGAGGAGATCCAACATAGCTCACAGAATCGCTAAACTTAAGTACCAGTGGTCAAGGCCCATAACTCGTAGAACAGATGGCCGTTGGGGCAGTAAAGTTCTCAAGTGGCAACCACGCAGTGAGACGTAGCGTATGCACGCCTCCCACACGGTAGACTGACGACCTAGTGAAGGTCGCGGGAAGCCGCTGGATGCAGGCAGCGCAGAAAAGGTCATCGTGGAAATACGTGGGGGCGACCTTTGTCCAGCAATGGACGTCTTTCGGCTGTTATAATGATCTACGAGTACCTATAGGTACTGATATTAGTAGGTTACATTGGCACACATTATTTTCCAAGTAGAGACTTGGTATTTTGTTGGAATCCCCAGGTATTATTGGGCCCTTAACCACTAATAAATGGAGTATTTAGGTACGCAGTTTTTATTAGGAGACATCGCTGAATGAATGACAGAATTATTTTTATATAAGTTTTAAAGAAACTATCAAAAATGGCCAGGGTGTCTATAATGTTACCAAAGAGAATATGTGTATGTATTCTATGTATCTCCTCAGGTCTCAGAGCAATAACTAAAGCATAGAGGGAGCGTCAAAATTACAATATATCTTTACTCGTCTTTCTTATTATCGAACATTGTGCGGTAAAAAAAGACAAATATATATGCTTATAGCTACATCGACACTCCAAATTGTCAAATGGTCGCACTTGGTCTCTTTTTATACGACCGATTTGAAAATCTACCCAGTTATTTACCAATTCTGTCAACCTTTAGGTGGTATTTTAATGTAGTCGTATATTCCATCGTGAGTGATGTAGATATTTCATATGGATGTTTCGACTCTTAATTTCAAGAAGGTATCGTGTTCTGTTTTAGCATGCCTTCAATCGTTGCTGTTTGCACCCGTGCTTTGTATGGAAATGTTTTGGTTTTGAATTATTATTATTTTATTATTATAAAATATTCCAGCTACATATATTAGGACAAATCTTATCATTTTAGTATTTTCAACTTTACATTACTACTACATAACATTACTTTTAGGTTAACAAAGTTGTTGTAGGACCGTTAACCGAGGCTTCTACTCATCATACTTAACAAGGAATTTGAAATAATTGGAAACCTTATAGTTTCGCCAAGTCCGTCTGTCAAGGGTTTACCAATTGTAAATAATAAAAAAAAACCTGCACCAATTTTGTTTCAGCTTGTATAGTACAAGTATAATGTACTTAGATGGTGTCAATCTGAGCTTTGTTTATTTGCAAATAATCAAAGTATCTGAATTAAACCGCGGACGGACAGACGGACTTGGCGATACTATACGGGTTTCTTGTTTTACTAAGGAACTCTAACAAAAGGCAGATAAACAAACCTAATTGTAACTTACAATTATTTCAAATACCTTAGCCGATTAGCTAATATGATACAAAGAACAAAAATACAGCAACCGGTTAGGCAATGTAATTAATTGTATTAAGTTCTATTGAATATGGCCTAGCTAAAGAGAAATAAATAACAACCAGATAAAGCCTCACAATTTTTGACAAAGATAACTATAATATTACTGGGTATGTTTGAGCTTTATTTATTTGAAAATAATCAAATTATCTGAATTAAACCGCGGATGGACAGACGGACTTGGCGAAACTATAAGGTTTCCTTGTTTTACTGAGGAACCCAAAAATCAGATAAACAAACAAACCTAATTGTAAATTACAATTCTTTAAAATACTACTTTAAAATTTGCTTTTAATTTTATCAATCCTTTCATTCGATCTCATCCATGGAAAATAGTACACAGCAAACAAAAATCGATATCTCTGGTAATTATGGCACTTCACTAGCATTGCTAAAAAAGTGGACAGCCCTCCAAGAAACAAATTTATTTAACATATATATCTATTTTGCTTTATCAAACGAGTGTAACTAGATTGAATTTTGACGCTCTCTCTATACTTTATTTATTGCTCTGAATAGGTAGGTACATAGTTTATGTTTCAAATGAAAATTAATAGCCTCTTGGGTACTCTTTGCGTCACATTATAACTACCAACATCATGCACTTGTAATTATCTGTAACTGTAAATAACGAATAATCAAATATGATTTAAAAAATATAGAGATGTACATAATATGTTCAAAATACATCTCACTCAGCTATACAACTCGAAACCATTTGAATTTTGCGCCGTGATCCCTTTACGGCTGGCAACCCTACATTGCATTTACGCATCCATACAAACAGTGTAATAGGAGTTTTTTGGCGGGATTTGTAGTAAACGCATTCGTAATTTTATTATATTGTTTTTTCATTGTTTTCTGGTAGAGTTTTGTTTAAAAATTGGTGGGTCTTGAACAAAATCGTCTGGTGCACGTGAACAATGTGGAGAACAATATTTTTATTCGTCGTTGATTTTTTTTTAAACAGAAATAGGTCTAACCTAACGCAATAGCCGCCACGAGATTAACGTCCGCGGCGTCCGCCATGCTTGCTTTGTATGGCGTGCCCGGGTGCGGTGCGTGGTAATAGCTTGGTTGGTCCACCAAAGCGCGCCAGGCTGCTTCCCAGGCTGCTTCCGGGGTTGCTACGATTAGTGGGACCATACCCCGATTAATTGGAGTTAGATTTTGTTCAAGGGAGGCCTGTCTACGAAACGTTTTCCTGTGCGTGGGCACCACTCGAGAACTTTACTGCCACAAGGGCCATCTGTTCTACGAGATGTATGTTCCGCCAACTGCCAAGTATAGCGGTTCATGACACTAGCACTGAGGGTATCTCGAGCGTATATCCAACTGGCATGTGTGCGAAGAAGCTTGATGCTCGGTACCCTACCTTACTAAATGGGTAAGATTCGATTTAAAAGTGAATACTTAGGTGGTGCCACCACGCAGAAACCCACGCAAGACCAACAGACCTGCCTTTGAAAATTATTGCAACGAACACTAAATAGGCTTAAGTTTCCTGACAGAATGATCGACGTAGACCTGATCAGAGCATCAGATCATAGCATCAGAGACTGCTACCAAGAAACTTATCCGTCGACAAGACCACCATCAGCCAGCAGTCTAAAGGTACCTAAACTACTGAGGACTACAATTAGAGAGGCTCAGGAAAAGGTGAGAAAGCTATTCAACAGAGCTATGAATATAAATGACGAACAAGGTAGGGATAACTACACAGTCGCCAAGTCCAAATACAAGATACAAGTTCATGCATTTAAGTATGTATTCGTATCATCATAATTATCAGCTCATATATGTACGTCCCCACTGAGGGACCCCACTGGGGTGATCGGGCCTTAGTCAACCACGCGGGCCCAGTGAATGTTGTTCGACTTCATAACCTTTGAGTTTCTTCGCAAGCGTGTGCTAGTTTCCTCACGTTTCCCTTCACCGTAAGAGCGTCGAATAAACAATACATGAAATTGAAATTCAAAAACACATTGGTACGTGGCAAGTTTCAAACGACGACCTCCCGTACAGGCTGTAACGGCCCTAGCCGTTACGCCACCGACGACGCTTAAAAGCATGTCTTGCCAGTGTAAATAAATATTTAACAGTCTCACCTAACATGTGATCCCTACAAAAAACAGACAAACTAGAACTCTTTTATGCCCCACGCTGCTGGTTGTATTGCGGTTCATGACTGAGTAAAGCGTTATGTATTATAGTAGTCATATGAGGTACTCTAAGCTAGTTGTAAATAATGTAAATTATGTGATTTTTAGGAATGGAGATATTTAGCAACCGTGGTACGCGAAAAAAGTTTGGCATCTGACAATACTAATGGAAAACCTTTTCTTTGGATCTGAATTTTGTTTGGCGGGCTTTGTGGTCGACGCATTCGTAGTTTTATTTTATTGTTTTGTGCTACAATTATGCTTCAAGAAGTTATGTTTTGGAGGATATCGTTTGGTTCACGTGAGCCATGTGGAGAACAAGAAAATAAAATGAAGGACGTGAATACCCGGGTCGCACTGGTTGCAGTTTTATGGACACTGTACGACCGGGTCGTAGATGACTTTTTATTACTAGCGGCCGGGTTTTCCAACTCAGAATGATGTTGCTGAAAATGTTCTCAAGAACTCCACAGAAGATTTGTAATGCAGTGCCATGAGCATTGTAAAATAAAAAATAAATGAAGATGATCAATGAAGACCATCGGACCTAAACGACTCGTACTTAGAGACGTTAATATATTCTTTAACAAAAATATTTTGATCTGTCTTTCTTCTTGCTGTCAAAATTATTAGTACAAAAAAAACTTCATACAGTTGGAAATGTATTTAAAGCGAAAATCTAGAAATTATGTAAATAGTATAAGATAAGAATTTCATGTACGGATTTCATCTTTCAGTGACTTCTGTCCGAGTGTGTCTTTTTTATAGGTTTAATGTGGCCGATTGCATAACTTACCTGGTTTTGGCCCGTGCGACTCAATCTCACGAAAGTCAATAATGAATAGTTCTTCTGTGAATTTATTTTTGAACACTTGCTTGAAATTTGACAGATACTATAACCATAAATTTGTAGTTCATTTACCTAGGAACCTGAATACACGCTATATTCACTATACGTACAAATGTTTACAAGATCAAAAAAATCGGCCTGTAGTGCTGCCTTCACCCCTCGAAGTAAGTTGAGCAAGATATGGAATTATATTGCAGGAGCAGGTTGAAATACTTGAATTACATTGGATGCTTTATAACAAATTTTGAAAATAAGTAGGTAAACTAACCTCCTCCATGCTGTCTGAAATAGAATAGGTACATCGAGAGAAAATACTCTTCCATTATGGGTAAAGTAAATTGTGAAATTTTCGTTACTCAGTTGGGATGCACATATCCGGGCTGCCATAGGGGAAGAGCCTCGCCAAACTATATATATTAGTACTAACATACAGTATGGACACTCCCTGCCGCTCTCTAGATTGCGACCTCACCCCCTCGTCACCCAGATTGATACAGATTGGTTACAGTTTGGTTGTCGAACGTATAGGATTTCACCTCCATTTTGTTTGTTCTGTCATTCCTTTTTTGAAAGGTCACTTCTGGCCCGTTGTATGAAGTGCCCAGGGTGTAGCCTTGCTTCACTTTGCACAACTTTTCGACAATATAGTCATCGAACCTACCTAACAAACCTATTTTTAGTTTTATTTCGGCAGCCCGATTATGTGCACCCCAACCCATTAATCTAAATTAATTATCTTCTTTCAAAAAAATTCAGAGAATATCTAAATTAAAATTATAACTATTTTCTAAATTTGGTCTGCTGTCTAAAACAGCTATACCCATTACAATTTTAACTTTTTTGTTATAGTTTGTATGTTTTGTTTCTTGGTGTTTACTATTATTTTTTGGAGTGTATGCAGTCTCTTTATTTTAGTAGGTATGTCCTTTTCATTTGCAGAAAAGTGGTTGTTGTGAATAAGTTTATTGTTATTAAAATTTCAAATTCGACCATTTTGAAAATGCTATACTACTTAATTCATCATTGGAAATCACCAAAAGATGGTCCCATTTCAAATTCAAACAAAAGAACTAGTTTGTTTTTTAAACCTGTTTGTTTTTTTAAAATCTGTTTTAGTATTCTTCTTTGACTTGTTTTATCTACATTTGTTTTTTTATTTGAAATTATAATAAAATTCAAAACTGTTGGTGGTAAAAGTATAGCGTTTCTATTTTTTAAATACTGAACCCTGGTCCCTTTATTCTTCAAGACTTTCTCCTATAATTAGTAGAAGCAATAGATGTGTAGTAGTAGTAGTATAAGTAGTAGATGTGTAGGGTGCCTCGAGGTGGCAATCTGTAACTTAAACAATTTTCCATTAATTTCAGGTAAGTCTGTCATTACGTAAAAATGAGTATAACAAAGAATTCACATCAGGTTCTATTAAATCATATGACTCAAACCAGTTAGCTTCCAATAGTCCCATAGAAGACACACGATGTGAAGCACAGCTGAAAAACACCCCAGGTAATGTTGAAGATGTCAAAAGTGTGAAACAATTGATTTTAATAGTTCTTTTTGTGATCCTTATTGTTTAGCTGTGTGTGTTACCATTAAAGTCAGGTTCTTTTCTGCAAAAGTATTGCGCCTATGTTGCATGATTGGCTTGTCTTATGTGTAGCTGGATACAGATATTTAATAAATTCTAGTAGCCTCTGTAGATTTCCTACCAGCGTTGTCAGACGTCCCGATTTTTAAATCAAAATTAAATGTTCCGCATGCTAAGGTAGCCCGGCCGGGACACCAATTTTTTCTAATGAATAAAACTTTTTTTGACTTTGATTTTTGTTTTTAATATTCCTATTTAAAAGACTAAGAAGACTATACTAGGTATGTACCTAACAATAGGGTAAATATGATTATAAATATTATATTTTTATTAAATTAAATTCTATGGCTATTTTTGCTATCTATTCACGTAAACGTAATTTAAAACTCTATAAAAAAGAAATATTTAGAAACTTCTGATTATATAACGTTTATTTACTATGTCCCGCTTTCGACGAAAGAATCCCACTTTTTTTACTCAAAAAGTTTCAAAATCCCGATTTGGCAAATAAAAAATCTGACAACGCTGTTTCCTACAAACTCTGGAACTTTCCACTAGATAGCTATAGTTATTACACTTTGTTTTATTACCTTCACTCTATTTGAAATAATGGCAAATATGCATGAGAATTTTTTTTGCTTCAATAAAAGCTCATACATACAAGAAATATGTTTGAATAACTATAAAAATAACCAAGATATAAACCATTAAAGATTGCATGGCTCGGTTTTGGGATGGGACTGTCTGAGTTCGCCGTCGACTCGAAGAGAAGAAGAAGAAGATTTATCTCTATCTCTTTCTAGCAAAACAGAATGTAGCATAACATTCTGTTTTTTATATGGACTGTATGTTTTATGTCGTCACATTTACATATCGGATCTCTCTGTCTAATTAGTAGTTGAAAATGCTTATAGCTTCCCTATTTCTAATTTAAATTTTCATTTCACCTTTTGAAATTGTTTTTACGGAATTTTCATGTTAAGTGCGATAAAACAATTTCATGCACATACATACCCTATTGCATTAAGCATTGGCTCGTAAACAAATATCTTCAAAGTTTGAATTTTCTGTTAACAGTACACAATAATAATAGTATAGACATCATGCCACAACGACCACACATTTTTTGATTTGTATGATTCTGTGATGCCATTTTGCACAAATTTTAATGTTGTAAACAATACATTTTTATTTAAGATTTGTTGCCAAAATTGCACCCCCTGCAGTTTTTCTCCTCCAAATTGACCCACATCATGGTTAATTTTATTTTACAGAGAAATAGTAACAGTTAAAAGCAAATTGCCAGAAGACCAATTAATCTACATTTAATTACCTCAACAACAACATACAATTCATATTGATACAATGAACAGTTTTTGTAATCAACATTACATGAAACTTAAAAAAAGTTTTTTTTCCCTTTTTTTAAATTTATCTGACACTTTAAACCTTATTATCTCTTTACCTAAAAATAAGACCTAGTTGATTGTCCTACAAGCACTGCTTTCCGAACTAAAGCTCTGCACTTGGGAGTTTTTCTGCACATACTGTGACTTTGTTCAATTTTTCTAAAGAAATACATAGTCAATTCGAAAAAAAAAATCCCCATATAAAATTTTATGATATTGGCTCATTAGGTTATTGATTAATAGGAAGATCTGTTTATTCTTTCTAATTGGCCATAGGAAAATTCAATTCAGTATGGATGTTACGAATAGTCCTCTTCATGTTTCCCGTGGGACCTGGGAGGGGCTTCACTTAGGGCCATGTGGTGACCTAGGTTTTTGAGCGCAATAAATAAGCTTTTATTTGTGTTCCCAACACGGTGTGGGACACTTCGAAAGGGGAAAGAAATGGAACCAGTAACGTGATGAAACTACAGAGAGAAAGGCGTTTTGTTACGTATTCTCAAAATTAACCTAGAAATATTATAAAAATTTCATGAACTTCAAGAACATCAGACACATTCTTCATAAAATAATATAAAATGTTATCCTCTATTCTCTAGTGCGATGATTTAATACAAAATAATTTGATGATCTGAATTAGGAAATAGGTACTCAGAGAAGTTGGAATTGCATACTTAAAGTGTTATTATTTGTTCCCAGGTATTGTAATGGGAATCTTCGATGGCCACGGTGGGCCGGCTTGTGCTCAAGTCGTATCTACAAGGCTCTCAAACTACATAGCTGCTGCACTTCTTCCCAAAGATGTTTTGACAAAATTTGTTCATAAGGATACAAATGAAAGTCTTGTAGAATCTTATAATGAGAAGGTTAGTGCTACTCGTAAGTGAGTTAAAGGTTAAATAATTTCTTAAAAATAAGAAATAACTCAAAATAAGAGACATGAAATAACCCAAACAAACAGGACCAATAATAATTGTTGGTTTTATGTTCCTACACTTGTTTTCTGTGATCTAAGGTTCCTACATACTTGACAAATCTGGTATTATAATTATTATAACCATTTTTTGCAGGTTGAAATTGTACACGAATTAAAAACTATTTATGAGAAAAGTTTTAATGACTATTTACAAGAACTTTTAACACAAAAAAGTGATTCAAGTGACGTGGGCACTTCATTAGAAAAGAGTATAATGAAATTAGATAACGATATATCTAAAGAAGTTTTAGATCCGTTTGAAGCCACGAGGAAAATAAATCCAAGAACTCTGTCGGTCGCGATGTCGGGCGCCGTGGCGTGCGTGTCGCATGTGGAGGGGCCACACCTGCACGTGGCCAACGTGGGCGACTGCTGCGTCGTTCTCGGCACCCTGGCCGAAGACAACGAGTGGATCGCCAAGAAAATTACCAAAGAGCACAATGCTGAGAATTATGAAGAACTGAAAAGAATATGGAGCGAGCATCCAGAAAGTGAAAAGAAAACTGTTATCAAAAGAGATAGGTTGCTAGGTGAATTAGCTCCATTGCGTAGTCTCGGCGACTATAGGTATAAATGGTCCACTGAAGTGTTATCAAATGTTGCAGTACCTCTGATAGGTGATAGAGCTATCCCAGCAAATTATCACACGCCACCTTACCTCACAGCCAAGCCTGATATATTCTATCATAGGCTTACACCCAAAGACAGATTTTTGATAATGGCATCTGATGGATTATGGGACATGCTAACACCGCTGCAAGCTGTGAAATTAGTCGGAGAACACATGAAAGGAAAAGTGTTTTTTAATCCTTTAAAGTTGCCCCGAAAAGATATTCAATTAGGAGACATTAATGCTTTACTTTTACATAGAAAGGAAAGTTTAAAAAGCAAACCAAAAGATAGAAATGCAGCCACGCATTTAATCCGGCATGCCATAGGAGGTACGGAGTATGGCGTGGACCACTCGCGGCTGGCGCACCTTCTGAGCCTGGCCCCCGACGTCAGTCGCATGTTCAGAGACGATATGACTGTTACAGTTGTTTACTTTGATGCTGAATTTCTCAGGCAATGTCCTGCGTGAATGTGTTGTAGATATAAAAAAGAAAAATGTACTGAAACTTGGTGTAGCATCTGTTAACTATGTGGGGATTGAGCTTCAACTCATAAAGCTGAACAAATTACTTTAAAGAAATTACCTACACCTACTATGCCGCTGATATATTGAAACCAATTTTAATGCATGGATTCCCTGAATGACATAAATACATTTTTATTTAATGTAGAATAGAATCCACAATTAAAAACAGCTTTGTTACACAGTGTGTCTAGGATCTAATTTCGGGAGTGCGTAAAATAAACAGTAGAATCAAAGTTCAAGAATCCAAACGGAATGAACAGTCGAAATTTATTTTCCTAATAATTATGGTCTCTACTTTAGCAGTTTATGTTTTCGAAAGTCACTAACAATAGGTATTTAGTGTTGCTGTGGCGGTGGCATATAAAGTAGGGAACAACTATTTATGTTATCCATCCCTAATCCAAATCTGCGATTGCTTTCCGCAATGACGACGGCTGGTTGGCGCTGCGAATACCGTTGAGTTACCAAATTCTTAAGTTGATTCTGAATCAAGAAACCCTGAAGTAGGTATTTCTTCAATATTTATGAAATTTATTTGCATGTTCCCTAAAACTACTGTGCTTCGATTTATTTAAAATCATTATGTAGGTATTATACTATTTTCTATCGTATTACATAATCCGGTAAATTAGTACCGGGTCCGGTAGACGTCTAATGTCAGATCCGCTGGATTACTGGATCCGGTTTTCCGGATTGCAATCCCTAATCCTCATTTAATATGATCACTCGCTGCAGATGGCTGAGCAGGTAATATCTACGCTTCCTTATGTTTTTAATGACTGATAGTATGGACTTTAAGTTAGGCTTAGTAGAGTAGCAGAATTACCTATACTAATAAATTGTAATTAAATTATTACCTGGCTACCAATATCAGCCATTAATCTCATATTCACATTCGTAATGTAATTTATGTTAAAAATATTTTGTGGAAAATTGAATGTATAATAATTGTGTTTAAAAAATTGAATGTTTTTTTAAAATATTGAACACATTTTGATAAATATATAAATGTTAAAATGACATTAAAACTTGTTTCGTGAGCATGGAAAGGTCCATATTTCCCAGATTGAAGGAAAACAAGCAGTTAGAATAAGGCTAAGCCGAGATTCGGCATTGTCCAGCATTTATCGGTTTCGCGATAGATGTATCCAGCCCATTTCCATTTCAGTCTTTTTTCTATTTTTTTTAAATTAAAAATTTGAGTGCGTTTGGCTGCACCTCACTTGATAGTAAGTGCCGATGCAGCCGAGGATGTGAAACGCAAACTCAAAAAGTGCGTATTCACTCTCGTCTTGAAGATTCCTAAATTATTCGAATCGGGGAATACAGACGCCGGAAGGGAATTCCACTCCTTGGCCGTTCGCATGATGAACGGAAACGCAAAACGCTTCGTGCGTAAAGGTGGAACATTGACGACAAAGGGGTGGAACCGCCCTCCGCGCCTGGTCGTCTGATCATGAAATGGAGAAGGGGGAATGAGGTTGTGAAGCTCCAGTAACTAATTAGTAATCTGTGCTCCAGGGCACACTCTCCGAAATGAATCCTGTAGAACACCGATACACAGGCGACTTTGCGGCGATGCTCGAGGCTTTGGAGCCTGTTTGATACAAGTTCCTCGTCGCCGATGAGTCTCCTAGCGCGTCGGTCGATAGAATCCAAGGCATCTAGCTGGTAACGAGCCGATCCGTCCTATAAGTGAGAGCATTACTCCATACATGACCGAACTTGAGCTTGGTATAACATTAGAAGTTGTGAAGTAAAGTCTCACCTTCGAGAGGATACCAATCTTTTTGGCAGCGGTTTTTGCCTTGGCTTCAATGTATCTCCCGAAATTCAGATCGGATGTTAAATATACGCCAAGGAGCTCAAGATTGTCGGAGATCTGGAGAGATTCATCTCGGAAAGTGGGAGTCAGGGTAAAAGGACTCCTTTTTGCAGTAAATAGACACGCCTGCGTTTTAGAGGCATTAAACCTAACAAGATTGGCATCGCCCCAGTCAGAGACTGCCTTTTGTGTTAGGTTCACGCGCTCTATCATGGCCTCTCTCTGAGATAGTGTATCCGTACCCCTAGCTCGAGCACTATACAAGTATCTCTCCGCAACCGTGCTGTCGTCTACATACCCAAATATACCGGGTTTCAGCAGATCGTTTATGTGCAGCAAAAATAAAGTTGCGGAGAGAACTGAGCCCTGAGGTACCCCGGCAACAATAGCCAATAGGTCAGACGAGCAGCCATCAACGACCACTCGAATGCTTCTTATCAGTCAGTCTCAGTCTGCTTCTTTGAAGTATGTCTGCTCTCGACGAAATATTTCATTTCGGGATCTATGGGGCAGCAATGGTAACCCTCGTTGAAGAAAATTCTATGGGGCCATAACTGGGCCTATAGCTCGTCCATGTCTTATCTGCGAAGTTAAAACTTGCATGTTTCGTTCGGACAAACGTTAGGGCTCTAAAATCTGTATGTGGGTACTTGATCTGTCGGGCGCGCGTACGTGTTGTTAAAAGTGATTGTTTAGTGATTGTTTTGTTGTTCTGCATAGAAAAACTCGGTGTTGTTGAAATTCCCAATACGGTTTATTGGGTAAGCCATACAATTTTATTATATTATCTATTGTTATTGTAGCATTCACAGTTCACGTTTTTTTACGTTCAAGTGCAATACCTACTAATACCTACTTACCCTATCTTTGGCTGAGACTGTTGAATTATATTTCACAAAGTTTCATACACAAATATTTTAGTCAGATAGTCTGTTTATGACGATTTCACCGTTATAAGTTTTATATATAGTGTCCATACAAAAACATTGAGAAATAATTGTTTTTGTAACCCTTGACAATAATGGCGACCACCCACGAAGGGCCCCGCCAGTTGAAACAAAATGGCGCAGCTGGCAGCGCCAGCTGAGTCGAACTAATTTCTGAGTGGTTAAACGAGAGTGGTTTACTCATGATGTGAACTTGTCTATCCAATTCGTATTCGTCAACTAAGTAGGATGCGTCTGGAAGAAACACTGGTCTGGTGGAAACTGCTCCAGTGCTCCAGGTGGCGTTTTTTGCGATATGAGAAAAAGTCCTCAGTGAAAGTTAGTCAGTTTAGTTTAATTGGCTGAGGGCACTGTAAAAGTTTTAGCGGTTTGATACGGATATAAACTCTACGAGATAAGAAGGACAATTATTATATTGCAACTCCTTTCTTCATTTCACGTGCTTCCTGAAATCTTAATAAGACAGGTTATTTTAGCCTACCCTTCTCTATATTAGTCCGGCAGGTAAACTCCAAATATTGTGTGAAAAGTGTTTTCGCGTCTGCATAATATTTTTATTCATTTTCATGATATTCTAACAATATTGTACAAGATTAGGAAGGTGAGCGTTTCGTATAAACCCCATGGATTATGGAAAGTAGCTTCCGTCATTGGATAAATTTCTACTTGAACTTCATATCTATTATCTACCTTATGTCCTATTGTAGAAATATGAGTAACTACACCCATGTTACCATGGTCAAGGAAACCAAGGTGTAGAATTGCTATTTGATAAATATTTACCTCACCGCAAATCTTTATTTAATACTTTTCCCTTGATGGCAACAACACTAAGTTATTTGGCATTATAAAACAAACCATTCGTTTCTATTTTTATGTAATAAATGTTTAAACTTAATCAGGGAACAGATATGATATAGTTACGGAAAGTTGCACATTGCAGATCAATTAAACACGACAAGATAACATTTTTATTATTTTTTATTCAGATTGGGCGACTAATTTTATAATGTCTAGGCTTATATCATCTTCTTCTAAAACTTAGTTTGATGCTGTTATTGTTTTTTTACTTCGACATTTCAACTCAGAAATGCATGAACAAAATATGGTGCATGTTACTTTATCTCTATCTATTGCAACGACATTAAGAGGCTATGCGTGGTCTGTCGGAGGAACAGTTGCAGTGAATCATACCTGCAGTGAAGCACCTCTTGAGGTGCCAGTGCTGTTCCTGCAGGCAATAGAACTGGAACTGGCGACTTTGAACAATCATCAGCATTCCACCCGTATGCCGTGGGATCAAGCTGCAGAGGTTCTGATTCACAAGCAGTTAACCATAACCTGGGATAGTCGTAATATTAAATTCTAAAGCTTCCGTTATGGGCGGAAGGGTTTCCAGATCAGGAGCTGCAGTTGCATTAGGTACGTCTTGACGTCTTTGACGACCAAAACCATCATTGACTCTTGTGTCAGACATATACTCTTTTTATTCTTATTTCTATGATTTCTTTGAAGCACTTCCTAACGGCAGCCATGAAATCTGTAGCCTCTTTACTACAGTTTCAAAGAGTGAATCCGGCAGTCCACAGCGCCTTCAACCGCAGCCAATTGAGAGATTTCACTTGTGGTCGTGATCACCAGCATGGAGGGACCGAGGAAAAAGAAGAAGACCTACTGTGTGATTACGTGCAAGGTGCACAAATGAAAAGGGCTGAAATTAATCTAGACTACATTTTATCCATAAAAACACAACAAAGAATTCAAGTAGCTATTATGGTTTTGGAGAAAACTAGTCTATCGGTTGTTTGTGAACTCTTTATTAGATAACAAGATATAGTTGTAGGTACAGAATAGAAATAACATTTACAAAGGCGTACTTATCCCAAACAGCGATCTCTTTCAGCCAACCCTTATAACAAGCTTCCAGCTAACCCTTTTTGCTACTTTCTATGTGATTCGGTTCGATAATGGATAGACTGTGACAGACATACGAAATGTTTCCTCGTAGATCAAAGGAAGGAACCCTAAAACTTATTTGACTCGTTTTGATACCAACCGCTCGATCGTCTACAGGATCATCTTAGGCAGGATTTTTCGTCCACAAGACATTGTAATATTGGCGTCGTGAAGAAATGACGACACTCCGTAAATGGTTTCCGGGTATGCTGTTACTAAAGTTTCGTTGATCTTAACATAATGTAATCATAATACCCCTTCGATAGCACAAATAATTGTGCCATACAATAAGAGAGAGAACATCCAAGTTCATAATTTGAGCCGACAGACATCCACTGCTGGACAAAGGCCTCTCCCAAGGATTTCCACAACGACCAGTCTTACGCTGCTCGCATCCAGCGGCTTCCGGCGACGTATTGCGTTCGTTGGTCTACCGAGTGGGAGGTCTGCTTACGCTACGTCTTTAGGTTTGGTAGCCTGGCATCTCCCAGGGATTCTTTTCACCCTCCGGCTCCGCCCCACCGTTACCGTGACTGATAAGTGAGCCGTTTTTTAGTTTTTTTTCTATCATTAGCTGATTGACATTTTACCGTACAATTATGATTTCACAAAATTTTACTAGTGAAATTATAATAACACGACTATGACATTATACCTACATATAAAAAGCATTCATACTTTGAAGACTACTGTATGGCGCGGTGGTATGGTGGCCCATACACAGAACCAACATTTCATCGAACATTCGAGAGTTAAGGAAAGTACAAAGCGCTGCTAGTCTAATGACCACAGGTGCTATGACATCCACGCCCACGATGACACTTGATGTGGCTCTAGGGTGAAACCCAATCTAGATTGAGGCAAAAAGAATAGCAGCAGAGCAATGGTATAAAATAGCAGCATGCAGAGAATGCAAGGCAAACCTCATGGATACAGGTCATGCCACAATAGAAGATGCATTGGGAAGTGATATGTCGCTATTGATGACAAATAACGACCTAATCAAGAAACAGGTTCTTCAATAAAAAGTTAATAATGAATATGCCACCGGGGTCACAGTAACCATTATACCAACACGGGAATAGGGTGTAACGAATCCACCTGGCGACTTGCCTGTATGTACCCCGCAGGCGTCCCACCCAATAATAATAACATATAATAAGAAGTGGGTCGACTTTTACTCCTAAACTAAGAAGCTAATCTTGAACCAAGTTTTCCTTTTAAATTGATTATATGTCTTAACTATTTTCATTTTTTTTTCTGATGTTCTAAAATAGCGGTTTAGCTGGTGGGGAGAATTGACTCTAGCAAACATTAGCATTTTAAAGATTTACTTTTCGCAAAAGGATACCTGAATCGAAAAAAGTTTATCAAACTGTAGTTTCGACCTATTTAACATAGGGTACGTCAATGAAAAAAGTTCACCCTCAAAAGAGGTACCCTAAAAATATGTTTTTTCAAGATTTTATTGTTCCACTTTGTTGGCGTGATTAATATGTATACGAGTACATGGCGAAACTACCTTGTTGGATACGGAGACCTAAAAATGATATCCACCCGGGTGAAGCCGCAGGTAAAAGCTTAGCTTAAAATTTAGTTATAAGAGATTAGTTGGTATGTAGTTTTACAAATAGCGGCATATCTAGATCATCTTAATGGAACGCGCCGAAAAACTTTATATCCACGGTTCCTAGATAGCGAAATTGTAAAAGACGAAAAGGGATGAAAATCTCATTAGTTCAGTCAACTGAAATAGTTTGAACAAAGGGGAATTGTTTAAATAAGTAATATAAAGATATAGAGGCACAGGGTCACCTGGTACAGGTTACGAGTAGCTTAATAGCTACTTAAAAGGTAATTAAGCCCTAAGCCCTAAGAGTATTTTTTGTTGACTTCAATGTTACGGAATAAACGTTTGTTTTTCTTAAAAAAACCTTTATAGAAGACCACTGCTGCGCATTTCACGCGTTTCGAGAATTCATTTCGACAATAAAATTATTCCTAAATTGATTCAAAATCAAAATAAAGGGGCCAAATGATACACATTCAACATTTTACAATTCTTATAATTTTCACTTAGAATGACATATTATCACAAAATTTTAGATTTATAAGTTGGTAAGAAATATTATCTAGTAAGTATCAATTTTTTTAGTCAAGGTTTAATTGCAATGAGTCAAGTAATGAAGCAAAGCTAGCTAGCGATGATTTTAATTAAGTACTCGTATGTTGGCTGGTATATACCTACTAATTACGAGCAGCCATAGACAACAGCAGGCGAAAGTACAGCGTAGCCGCAGCAAAGTGCGTTTAGTATAACTATGGAAATTTAACGCCTAGTAGTGCGATGTGAGTCTTTGTTGCCTGATAAGTCTGATAACCATAATATGACGAAAACAGAAGACTGCTGAAAGTATAACGTAAAACAGTTTCTTTATGTACATTTTACAAATAAAATTACTTACGGTAGTGCTCAACAGGTCATATTTAGTTTACTAGTACACGACATTTTGAATGGGACTTTCTAAACAGCTCCTCGGGTTAATATTATTTTGACTCTGCCTACAAACTTGGTTTAGGTATTATGGACGTGTATGAATAATACAAAAAATAAATGGTTTGGCTGTGCGTTTCTTGAGGAAAGTTGATCAGAATCATTATTACAAGCGTTCTTTGACCTTATATGTACTTATAAATATATCTATCTAATTAGTATTTTTGTTAGCATATTTAAAAAGTAGGTACTAATAATTTTATTCATTCTTAAAAATAAAAATATAATAAGCAAGTAGGTAAGGTAATTTGAGTAAGTATAGTTAGGTACAATATTCCATTTAATAGGAGCGCCAGCGAATTTTTACTTATCTGTGCAATATTATTTTAGAGTTGATTACGAAGTGTAACAGAGCAGAAATAAAAAAATAAAAATAACCCGTGTGTACCTACTTATAAATATGTGGTCATATTTTCGTCATTTCGTCAAGTGTACAGTTGGTCCTCGATAATCCGGACCCGCTGTAATCCAGTGATCTCGGCAATCCAGACAGTCCACGCGGCCGCTAAAGCCGCAGCTGGCGTAGTGTTAGATATTGCCCGGGCAATTCACCGATTAAAATGAGCTGAATATTACAGAACTTTTGAGACTTCTTAATTAAAATTCATGTTTGTTTGCTCTTAGTGCTTACTTACTGTTAGTCAATTGTCATTAAATCTAAGACTTTATTCGAAAGTTTGTGTTCATTAGGAAAAAAAAATGCAGATTGTGACGAAATCAATCTTTGTAGATCATATTCGATCTTTTTTATATATTCTCCTTTTCAAATTTTGACTTTTTATATTGCGTGGCATTCCCTTTTTGATCTCACTTTCTTATTTTATTATTTCCTAATTTCAATTTGTTTTACCACAATTTATGTATTCAGCTTCGATTATTGTATAACAATTTTCTTGTGGTAATCCTACTATTTTTTATTAAATTCAAACCCTACTGTGAACCACCCCAGGCTTAATTTTTATCCTCCTGCGTCCCTAGATGCGATTGGGGGCACCTCGATAATCCACCAGAGCTTGGTTTTTTACCGTCCGGATCACCGAGGCTCTACAGTATATTTAAGGGTTTGTTTCTCCCGGAAACAAAAAATCCTACTCAGCATATGTTTTGTGAGTTTTTTGAAATTGGAGGGAAGGGGCACCAGTGTCAAATTTTTGCCCCAGTTCGTTAGAATTGTAGATACGGGCTACGGGGTTTTTAATTATCCCTTTGTTATAGGTACATAATTATAAGCACCTAAGATTTTCAGTAACTAAAAGTTACAAAGGTAATTAAAGTTAAATAAACTAAAAATTACGAATTACGCTGACGGACGACCGAAATTGTGCGTTGTTAAAAACTGTTAAATCTTAACTAAGTAAATCTTTGCCTTCCTGGGCCTCTGTTATGTTTTTGTTACTTTTTAAAACAACGACAATAAAAAAACAGATAGGTCAGAGGTTTCCATACTCTTTCAGTTTGTGGCGCATTTTCAGGTTTAATATTATTTTCACGTAAAGCCCCAAGCTTAGTTTCAAGATGTTGCAAAAAAACAAAGGTTTGTAGGACCTGCCCCATGAATTCAGATATTCGGTGGTATGACACTTACAGTAAAGTCTCGTCTAATTATGATCATAGCGTACTGGAGTATGATGCGACAGAAAAAAAATGAGGGCTTATTTGGGCTCAAGCAAAGGATAACATCATCGAAGAGATGCGCGAGTGAAGCGAACGCAATTTTTTTGTTTTTGTGGGAAAATAGCATGACCAATCAGTGTATTTTTAACAAAGGCGCCCAGTTAAAAACCTTGAGAAAAGCAAGCGTGCAAAATTACAGGCTCCAGCCTATGCTCGACACTGCGAGAATATTATGTGATTCGGCGCTTCTCTCTTTCCGGGGTCTAGCTGAAACTGCAAGTCCTTCGCCCTATGAACGGACCAAGGGACTGACTTGTTCGTTTATCACATTTTCCCGATGGTTTTAATGACGCACAGAAATAAGATGATATCAACACAATGGACGCTAATTTCTCGAGTTACATATCCGCAAAGTGTTGTACGATCTGAATCAGTCAGTCGTTGCTCGCGGCGACACTGCACTTCTCTCCAAGACCTCGGCGCGCTATAAGGGAACCCCTGACGTTGGGAATATCTGCATTATGGGACAAGGACGAAATGACGAATGTAGTTCCATATATGTTTGTAATAATAGATCATTTTGATTGACGTACCTACCTAACGTATAAATTTCCATTGTAAGTAGGTATTTCTCTCTCTCTCATTTTTTAAATTGAATAGCAAATGCATCGAAAAGTTGCTCGAGCCTGTACGGGAAGAGAACCGTTCGTAATAGCATAAACTACGAATAACATTGCTTTATCCCCCACTCCAGTACGTCTTATCGAATAGTCTTATCTAAGGCAAGGCAAACCAACCCAGCTAGTGTTTATCACTGCGAGATAACATCATTTTAGCGATGACTAACTGAATTGAGCTATTCAGATATAACTGGCTAGGTTTTCGATTGAAAATGGGCTTCAATTTAAATAGCTCTCTAAATTAACAAAAGGTCTAGTCGGTTAAGTTACACATGGTTCATAAAACCAGGCTAAGTGTGACATAATGAATGAATGACGATACTACAACGTTGTAGACATATCAATTAGGCTTTGGTATACACCTAAGAAAAGCAGAGCGAGGAAAACTACAATTCTATTTTGTTTCTTAATTATTTTTTTCTTTAACCTTGGCTGCGTTTCCCCTAAGTGGAGCGGAGCAGAGACCAACAAATAAAACAAAAAATAAAAGTTTTAAGAAACTAAAAACGGACTTCAAAAAGAAATTCACTCAAGAGTATTAAATAATGTTTTTATATATAAATACAAGAAATTAACCAACAATCATAAAAATTAAAGGTAGGTACGAATCAAATTAGGGGCCTACAATTTTTTTCGAGGTCGGTACCAGCACACAGTTACTTACTTATCAAATGTTTTAGATTCTATGACTGCTGGCACCGGCATAAAAAATATATTTATTTCGTACCTACCTTTGAATTAATTATTGTTGGTTAATTTCGTATATTCGTATATAAAAAAAACATTATTTCATACTTTTGAGTGAATTTCTTTTTGATTTCGGTTTTTAGTTTTTTTCAACTTTATTTTATATTTTAAGTAGTGTACTTTTAACCCAATCACGTACTCGCCAATACGAATCATCAAATAATAATGCATGTGTTTCATTAACCGATACAGAGTTCTGTGGCTTCCATTGTCACATCAGCTCCATGAAAGTTAAAGAGTCAAATCTTCCATAATTAGCTTACCTGAATTACCTGAAAGAATACAACTATCGGTATATACGTACTTACGTATCTATATACAATATTTAAAGAATTATCCTCCAACTCCTAACGGTTAAGGAGTTGTACCTTCCATCATCAGCTCTTTCAACATGAAATGACAATAACCAGATGTAAAAACTTAAATGGCTTTAGAAAATACATGAAACACGTAATACCAATAAATAAATCCTGGCTTGGTGACTCAATACAACTATCGGTCAATACGTACCTACGCATCTACGTATAATATTTAAAGAGTTACCGTTAAGGAGTTCTACCTTCCATCATTGGCTTATCAACATGAGATGATGACTATCAGACGCAAAAACTTGAATAGCTTTAGAAATACATGAAACGGGTGCCTATAAAATTTGAGGGTTGCCCTCGATTTCTCTGGGATTCCATAATCAGATCATGACTTGGTGATAATGAGACCACCTCAGGTGTATACTCTTTCGAATAAAAACAGAATTTCGAAAATCGGTCCACAGAGTAATCGGGGAACATACACAAAAAAAACGAAAAAAAAAACATACAGTGGAACATAGAATCTCTTCCTTTTCCGTCCGCTTCTCTCTATCCCGCCCCGCTCCATTCTACTGCGCCCCACTCCGCTGCGTTCTGCCCGCTATAGCGCCCGCTGCTCTGCTCCTGCTCCGCTCTGTCGCGCTCTGCTCGTACCCCGCTCTTTCCGCTGTTACAGTTACTATAAGCGGAGCGGAGACAGTAGGTGAATTTTGAGCAATATGATTGGTCAATTTTCACACGTATCTTCTCTACCCCGCTTATGTAGAAACGCAGCCATAGATGGGTTTTCACTACACCGCTTCGCCTCCGCCTCAAATTCAATCCAAGCACGTTTCTTTTACCGTTCAGACTCTACTATAAAGATTTTTGACGACTAGATTCTTTTTCATCATAAATCGAAATAAAAAAATTGAAGCAATGCAGCTACTTAAGTCTAGGGACAATAATGCACAGCCCGCGACCATTTCTCTACTCTAGTTAGTTTTAAAGACGTATCTTAACATCTACGCACTTTTTTGCTTTTGAAGACACAAATTGACTGGCGATTTCAAAAACTACATTTTAATTATATATACTTACGTACAAACTACTATTTCAAAACTCTGAACAAACTGACGCCTTAGTCTTAAGTTTTACATTACCTTAATAGCGGAACAGTATAAAGAGCGAACAATAAGGACCTAGCTTAAAGTTTTCCTTTAGTAAAAAGCCTATAAGTAATATAATTAGATAGTACTTAAATACTAATAATGAAAATAAAAATGTAAAATAGTTCCTAAGACATTGGTTTTCAGAATACAGTAAAATAAGATTATATTTTGTAAGTAACTAGGTACTCGTATAACCCTTTCAGGACAACTACGGTGGGAAAGAGCAAACTAGACCTTATTTGAGGTCAATACAGAATATCGACACAGCCTCCCTGGCAATATTATATTGCCTATAATCGTGAAAGGGTAAAGGAAGGTACCCTACGGTACAAAAGATACATTGAACTACCTAATGACAGGTGTATAAAATTATTTGTTTGTATTTGTATTTTTTTAAGGATCAAATATTTAATAAGCCTTTTTAATCTTTTATGTATATACACGATATTTCAACTGGAGTTTCTACACAACTTTCCACAAGAAACGATAATCAAATCCTAAAATAGAGTTTTGGCTTTTCATACCTAACTATAATTAATTTTCTAACAGTTTGGGTTTTATGATTTTTATTTTCGAGTGACGGAAGTAATGAGATTTGTGTATGCCCAACCATACTAAATGTCGAAGGTGCGTGGCTGCACAATTTATTTTGTTCTTAGTACCGCGCTGTGTGAGTGTAGACAGATATACGATGTGGGTCAGAAATCGGTCGCCATTTACAGTCTAGTCTAGCACGAGAAGTACATTAGAGTTCAAATATTTTTTTGTATTACAAATTGACTTGACTATTGGTTTCTTGGGAATAGTTCATCTGTTTTTGTATCAGTAGAAGCCCTAGATAAAAAATCGTGTTCTAATTAAGTTACCTATTATTCACCCATCATTAAAACGTGTTTTTCCAATTGTGGGGAAATTTCATTTGCATTATATTACTTTTCTTATTAGAAATCAATCTGTTTGTACATACTCGTAGTCTGTACTTATACATAGCTTTAAGTAAGTACTTAAGTGTTACATTATTGCTAACAATCTAACTGCTTCTTAAGTTTTGAAACACGAAACAAGAAGCTAATTAATCCGTAGGTAAGTATAATTCGTGTAAGCTTACATTAATCAACGTATTTTCCTATTTTTATCATAAAAATTACAATTATTATTTTCATAAGACAAGTATGTATTACCTACTAATTTTCATAGTAGTGTCTATAAATTTGCTGAGTGCAAAATTTTTATTAAAAAGTCACATTTCGTTATATGGCCAGGCCATGTAGCACACGTGTGCGATTTTTTTATTACATTTTATAACTATGGGGCTGTAAAAACCCAAAATGCAAGTTTGCCAAAAATAGGTAAGTATATTGTCCCAAAGTGCAAACGTTAAACCTAGAGTGGGCGCGCCTTTCAGTGAAACGTGAGCGGGCGCGTGGGTAGCATTTTGCCGTCTCATTGTGAAAATGTATTGATTTTCCTAATCATAGTAAAATGCGTCAAAAGAGGTATGAAAGTAATTGTTTTTTTTATTATTTTAGTTTTTTTGTAAAAATTAGCTTTTAATCATCTTGGGAGAAATAATTATAATATTTTAAGTTCTAGCTGACCTAAACTAAAAAAATCTATCAAAGAGAAAAAACTGTAACAAAATTATATTTTAAGTTTTTCCAGGCAATTAGAATTGTCTGACATATGTAAACTTAATTTCTAGCATAGTTTTTTCTGATAATGTTAAAACTTAAAACTACATTTGTTATGTGAACCCTTTCTTTTTGCGGCCCCCAATTAATCTAATGACGGAGTTGGTGGAAGAAATTTGGGAAAGGTACTAGAAAAATTAAAGAATTAATAGTTGATAAAATAATAACGTTTTGTTGCCGAGGACGGCAAAATGCGCACACTCTAGGGTTAATTAATGGGGCATAAACCTTAGAACTAATAAATATTAAATATATCAACAGTAACATTTTTATATGATAACGTATTACAATAAAACCTTCATAAACATATCGAAATTTGTTATTAATAGACACTTTGAAATACCTAGGCTTTTTATAGATAGGTGCCTACGTCATAGTTACGTCAAGCATAGGTAGCCTCGTAAGAGGCACCTACCTACCGTATACCTGCCATGCACAATATTTGTAACAGTGTGGAAAACAGTTATGTATCTATCGTGGCTGCGTTGTGGTTTGATATCCTACTATTTTAATTTAATATGGTTAAATTACTTTAGCTAATTCTGGCGCTCATTAAGTTTCAAATAAATGCGTGGACATAATACTTAATTTTTAATAAGGTAGGTAATCTAAATTAGACAAGAAACACATACATATCTGATTAAGATGCTAAGTGTCGTAAAATGGGCCGGTTCGACGTGTGCCGATACTCCTACAAATGCCAAACCAAATTATGTATTGACAACTACACTAGGAATAGGTACAAGTGCATTCAACGAACGCTGCAAAGCAGCTGCAATGACAACTCTCTTTCAGAAATCAGAATAAAGCGCAAAATTACAAAAGAAGGACTTGAAAATACCTTACCTATTCATTTGAAAAACAAACAAACACACAACATATAACACTATTTGATTTCAGCAAGCCTGTGCAAATAAAGTTGAAGAGTTGTGTTTTTTTTTACTTTTTTATTCACAATTGGTAAACCCTGGGTAGGGTAGAATTACCAGCTAAGGCGTAGGTGGTTTATTACATTTTCTGCATTTTTAGTTTTTACGGTACTTAGCGCCTTAAATTTGAAAACTAAGTAATATTAAGCTAGCTAAACACGTAACATACACAAAAGACATGGATTATAAACAAATGCTACAAAATCTTGGACTGTTGAGCCAACGATCATTCTCTCGCGCGGTGGCAGTCTTCCTGTACCTACCTAACGGATAATTGATTTTTGATTGATTGATAATTAACACAATATCAATTATAATTTGTGAACAAGCTAGAAGAAGCAAAACGTAAGTGATACGTTACTTTTACAGGTTTATGTCAATAAAAAAATAAATAAATACAGAGTGTTAGGTAAAATTGAGCATATTTTTAGGAAGGCCTCTACTCATGATACTGAACAACTTTTGTTTTGTAAGTTTGCCGAAAATACAAAAAAATTATTGGACTTCTCATGCAAATTTGACTAAGCAGCAAATTTCTATGAGGGGTCATTTTTTACGAAGTCGGCACACTTGCAGAAAAAAATTATTCAATTTCATAAGTGGAAGCCCAGTTCAAAAACATGCTATATTTTTCCTAATACTCTGTATAATAGTGTTTACTCAATCCACCATATTCTTAAAGAGCATAATTAATATCTAATATTTAATTAAATTTGCCAACATGAAATGAATTGCGAGGTTATATATATTCATTCGTATCTATGTCAGGAAATCGGTAGGTAATCTACTTGCCTTTGACGGTGACATGAAGATGACATTTATAATGAGAATTTACTTACCTTTTACAATAACAACGTTAACGTGAATTTTCCAATTGTATTCCTGCAGCAAAGCACAGTAGGTACTTTTAAATTCTTTAGTTTCTCGAAAATATAGCATTTTACACACGAGCATTTGATTTTGCAAGCAAAGATTTTGCGGACCATCACAAAAAGGATAGGTACGAGTTTGACCTTTTGATTATTATTTTATTTGTTGCCGGCAATGTGTGTACTTAAACCGGCATTCTATCCTACATTATCCCTACTAGGCTTTGTTAAGACAATCTAAAATGTTCAGGAAATGTATAAAATAGAAATTATTCGACTCATTCCCCAGGGGTTTTAAAAGGATACCTATCTAGAATTTAGTCAATAAAGGAGGGAGCCACTGATTAAATTTTAGGGGTAAAATTTATCAGTTTATACAGGTTTTAGGTAATATTTGACTACCTACAACTTTGCTGATTTCAAAAAATAAAAAGACAAAGGTATGCGAAGTCAAATTTTTGCGATTTCAGCAAAGTTGTGGAGCAATAGTTGTTCAGTTTCATGAATAAGTACCCCCCCAAAACTGTGTTATATTTTACGTAACACCCTATATATAAGTAGCTAGGAAGGTACGTAAAGTATTAAAAAAAAAACAACATTGCCTAAAGTCTGTAGCACTGGTCAAGCGTTTTAGCGAAGTACAAAGTTTACACCACTGTACTTGTTTACTTCGTTCAACACTTGACCAATGTAAATAAGGCTTAAGGCGAGGCATTTGTAAAACAGTTGTCTCTGTTTTTTTCTTTACGTGTAAAGAGTCAAGACAATAACCACACTTTTGTACTTTTTCAATGTTTTACGTTGTTATTTCTGTTAAGACTTCAATTTATAAACTAAAATTTAGCAGGTTCCCTGTAGTACTTAAAAAGAAATATATTTTCATTTAAAAACTATGTGCAAATTTAGAAATTTTATTAATAAACAATTCGTTTTAGACTTTTTTTAAACGTTTTAAACATGTTGGGATTTTTTATGATCGAGTAGAGTAGGTACACACTATCGTGTAACATATTAGCACATTCCTAAGACAATATTCTTATGTATGTCCAATATTTTTTGCAAGACCGATATTAAGTAGTAATTACCCAAAAAAATTGATCTAGTAAAAGGGTTTCTCCGCTTCTCCACCGGTGCCTCGCCTTAAGAACACCCGGAGGGCCTAGGGATTCTATAGAATGCCTGATTTATACAAAACATACCTCTATCTAAGTATTAAATGCATATATGAGTGCTATAATCAACATTACATTGAGCTCAGAGCACAAATAGTTAGGTTACTAACATTTTAGATCATACTTAGATCAAATTCCTTTTTAGTTGTCCAACAAATACCAAAATCAAAAGGCCTTATCACTGTATTCTAGAACAACCACAACACTTGAAATAAATAAAAGATTCAACCTACGAGTATCCTCGTTATTTGCTCAAAAACCATATTGGCAAATGTTATTTAATATTTATAATACTGCTCCATTCATCGCCGCGTGTGGTGTAATTACAAATATTGCTTACATTTATGTTTTATTTATCTAACTAATAACCAAAGGGTATTCAACTGGGCGGCTGAAAAATTCTTTGGCAACTAAATATTGACAAATTATTGAAGGATATTTATCTCCTTAAGTCTTAACCAAATACCAAGTTTACATTTAAAAATCCTTAAACAAAACAATGTTCCATTCAGTAGCAGATGCAAATAAGATTAAGATTAATTATACTTTGTATAATTTGACTCATTCATTACAAATGTAAAGAAGTGACTTTCGCTGAAAAGCTACAAATTATAGACCTACTCTTGGAACTGAACAATTTTGCTCAGAAATGAATGAAGAATAAATTCTAGTAGCCTCTGTAGATTTCCTACCAGCGTTGCCAGACGTCCCGATTTTGGCGGGACGTCTTGATTTTTAAATCAAAATTAAATGTCCCGCGCGGGACAGGCTAAGTTCCGCTTTTCGGGGATAACTCGACCGTAAGTGCAGCGTGCTAAGGAAGCGCGGCCGGGACACCATTTTTTTTCTAATGAATAAAACTTTTTTTGACTTTGATTTTTGTTTTTTAATATTTTTATTTAGAAGACTAAGAAGTCTCAACTCGCTATGTACCTAACGATAGGGTAAATCTGATTATAACTATTGTATTTTTATTAAAATAAATTTCTATGGCTATTTTTGCTATCTATTCACGTTAAAACTCAAATAAAAAGATAAATATTTAGAAACATCTGAATATATTACATTTTTTACTATTTCACTCAAAAAGTTGGAAAATCCCGATTTGGCAAATAAAAAATCTGGCAACGCTGACCCAAATAAAACTGCACTTATAAATTGTCAGCGACAGGTTTCGAACATCATCTTCGTGCAGACGTGATGATGTCCGAAACCGATAGCGGACAATTTGTAAATGCTGTTTTATTTGTTTTTTGTGGAATTAGTAAAATGTACAACTAAGAAAAAGAGGCAGAGTGCGTGTTGGACCCTGCGCTAAGTAGAGGTCAGTACTTTTTCAATGAATAATTGCAGTTGGTAAGGAACACTTAGTATGGAAAATATATGAAATTTTACAAATCTAACTGCACATCTTAAGTTGGTCGACTATTACTCCTAAATTAAGAAAGTCTACTTGGCTGTGAGAAGTTTCCTTTGAATTTTATTATGCATATTACTTTTTCCAATTCATTTTAGATTTTCAGAAATAGCGGTTTAGCTGGTTCCGTCAGAGGGTGGGGATGCAAATGTAAAAAATAATCACAAATTTATATCAGGTAAACGAATCATTTGATGTAAAAAATATCTTTACAAACCCTCAGCAGTATCAAAAGACCTATTCACAATACTGAAAGTAACAAAAAAAACTCTTACCTTACAAGTAGGGGAAGTACCATAAAAAAAAACTTTTTTACAGAAAAAAAAATATAAATAGGGGTCACAGATTTGTATAACTATACCAAATTTAATCTTATTAGCTGTAAAGGCTGTGACATACAGACAGACGGACAAACAGAAGACGGACACGGCGAAACTATAACGGTTTCTAGTTTGGCTACAGAGCCCTAAAAATGAGTGACATAATGAACCTACAATCAAATGTACCTATCAAACAAAGTTAGATTACTGTTTTTAGGGTTCCGAAACCAAATGACAAAACAGAACCCTTATAATTTCTTCCGTCCGCCCATCTGTCCATATGTTACAGTAAATTTTCTCTGATGCTATTAGACCTAACAGTAAATGAAGTTTTGTACACAGATGTAAAATTCTGACCCGAAATAAAAAATGAAGTAAAAAAAAACATGTTTCTTTGGGAAAAACTGTTCAGTTTCATAAGTATAATCTACCGCTTACCGTTATCTGCTTTTCAGTCAACAAAAAGTCAAAAGTTTACTGGGATCGATCCCGTAGAAACAAGTGGAGGGAGTTATGTGTGTAAAAAACGTGTTTTAACCCTTTCCGTAAAAATGAAATACGTCACTATCAGTCTAGTCAATGTTCTACAAAAAAACATCACTAATGGGCTACCTGCTGCAGCACTGCAGAAAAGGTCGAAAGAAATTTCTTGTGACCTACCATCGAGTGCAAAATGCGTTGTGCTGTGACGCACGTTGAATTTGGAGGGACCACACGCGGCTATGTATTGTTGAGCGCTCTCTAAGAAAAGGTGAAATCCGGCGAGAGGATGGCCGTCGATTAGTCGCCCCCGAGCGAGAGCGCCTGCACTATGCGCGGGTCCGCCTTGCTACCCTCGCGGAATTCCTCCAGCGTCAGCCGGTCATCGTGATTCTTGTCCATCTGGTCGAAGATCTTGTCCACGCGCTTCTGTGGCGTGTTCTCGTCTTCTGCCTGCGGCTGCTGGCCCTACAATCAAGAGTAGGGAGTTTTTCAATGATTACTTAAATTAGAGAAACAATCATCGCGATACTCCACACAGTATTCATAAAATAAATGAACTTGACTTCTCACGGAGAATATACCGTCTCGCAGATACACCTAACATTGTTCAATTTGTATGGGGGTACCTTTTTTAGAAAGTTAAAATTTTCACAGAATATGTATTTCTGTTGCCGCTATAACAACAAATACTAAAAATTAGAAAAAGTGAAAAAATAAGGGGGTTTCCATACAAAAAACGTGTTTTTTATAGGTCTTTAGAAGTATTGTCGATTTAGCTCTTTCGTTAAAAACAGTAATACATACAGGCATGAAACTTGGTGTGATTATAGAACTAAGTTTGTTTTAGCAAATACTAAAAAATGCAAAAAAAAAAATTACTAAAAATCGGCCAAGTGTGCTAAGGACTCGCGCTAAGGAGTCCGATCTGAATGACAAAAAAAACCTATTTTCGTAGCTCGCGTTGATGTCTTTTGTTTGTAATGTGAATAGGTATCATTGTCATTATTACTAGGTAGTAGTGTGGAGAGGTGTGGTGGTACGGAACCCTCGAAGTGCTAGTTTGACTCTTACTTGGCCGGTTTTTAGTTCTCTCAGGAACTGTATCAAACTATACGATTGTCATGGAATTAAAATCGTGTCATGCCATTCCCTATCACACAGGATACCTGCATGCCAAATTTCGTCAAGATTGGTTAAGGTGTTAAAGCGTGAAGAGGTAACAAATAAACAAACACATTTTCACATTTATAATATTAGTAAGGATTTAAACGTATATAAGTATGTATATCAGTCTCTGGTTCCCATAGTACAGGGAATTCTAGTTTGGGGCCAGATGACCGTGTGTGACTTCCCACTCGGTGAATGGACAACCTGGTAAAAGTCGCGGGAAGCTGCTTGATGAGAGCAGCGCTGGACTGATTGTTGTTGAAATCATTGGGGGAGGCCTTTGTCCAGCAGTGGACGTCTTTCAGCTGATATTATGATGATGATTATGACCGTGTGTGATTTGTACCTGTATATATTATTAGTTATAATGTTCATTTCGAATAGAGCTTCGACCAAATATAATGGACCGGCCCTATCCGTACATCAATCTCATAAAAAGTGAGTCAAATATAACTGCACGCAAACACACACTCATACCACTATAGTTTACCGAGACTCGTTTAAATAAAAACAATGGCAGAGATAGAGAGACGTACTCGGAATGTAGCACGAATGAGATAGCAAATTTCACTCATTTGGGGAATACTGATCGACTGAGACGAAATGAGAAAATGAGCTCATTCTTCAGGCATCAAAATCGCTGTTCGCGTAGGCCGATCTATAGCTGTTACATTGGTCGAAGGTATGGTAGAAACGATGCTTTGGAAAATGAAGGGAAGTTTAATATTCACCAACTTCCAATGGCATCTACATTACTCTGATATTAGATTATTTTTTTTTTTTTTGTTTTTTTTACCTGAGTATAATAAATGTTATGTAATGGATTGAATCATTAGTTAACCATCCCTATGTAATACATAGCTCGTAGAACATATGGCCGATAGGGCAGTAAAGTTATCGAGTGGCAACCACGTACCGAAAGACGTAGTGTAGAAAGGCCCCCCACTCAGTGGACCGATGACCTGGTAAATGTCCTGGGAAGCAGCTGGATGCGGGCAGTGCAAGACCGGTGTCGGTGGTTATGGAAATCCTTTGTTTAGCAAGGGAAGTCTTTCGGCTGATATGAAGATGATGCTGATGAATAATACATACCACCATTTGATAAATCGCGTCAACTATATTATACATTTCATCTCTTGTAATGTATCCGTCGTTATCCACGTCGTAGAGACGAAAAGCCCCTGTCACAAAAAAGTTAAATGAGTGATGAGGCTAAAATCAACAAATTACACTGATCATCCAAGAAAACCATCTCGGAGGTATAAAACTAATTTTCCCTTACATTGGTTTTACTAGTTAAAGTGATTTTACTACCTGGTTTTAATTGGCTAGCGAAAATTGGAAGGCTTTAGGTTTTTTTAAATCCACTATTAGTAAGCCCTTAACATTATCTCACCTGAAGGTAAGTGACGATGATGCCGAAAACGGAAGCGGGCTTACCAAGATTCCCCAACGCAATGGGGAACACGTCACTGTTGTTATTATTATTCATATATCAGTATTCATCAGAATGGGACTCATTTTGAGCATTTGATAAATTAAATTGATTAATTTTGAATTAAAAATTCATGGTCTTCCTTTTATTTCTGACACTATGCTATTTAGAAAAAAAAATGACGAAGATCATCCTTTTCATCGGTAGGGTAATTTTTTTCTCGTGTAGCGGGTTCGATTCCCGGTTCAACCATGTAATTATTAAAAAATATATGAATGCAGTTTAATTTGTTTTTTAAATTAAAATAATGTCTACTTTCAGTAAAATGTTCCATCTACAATATTCAAGGTTACTTTCCCTCCATGTGGCATAGCCGCGGGACGCCTTGTATTATATACAAGCTTATACCGCCCCTCCTGTTTGTTTATTCTAGTTCTCGAATATAATAACAGCTAGACCAAAAAACTTTTTGATACATTTGTGCAAAAAAAAATAGTTTTTTTCAATTATACTTGTAGGTACTTTTTATATAATCCAAAAACCTTACCAGAGAATTGAACTAATCAAGAGTGAAAACCTCATTCAAATCCATTTTGCTTCTCGCGTTTTTTCTTTTTTTAGGTTTCGCACTAAAAAAAGAAAAAAACGCGAGAAGCAACTCTTATGTAGAAGAGAAGATAATATTTTATTTCTATTTAAGTGATTGTTACTTTAGATATACGTAAACAAGAATAAAGGTAACTCTCTAAAAATAAACCTAAATAAAATGGTATTTCGTGCTATATACCACAACTCACAATGTAGCTTCTCGTCGAGGTTCCCACGCGACGTCACCGACAGCGCTCGTATGAACTCCTCAAACTCGATGGAGCCATCCTTCAAAGAAACCACATTTTATTACCCAAAAAATTCTACTTCACAGGAATCTAGCTAGGAACACACATAAAGTCTTAACAAAGGCACTGACACTATTTCAACTGGGATTCTACTTATAAAAAACCGGCCAAGTGCGAGTCGAACTCGTGCTCCGAGGCTTCCGCATCACCACACCTCTCCACACAACTGTGACAATGATAGATATATACCTATTTACTTCACAAACAAAAGACATAAACGCAAGCGACAGAAATATGCTTTTTTTTGTCATTCAGTACGGACTCCTTAGCGCGAGTTTGACTCACAATTGGCTGGTTTTATTATTTGTTGTTTTGCTTCAGGATTATAACTATAATCCAACGATCCGATCAAGCCGAATCAAAAATACCTCTTGAATTTTTTGTTATTTTATATTACCTTAATTTATCACTTTTATGAATTTTTAGGAAGATTATAATGACTTTTATAAAGGAAAACAAAATAGAAGCCCAACAATTACATATGGTTCTAATGTATCTACCCTAAAGCTAACAGATCACACCAACGTCGCTATGAGAGACATCCTAAGAGAAATACAGCCCCAAAGGAACTAAAATCAAGGACAAGCTAGAAAAAAAATAATAATATTAAAGTAAGAAGAATCTCTTACCTGGGTCACATCATTAGACGCGATAACAACGAAAATAAACGAAATGTGGGTCGCCCCATACTTTTTAAACTAGGACTCATTAAGGTACACAATCTGGCCAATAGAATATTGGGAACTAATAGCAAGCTCCAGAGATGGAATATAAACCGTTGACGAGGACTTAATAACACAAGAGACAGATACCGAATCGGAACCAGAACCAGAATCTGCTGAAACCGAACAACAACTTAGCAATGCATAACGATAACCCCATAATACACCATATGGACACACAGCCGAGAAAGAAACCGGATCAAAAAACAGTCAAACGAGAAGAAAGCCTACCAGAAGGATAATAGTTACAAAAATTGCAGTCAAATCCTCCCCTGTATCCATAAAACACCAAGTATAATATCTATCTTCCTAATATGGTGGGTGACTCATTGCTAGTGTGAGAATGGGTGAAGAATTTATATAAAATATTGTATTTTTGTATTTAGATATAATATGTTATTATTATTATTATTCTGTTTTTTAGAAAAGTGATTTGGAAAGCCATACGAATAAAATAAAAATTGCTAGTTTACTTGTTGCCTCAAATTCCCATCACTCTCGTCCTAACTGCAAACACTCTACACTCCTGATCACATCTACGTGGCCACTGTTGTCTCGGATAGATTTCCGTCGCATAATTATATAATTATCGCTTAATTAAATAATTATTATAATTTTGTTTATTTTTATATTGTATTTTAATGGGTTTATTGCCTAAATAAAGAAATTTTTAATATTATTATTATTATAATGGCCACCACAGACGCTGTTAGCGTAGCCACCGTCGTCGGTCGGATGTGCCTGGTAGGCGACAGCGGAAATCTGAGGTAACAGACTGCACTTACTCAGGAGTATCGCCTCATACCAGGTGCAGCTACGGGGGACACGCTTATAACAAAGGGTGTTTTAGCCTCGACTGTTCTCCTTTATACCCTGATACCAATGCCCCTGCAGAAAAACTTGTGGTCAGTGCGCTACCGAAACGGAACGGAACGGATTTATTGTAAAAGCGGCAACAGAAATACACATTCTGTGAAAATTTCAACTGTCTACCTATTACGGTTCATGAAATACCGACCGCTGACAGACATACGGACAGACTCTTTGGGTATGCAGAACCCATAAAATGTTAGACTTATTTTTACTAGTCAGTCAGCTTAATATGGGATTTTTTTTATTGTGTTTCATGGGAAAATAATTAGTATCTCATCTGTGGTTTTACTAGCAGAAGCGTCCGTTTTAATAGAGTTAGTACATTTTTTGTTAAGACTCTATAATTATATTCAATTTAAAAAATGTGTCTTAAATTTTTACATAAAAAACGACGATAGTCAGCGCTCCAGCCTCGTGGGTTTGACGAACAGATTTCTAAGCTTTTTATGAATAGATATTTTTTTATGAATTTAAATGTACTTAAAGCATGAATAGCAGCTTCCTAGTTTACTTACCTAGGGAATCGTAGTTTGGAGCCAGATAATCGTGTATGATTGGTCATTAAATATTTAAATAATTTGTTAATTTAATTAAGGACAGTGTACTAAAGTCAAAGTCAATGTAAATATTACTACTTATAATAATTTGCGATGTTTTGGGTACTTACTGAGGAATTTTGTCGAAAAGTTACATGTACTCATCTACTTACATATTTACTAAAGTAATCATGTTTTGGAATTTACTACTTTTTGATCACGTTTACAAGTTGTTAGTCTACTTATTATCTTCAATTTCTGTAACTAACATTGGTAATGCCATTGTTATAAATACCTAGTTGGTACAAAAATAATCAAATTGTACAGCCACGCTGTGATTACTTTTTGCAAAGCCTTCTCCGTCTGTCGTAGTCGGGCATACACGAATCAAAAATACACTGACTTAGCATGGCTCTTACTTAGTAGCAAATAAAAAAGTCAGTTACAATGTTAGAATTAAGAAAAATATTCAAATATATTTGGGTTTGTATGGGAGGTACCTTACTGGGATATTATCTGGAATAATTAACTACCCAGTGCAGTAGACCTTATTTATCCTTAGTTGTTCACAAAGTTTCATTAAAATCGTTAATGCCATTTGTTACTTACAAATAAACTAAATTTGTATAAGAGGTACCTTATTTAGATTTTTCTTGGAATAAAAAACTACCATGTGCTGAAGGCTATGTAAAGTTACAGTAACGTACGGAGTTTCATAAAAAACATTTTTGAACATTTTTTTTGAAAAAAAAAAGTGATTTTTTTACTATGGTGGTAACCCTGCAAAATCAAGATGAAGAAATTTGAAAAAACTGCTGGAAACATAAAAATAATAATGTCCTAACCCAAATTTTACCCAAATCCATCCAGTAGTTTGGGACATACATACACACACACACACACATTTTTTCATTATTTTGTTTTTTAGAATATGAGTGTAAGACAATCGGTCCTCATCAAAATCTCAACTTCGATTTTTTTGCTATCACAATACTTTCTTCAATCCTTGGTCGTCGCTCGAAAGTAAAAACATATATTAACAAATACCTATAACTCCAATGTTATCGATCGAGAAATGTGGTTGTCGTAACGTGGAACATTCAAATTACTTTTGAAATATTTATCAGTGCATACTAATAACTGCGTAAAATGTTGTGAAACGAACTTTTTAAATAAAGTCAGTTTAACCCACGCCGCTGACGCTGACGCGCTGGGCCTACGGTCAACCGATATTTACCAACAACTGGAGTCAAAGCAAAAGCTAGATTTTGCGATAAATTAGTGCTGGTCAAATTTATCATTTTATTTATGAGTAACAGAAATCGTATGGCACAGGATACATCATGCGTAATCAAAATTTGTGTAGAACTCGTTAACTGGGGCTTCTATACTTATCATTATAAACAACTTTCATAATCCTTATCATAAGCAATTCTCAAATAAAATAGTTGACGCTTCACACAAAAATGCTACACAATGCTCAATGGTTAATGATTGTTAGTGAATTTGTATGAAAAGTTCATTTTTTGCAAATTGACTACGGATCCTTTAGGAAAAGTAGTTCAGTATTACACCCTGTGTAATTAAATTAAAAACTTACTTTATTTTCGTCGAACACTCGAAAGACTAGTGACGCAAACTTGCTGGGGTCGCCTTGTGGGAAGAACTGTTTGTAGATTTTTATAAAACCCTGCAATAAAATTAATTTCTTTGTAAAAACACTAACAGTCTTACACCATCTTTTTCTAACATATACTACAGTGTTACTTTATTATCTTAGGTACTACTTTAGTACCTATGGTACCACTTTTTAGTACCTATGGTACCGCTTTTGTACCTACGGTGCTATTTTAGTACCTAAGGTGCTACTTTAGTATCTACTGTGCTTCTTTATTAGTATCTACGGTGCTACTTTATTACCTATTACTTATTACTTAAGGTGCTACTTTAGTACGTAAGAGGTACTAATTTAGTACCTACGGTGCTATTTTAATACTTCAGGTGCTACTATAGTACCTACGGGGTGCTACTTTAGTATCTACAGTGCTACTTTAGTAACTACTAGTTTTTAGACGTGGAACGTCTTTCATTTGGCTTTCGACACGGGGGGTAACCTCGCTGAATTGATATTACGATTTTAGTGGTATTTTGAACTTTGCAAACTATGGTGAATCAAGAAATAAATTAAGTATCGTTTTGATGAACAAAGGCAATAGATTACTATAATAAGTATGTAAAATATTTCGAATTCGACTTCATAGTATCTGTAGTAAGCTTTGAAAAAAATAGTGATTTTTAGCACCAATTTAAGTGACGAACGAAGCTCTAGCTATGCGATCGACCTAGAGGCAAATTAATGTTGAGCTTGAACATCGGTAATTTGGTAAAATTTAATATCGACAAACCACAAATTTGGGTGAAATAAACATTAAAATCTCTCACAATTGTAGGTAATATCAACTCAAACAAACGGAAAGTAAAATAATGTTGAGTACATTTCATATTAATTATCAAAATAGGGTCTGAAATGGGAGGTCAAATTTTGAAAATGGGAGAAAGGTGTCATGTTGAATATCTACTGAAAGGACTCTAAATAAATACACATTCCAAAAATAAAGTATTTTCTTTTATACCCTTTAGTTTTGAATTTATATAACTTAAAGTAACATAGCCGAATATATCATAGAAAAAATGTATAATTTTTGAATGCCGACCAATTTTTGGAAAAAATACCATGCCCCTGATTTCCGAAGTTTATCATGCGATAAATCTAAAGAATTGTAAGTATTTTATAGAAAAATTATAGCAAAGATCGAGATATTTATAGTTTTCGAGAAAATTATCAAAAATCATAAAAAATATAAGCAGCCCTTGTTGTGCAGGGTGTATACAGAGAATCATCTACAACTCAAACTGAGGCTTCTCATCATATTCAAGAAATTTTTACGAAGAAAATTATACTGAATCAAACCTAAAATAGGTCAGAAAAAATAGTAAGTACTCATCCACTTGTTCAATTTGCTGACCAATGCGTAATAAAAAGACTTCAATTACTAAAAAACATATTAACATTACATCAAAATTCTCCTTGCGCGTGTATTTTAATGCGGCTAACACTTAACTCGGTCCAAGTAACCACCGCACTTATGATCAGTTAACCATAAAAATCCGAGCAACTACGTAAGTCTTACTGAGCTACGAGCGCAAACCACGTTCAGGCGTCAGTGCTGGTTGCTATTTGTCTTATAATAAGCGACTTGAAAACTTTTGACATTAGGCATAACTCGGCAATACTTTCATCGACTGCACGTTACAATTTCATTTCATAGAGAATATATAAATAAACATTCACCCTTCGGAAACCAGCCTCCGCACTTATGTATTACTAACCAGATCTAGTATTCTCCTATGTCGATGAATCATCGCTTTAAAGAATTGGTTTGGATGAATTTTTTTGCTTCAATTTATGAAGCCAGGTAAAACAAGTAAAATACGAGTACATAACATGCAATGAAAGTTAATAAGACACATGTTAGCAGAGAACGCATTGAGATAAATACTATATTGAAATAAAAGTAAATAAATAAAGTTATTCAAATTATCTTCTATTTATATTGCTTTAAGGTTTCAATTTTATAGACGTTCCACAGCAACATACGGCAGTATGCATTTACTGCCTGTCCCTTTTTAAACTGGGCTTCGTGATACTGAACAGTGTTTAAAATATCGGTTTTTATTAAAGTAGCACTTGTAGCACCTTAGCAGGCAACATTTTATGGGTGGCACCTACTCGTCGAACTGAACAACTTTCCCCAAGCAACCCATAGTAAATTTAAAATTTTGGTCTTAATACCAAGTTCAGCTAGTATGGGAGGCTCAAAAATTTGTATGCGAGCTAAATAGGTTCCTTGGGGAAACTTTCTGTTTTACGAGTAGAGAAAGAAGCCTGAGCATGATTTTCAAGGTGTGATTGAAAAGTGAAAAAAAAACGATTCCCGAAAAAATGGATAATACACTTTTTTTTTGCAATGTTAGTGGTGTATTTAAATTAATTGAAGTTGCTAAACCTCTGTTAGTGTTGCTACTACTATTTGTGCTATGTTTTCAAGCTAGAATAAAAGAAATATGTTTATGTGTCTAATTTGGGTAGAAAAGTATTATTACCTGCTCCGTGAGGAGGCCGTTCGGGCAATCCTTGAGAAATCCTTTGTGCCTGAAAAATATTTTTTTTTTAATTTAGTATACCTACAACTAAGATTAGGGTAGTAATATTAAGTATTATTTGGTGTACTTATTCCGCGTTAATGAGGTATTTTGTGCTTTTTTTTTGATACCAACTAAAAATCTTGTCAGACTATGGACTCCAGAACGTCACCGCTAAGATAAGACTAGGCAGACTTAGTAGTTAGGGCTTAAGGCTTGTACATGGGCTAGCGACCTTGAGGGTCTGGGCGGAGCTCTATATCTCTCCCCGCACCACCCGCACCATAACATCGCACGCGCTGCGTAGGTATACAGCCACACCAGAGTCATAGACTAATAAAATTACAGAGACTTACACAGACACAAATAGCATCTTCTTTCTACGTACATGGTGTGTACTTAACGTAATAAGTCTTCAAGCGTAAAGGCAAAAAAAAAATATTTCAGCCATGTTGTGCATACTTTTTCGCAAAGCTGTCACGGTCTGGTGTAGTCGAGAATACAGAAAACAACGATAACCATTACGTTTACCTAGTAACAATAAAAATTGGTGAATACATTTAAATTTTACACATAATTTGGGTTTGTATGGGAGGTGAAACGAGAACTAAAAGATTCCATCATGGTAGAGTATGGAAATGACATTTTAGTTTGACACATTTGTTCACAAGCAGCGCCTCTCTTGTGTGAAAATATATTTTTCAATACAGTTGCTTCAAAAATGGTACTTTATGTGCTAGTTTACTATGCGCAAATTTTTTTTTACCGCACACGTGCTTTTTACGTTGCCACTTTTTTTTATTTGTAGTTCTGAGAAACAATACATTTCTAGCAAATAAAAAAATATAATAAGTAACCAGAGATAATGAATCTTCTTTAATGTTTTTGAAATAAGAATTTTTAAAGAGATTTGTTGTTTCCACAGAATAGAAGAATCATATTTTTTTCTTATCTGTGGTTGTTTCTCTGTGAGGTTAGTACTTAGTACATAACGTTAGCTAATTAGATTCTCTTTGGGTTATATCTTTGTGAAGAAAGGAGAATAAATATGAATAAAGCGCATAGGTCATCTTTTCCAAGGAGGTTTTAATGCTTACAATAATAATATATTCCAAGCTATTGATATTTATCTAGGATAATATTTAAATAAACTTACGGATTCGTACGTGTGTCTAGCTAAATTAAATATGGCGTAATTTTTGTAAAACTGAATTGAGTTGTTTTAGTTGTGAAAACGAGTAAAACTATGATTAGTTAATATAATATGTCTAATAAAAAATATACATATGTACGAGTATAATAAAAATAGAGTGAGATTACTCCCCGGACGTTTTAATTGAGCAACAAGTCGCGTAAAATGAACTTTGATAGCCGAAACCTTGATAGGTATGTACCCATGTATTTTGTTTTTCTGTCACGGTATTTTTTCTATTTACCTGTTTTCTCACAACTGGATTAAAAAAAAACGTCGCATGATACATGGGTGTGAAAGGAAATGACAAACTCGTTAAAATAAAAAACGACAGTGACAGAAAAATAAAATACATGGGTACATACCTATCAAGGTTTCGCCAACCACAGTTCATTTTACGCGAATTTTGGCTTTTTTAAAATGTCCTGGGAGTAATCTCACTTTGTTTTTCCTTATATATAAGTATTTTTTTTATTGCACGTATATTAATAATTTTGGTTGTATTCTAAGCAACACAATTCAGTTTACGAAAATTGCGCCATATTTAATTTAGTTAAGCACACGTACGCATGCGTAAGTTTTTTTTTAATATTAATATAAGTAGAGATTACAATAAGGCTTGGAATAAAATTCATTTAAGCATTAAAACCTCCTTGGAAAAGATGACCTATTCCTTCCTGTTACCTATGCGCTTCATTCATATTTATTCTTCTTTCTCACAAAGATATAACCCAAAGAGAATCTAATCTGCTAGTGTTATGTACTAACTTCACGGAATTACAACCAGTCTCTTTTAAAACTCTCCTTTCGAAAGTCTTAAAGAAGATTCTGTATCTTTGGTTATCAAATTTTTTTATTTACTAGAAATGTCTTATTCCTCCGAGCTAGAAATTAAAAAAAGTGGTAAATTAAAAGCACTTATGCGGTAAAATCAATTTTGCGCACACTTGACTGGCATATAAAGTACCACTTTTCGAGCAACTGTATTGAAAATTACTATGTCGATCTTCCATGCGTATACACGACAAGCGAAGTGCGAGGACATGCAATAAATTTATCGATGATTTTCATATCTCGCTGGTTACAAGTTACTGAGTGGAGAGGTACCTACTGCAATTAAATAAAATCAACGGTATGTAGTAATTAGGACCGTTTCGGGCTTTTTATCTGAGGCTTTTACTGATCTCAAAAGTTTTTTTTTTTTGTATTTTGTATTTAAATTTTAAAATCACTGTACTTGATAGGTGATACAAAACAATGTAATTAGACGTGTGGTTAATATTTAAATCTTTGGAATTCATCAAACTTAGGACTCATGAAACTCCTTAAATCTCCTAAGAACCTATTTTTATAGGTTCGATAGGTATTTTTAGATTTTTCTAAAATAGCTTAAGTAGCTCGTAGAATATATTATGACCGTTGTGGTAGTAAAGTTCTCGAGTGGCACTCACCACAAGAGACACCGTGCACCGCATTAAAAATGACCGGTCTTGCGTTGCCCGCATTCAGCGACTTTCCACGACCTTCACCAGGTTGTCGGTCCACCGAGTAGGCTTTTCTACATTTCATCTTCCAGTGCCCGGTCTCCACTCGAAAACATCACTGTCCCAACGATCATGTGTTCTACGAGCATGTGCCTGGCAACATAGCTGATAGATCAGATGGCCGTTGGGATAGTAAAGTTCTCGAGTGCCGACCGTACACCAGAAGATGTACTGTGCACCGTACGGTCACCTGTTCTATTAGCTATGTGACGCACATAGCTCGTAAAACAGTTGGCCGTTTGAGTAGTAAAGTTCTCGAGTGGCAACAACGCATCAGAAGATGCACCGCACAACGCATTAGATACGACTAGTTGCTCGCATCCAGAGGCTTCTCGTGACCTTCAGCAGGTCTTCGGTCCTCCAAGTGGGAGGCCTGCCTACGCTACGTCTTCCGATGACGGTCATTACTTGAGAACTTTGTTGCCCCAATGGCCATCTATTCTACGAGATATATGCCTAGAACAGAATATGATCGTGGGGGCAGCAAAGTTCTAGACTAGCGAGAGTGCACCAGAAGACGCAACGCGCACCACATTGGAAATAACCTATCCTCAGTTGTTCGAACCCAGTGGCTTCCCGCGACCTTTACCAGGTGGTTGGTCAACCAAGTGGAAGGCCTGCCTATGTTAGGTCTTCCAGTGCACAGTCGCCACTCGAGAACTTTACTGCACCAACGGTCATCTGTTCTACGAGCTATGTGCCAGACCGGGCATTCTCAATGCGGTAAACGGTGCGTCTTCTGGTAAGCGGTCGTTACTCGAGAACTTTGCTGCCCTAACGATCATCAGTTCTAGTCATATATCTCGTAAAACATATGGCCGTTGGAGCAGCAAAGTTCTCAAGTGGTGACCACACACCGGAAGATGTAGCATAAGCAAGCCTCCCATTTGGTGGACTGACGACCTGCTAAAGTCGCGGAAAGCCGCTGGATCTTTATGCTGGCTTAAACGATTTCGATGTTTTTTTTTGAATAGGGTATAATAAAGTAGATTTAAAGCAACTTAAACTGTAAAACAAAAACTTTGTATCAAAAAAATTAAACAAAGAAAACTGAAAAGTAAATTAAAAAATAAAAAGAATCTAATGTAGATAACCAAATATGTTCATGAAATACTCTCTGTCCGTTACACTACACTATGTACGCAGAAAACCCAATATTTTATTTTTATTCGAGAGCTCCCGCAAAGCAGCACAGGTCCGTCTAGCATCGCGTCCCGACCCGCACTGATTTTTAGGACGAGCGCGGGGAACTTCTTGAGAACGGTTGGAATTTTACCCGAAATCAGATGGTTTTAAAATATTTATAAATAAAATACAATAAATATTCAAAATGTGAGAAATCAGCATCACTCTAGATTGTTTTTTGAGTTATGTCATAAATTTTCAAACTGTTTTGTTAAAAATTGCAGCATTAAAATGGTTACAACTGAAAAAAAAGGGGGTGTATTAGATAATTTTTTTCTATGGTTCTGAAAAATAAAATCGAATTCTGTGAAATCTACATCACTCCTTATATCTTGTAGATTATTATGTATTTTTTTCTGGTAGAAATATGCTATGGTTAACGAATAAAATGGTTACAAAATTCTTCAGTTTTAGAGGTTTTTCGAAGGACAAGCCTTAACAAGATGCCTTCTAGCCTAACAGATTTTATTGATTTTACTTCTTTTCTATTTTTAAATGAGGTATTTTCTAATTATTTTTGGGTTCTGTACCTAACAAGGACAAAACGAAACTTTCTTAAGATCATAAGACATTTACAATCACGCGTGAGTGATTACGCGACCGTCCTTCTGTCTGTTTTGCCGTTTTTCTCTGAGACTATTTAACGTAGGAAGTTGAATAGGGTTGCAACATTTTTGTACAGAGCGTGGCATAGTGACTATAATGCACATACATTTTTTTCGAAATCTTTCGCACACAATGTAAGCTACTAGGAATACAATTACGAATTAAGAACATATTGACCTAAAACATCACGTTACTAAGATATTTTGAGTTAAAGATTGTCCCATGTAGAGCGCCAATAAAATAGATTGCTACCGCAACTAGCTCGTAAAAAACAGCCTCGTTGACATTCCTGGCTTCTCATACACTTTTGGTTTATTTTGTCCATGTAAATCTACAAAAATTAAACTAAACTCAACTATTATGCGTATAAAGTATAAACTCTTAATAAAATGCAATAAGTGGTGTATAATTAAGAATTTATATCAAACTAGCTTTCCACCCGCGAGTCCGCCCGCGTTATGTCTTTTTTAGCGTTCCTTGCCAGTTGACGGAAACCTATAACTAAAAACGGTAAACATAAATTTGTAAAACTTGGTGTGATCATAGTACTAATCCTAAACTAAAGAAACAAATAACAAAAGCCAACCAAGTTTAAGTCGTTATCGCGCTAAAGTGTCAAAACTATGTAGATGAAAAAAACTTTTTTTATTTTTACAAGCTTTTATTTAACTTGCAATGTTGTTCGGGTGAAGTCTTGCAAGTTAAATTTAACCCACTTCCCGGTTTTCCGATTGAGCTGAAATTTTGTATGCATATGTATATCGCGTGACAATGCAATATTAAAAGCTTGTACCTAAAAGTTTTTAGGTTTTTGAAAATTATTTTTACTAGCGTTGATGTCATTTGTTTGAAATGAATAGATACTAATGTCATACTTGTGGTGGTGTGGTGGTACGGAACCCTCGGTGTACGTGTCCGATTTGCACTTGGCCGGTTTTTTGTTCTTTTTTAGGGTTCTGTACACACAAAGGGTGACGACCAACGGGACCCGATTACTAAGCCTTGCTGCGCTGTCTGTCCGTCTGTCCGTCTGGCAGCGGGCTGTATTTCATGAACCATAATAGTTGGAAAGTTTAATGTTTCACAGAATATATATTTCTATTGCCGCTGTAACAACAAATACTACAAATTACAAAAAATGAAAAAAAGGGGGGTCTCCATACAAAAATCATGTTTTTATAGATATTCTAAAGGTATTTTTGATTTAGCTCTATCGTAAAAACAGTAATACTTGGCGTCATTACAGTACTTATACTAAAATAAAACAACAAATAATAAAAACTGGCAAAGTGTGAGTGGTACTCGCGTTAAGAAGTCCGAACTGAATGAAAAAAAAAACATTTTTCTGGGATTTTACGGCGTTGTAATTGTATGCTTCCAACTTGGTCAGTCTGTGTATTTATAGTATATGAATACTTACTGTACTTTACAAGAACAATAAATAGATTTTATTTCGGTTTTTACATACACTCTTAGATATAATCTCAACTTACCTACAGTAAAAAAAATAGCGACAAGAATTAGGTAGGTACATAAACGCGGCAACGGGCAAGGGCGCACGCACAGCGCGCAGGCGCGGACAGACGTTACTATGCGACATAAAAGAGGACGGCGCTTATTGATGGAGTAATAATATAATAAATAAAAAATAAAAGTTTAAAAACTTAAAACCGACTTCAAAATGAAATTCACTCAAAAGTATGAAATAATATTATTATACTTAGATACACGACATTAACTAACAATAACGAAATCAAAGGTAGGTACGAATTAAATTAGAGGCCTTAATTTATTTTTGAGGTCGGTACCAGCACTCAGATACTTACGTATCAAATGTTTTAGATTCGATGGCATTGCTGACACCGACATCAAAAAAAAATTTGGCCCCTAATTTAATTCTTAACTACCTTTGATTTCGTTATTGTTAATGTATGGTTAATGTATGGTTAATGTCGTGTATCTAAGTATAATAATATTATTTCATACTTTTGAGTGAATTTCATTTCGAAGTCGGTTTTTAAACTTTTATTTTTATTTTATTTATTTTTAGTTGTAATGCTATCTATCTAACAACATTATACCCAATCACCCACTCGCCAATAGGAACCATCAAATCATAAAGCATGTGTTTCATTAACAGAAACAGATTCCTGTAGCTTCCATCATCATCTTAACAGAATAAAAGTTAAGGAGTCAAATCTTCGATCATCAGCTACCTACTACAGCTACCTAACTACTTACCTATGTATCTACGCAAAATATTTGAAGGATTATCCTTCAACTCCTTATCGTTAAGGAGTTGTACCTTCCTTCATCAGCTCATCAGCATGAGATGATGACTAATAGACGCCAAAACTTGAACAGTTTTAGGATATACATGCAACACGTAATATGTGCCTATAAAATTTGAGGGTTGTTCTCGATTTCTCTATCCTGACTTGGTGACAATGGGACCCCCTCGGGAGTATACTCTTTCGAATAAAAAAAGAATTCTGGAAATCGGTTCACAATCGGCGGATATATCGCGTAACAAACATACAAAAAAAACAAAAAAAACCAACATACAGTCGAATTGAGAACCTCTTCCTTTTTGAAGTCGGTTGATAAAAAGTATAACGAGATAAAATGTTCATATTTTCATTTATCTTTCTAAAGCGTCTCACAAACCGAAGGGCCCGAGTTCAAAACTTGTAATTGTTTTTGATTTTTTACTTATTTTTTATGTTATGGGTTTAATTTCAAGTTTTTTGTTCGGTTATACATCGGGTCATACAAAAAAAAATAGTTCATAGAAGACTCAGAGCATCGCTCGCTCGCCCATGTACTTTTTGATTCAACTCTATCGTAAAAACGGTAATATACGAGTATAAAAGCGTGAAACTTGGTGCAATTGTAGTACCAATCCTGAAATAAAACAACAAATAACAAAAACTGGCTAAGTGTGATTTGTACTTGTTTAAGGTGGTCCGAACTCAATAAAAAAGTATATTTCTGTCGTTCGCGTTGATCTCTTTTGTTTGTAATGTGAATAGGTATCATTGTCATAGTTTGAGAGGTGTAGTAGTACGGAACACTAAGCCCGCGAGTCCGACTCACAATTGACTGGTTTTTCCTTTTTTAACCAACTTCAAAAAAGAAGGAGGTTCTCAATTCGACTATATATATTTTTTACTCAATATAACTCGGTAATGTGAATCGTATGGTCAAAATGTGTTAGTAAATTTAACCGGTAAATAAGATTTTGAAAAAAAAGTGCATATATTGTAACTATTTTTCTTTTTTTTAAAATTATGCCACAAAGGTTCGTACCCATTGGCCATAATTATAATATTTTGAGAGTATTAATAGTACTTATACTATACATACCTACCAATAAATAATTATTGAATATAAATAACAAGCAATACTTGCAATGTCGTTTATAAGGCCTACTCACTGTTACAAACATATTGCGGAGATATCGCTCAAAATATATGTCAAAAGCCCATTTTTCCCTCGCACTAGAAACGGCTGAAAGCAAAATGTTGAAAATAATACATCCAATTACTAGAAATATGCTTGCTTTGTAAATTCAAAGGCACGTCAAAGGCTTTGTTTGATCTTAGCGTTTTTATTATAATATTTCAAACCTTTTTACAATAGGAAGGCTTGCTAAGAAAATAAAGAATAACATAAAATGTATTCAATGTATTAACTGTAAATGTGATGTGAAATGTGTATTAAATGGTCCCGATAGTAATTAAGGTACTTTTGGTGTTATGAATAGTTGGAACTCTAGAAAACAAGACAAAAGAAATCTACACTGTCGCAAAGAAAACGGGTCAGTTATAAAAAATGCGATATCTTTTAAAATATTTGAGCAATCTTTTCAAAATAAAAACTATTAAAGTTTATTTCATTACGAGTAAATGAAGAAATGAAACCTTTTTTTTCTGTTTGATGATTGTATCAAAAACCATAAATAAAAAATATAGGCGATTTTCAAAGAACCTTTTAGAACCTTTTGTTTCTGTTCTGTCATATAACTAAGGCATTTCTTGTGCATAAATTCATTGTTCTGATAAATTCAGTTAAAAAAATGTCACTAACCCCTGAAGAGTGTACCAGAATTCTGACAATGCTTGAAGACGGGCACAGTCAGTGTTATACAGCGAGAACTGTTGGTGTGTCGCTATCAAAGAGTGCTCCAGCGATTTGAAGAGACTGTATCCAATATTTGTAGACCAGGAACAGGCCGAACAAGGTGCACGACAGCGCGGGAGGATCGATATATGGTGTCAAATATATTGAGAAACCGATTTCAAACGGTTGTTAAAGTCAAAAATCACCTTCTACGTACTGGAGGGAGTAATCCCAGCACGTCTACACGGCGATGTCTTGCTGAAGCATAATTGAAGCCATTTAGACCCGCCAATGGTCCAAACCTTGAAAGGCAGCATCGAAATTCAAGGCTGAGTTACGCTAGAGAACACATGAATTGGACTCTTGATGACTCGTCAACAGTTATGTTTTCGGATGAGTCAATATTCATACTATACAAGCACGATGGGAGACACAGAGTCTACAGAAGACCAGGAGAATGCTATAACGAAGCTCCCATTGAAGAGAAAGTGTCATACGGCGGAGGCTCCATAGACGTGTGGCATGGAATTTTTTCCGAAAGCCTCAGCGAGCTAGTAGTGATCGAAAATGGAAATTTACCTGCAGAGAGATACGTGAATAAAATCTTAAATGAGTATATTGGCCGATTTTTAGTAAACACGAGCGAGAACGCCATCTTTATGCAAGATAACGCTCGTCCCCATACAGCTCAGATAGTGTTTGACTACCTTGATGATGACGCTATCATACGCATGGATGGGCCAGCACGCAGCCAAGACTTGAACCCTATCGAGCATGCCTGGGATGAACTGGAACGACGTGTACGCCAGCCAAATTCATCACTCTTCGTGAACTGAAGGAAGCACTGATAGAGGAATGGGAGAATATTCCTCAGCATCGGCTCAGAAATCTGGTGGAAAACATGAAAAATCGTGTAACAGCTGTTTTAATAGCTCGTGGTGTTAAACCGAAATACTGATACGTGTGAAAATTGCACATTTGACACCGTAGAATATTTTTCGAAATCTAGTGAAAAAGTGGCGTTTTTACTTAACCTACTTTTATTTAAAATAAACATTATAATCTTGGACTTTTATTACTTATTTTTATTTTTATTTAAGCACTATAAAATTGTCTATAATTCAGTCTTTATTTGCTAAAGCTGGTTACAATGTTTTGGAAGTTATTGAGGTTTTTATTACCGACCCGTTTTCTTGGCTACGAGTGTATTTAGTTCGTTTACATTCAGAATTTTCTTCAGAGGCATGTTCAAAAAAACCTCAGGTATTTTTTTAAATGAAAATACAGATTATTTTAAGGAACTAATTTAAATGACTGATTATTTTTAAAAATGATTTCACAGTAGATATGAGCACCGATGGCTTTAAGGCGGTGGCGTGCCAACTTTTTGAGGTCCGCGGCGGCTGCATTTTCGGCGGCGTGACCTTTAAAACAATTTTTAAGCAATAAGAGGGAAGAATAAAAAAAACAAATGTAGTTTATCGATCAAAAAAAAAATAAAGTCAATAAAGGTTAAAATTACCTTATACTATTAGAAACAAAACGGTTCCTACATGAGGCAAATTGAAGTAAATAAACTACTGAATTGAATGAGTGATTTAAGTCCTTTCAGGTAGAACATTCAAATCGATCTGTTTATAGCGATGCATTTTTATAATGACTAGTTTGTACCGATCTAATATCTCTTACGTTCGTATGTACTGATTCAATAACTATCCTGTTACTTGGCGCGCCGCGACGGTTTCGCGGCGGCGGCGGCGTGTGAGAGTTTGCGGCGGCGGCGCGCCGGCGCAGCGCTCATATCTACGTCACAGGCTATAAAGTATTAAAAAACGGCCGATTACTAATTTAAATTGAATACAATGAAATGATTTTAGTTGTTTCGTGTTAATAAATCGCTTTTTTCAGTGTAAAATCGTTATTTTTTGTTTTTTATTCATTTACATGCCTGATAAAAACCGAGCAATGCCAATTGTTTTAATTTTAAGTACAAGTTAAATTAACTTACCATAGCCTTATTTCTTTTTCTGTAACTGTAACAAAAACACATATTGGTGATTAGATATTATGTACTTTTTGTTTTATTAATGACAGGAAAATTTGAAGTACTTAAGCAGACTACAGAAGGCATGGTCAGTTGTAAAAAATGGTTAAACTTAATGTCTCTCTTATCACAACCCATATTGTGCTCTTGTCACAGTGCTCTTGTTTAACTAAACAAGCAACTGCTATCAGCTGATTATTATTTTTAATCAGCTGATTTATGAGTGTAGCATGGGAATAAAGCAGCCGTTATTAATAAAAAAATATTTATTCGTACTAGTTAACTCTCTTTCGCATAGGAATAGGTTGTTGACCTGATTATAAGTAGTTTTATTGGAAGCGAAAGTGATTCACAAACTCAGAGTTAGGTAATTTTGTATGCAAAATTATGTGATGTTACATGTGTAGATCACGGAGAAAGTTTTAAAACGTCTATATATTCTTGTAGATTCTGATATTTTCTCCATTTGTATAAAACTCTTTTTCGGTGATATACCTGCACTATGAGATTAATTTTGGTAAGCGACAAAAATTCACTTACTCAATAACGATTTTAGTTTACCGAGCTAGGAACAAAATATGCCTCCAGGCAAGTGGGACTAGTGGGGCAAGTAGGGTTCCGTAGTCTTTCATCATCATCATAATAACAGCCGAAAAACGTCCACTGCTGGACGAAGGCCTCCCCCAAGGATGTCCACGATGGCCGGTCCTGCGCTGCCCGCATCCACCGGCTTCCCGCAATTGGACCAGGTCGTTGGTCCACCGCGTGGGAGGCCTGCCTACGCTACGTTTTCCGGTGGGTGGTCCCACACTCGAGATCTGTACTGCCCCAACGGCCATCTGTTCTACGAGCTATGTGCCCTGCCCACTGCCACTTCAGTTTAATGATTCTGTGAGCTATGTCGGTTACTTTGGTTCTTCTGCGGATCTCGTCGTTTCTGATTCGATCACGCAGATAAACTCCGAGCTTAGCACGCTCCATTGCCCTTTGGGTGACCTTGAGCCTTCTTATGAGGCCCATAGTAAGCGACCATGTCTCAGTTACATAAGTCATCACTGGCAACACACACTGGTCAAAGACTTTAGTCTTGAGACACTGCGGTATTTGGGACGTGAAGATATTGCGAAGTTTCCCGAACGTTGCCCAGCCGAGTTGGAATCGTCGATTGACCTCTTTCTTGAAGTTGGACCTGCCTAGCTGGACTGTTTGCCCCAGGTATACATATTCGTCAACAACTTCCAGTGTAGAGTCTCCAACCTTTAGAGGTGAGCTTTAAGTGGGTGCGACACGGACATTTAACATTATTGTCTTCTGGTCCATGTTCATTTTAAGACCTACTTATTGAGAGGCTCTACTGAGACCATCGTGCATTGTGCCTAAGTCGTCCATAGTCTCAGCCATGACCAAGATATCGTCAGTGATGGGTTATGTACTCGCCGTTGATATTGATGTCGAATCCATCCCAGTCCAAAAGCTTGAAAACATCTTCCAGATATAACCTCTCCCTGTCTCACCCCTCGCTGCAACTGGATAGGTTTCGAGTTCTGGTCCTGGAGGCGAACAGACATGGTGGCGTTTTCATTCAGACACTTCAATACCTCGATGTATCGATGGTCAATTTGGCACCGCTTAAAGAGACTGTAGCACAGCCCGGTTTCGACTGAATCAAAGGCTTTCTCATAGTCCACAAACGCCAAGCATAATGGCTGATTGTACTCTTCAGTCTTCTGTATAATCTGCCGCAGCGTATGTATGTGGTCTAAGGTACTAAAGCCTTTTCGGAAGCCGGCTTGTCGGAAGTCGTCAAACCTGCGTGCGAGACGAGTCGTAATGACTCCCGAAAACAGCTTGTAGACATGGCTCAGAAGTGAAATGGGTCCGTAGTTCTTCGGCAGGGTGTTGTTATCCTTTTTGGAGAAAAGTACGACCACACTTCTGTGCCATGCGTTAGGTGTTTGTTCCTCGAGTATAACGGAATTTAATAGCTTCACCCGATGCCTTTAGGAAGTTGTAAATTAATAAATATTAAAGAACAGCTATTTTTGCAGCTGATATAGAAAAAATTGTTAGGAAAATATATGAACTTTTTTAAAATCCAACTGCACATCTCATCACTAACTATTACTCCTAAACTAAGAAAGCCTACTTAGCCGTGATAATTTTCTTTTCAAATTAATTATATGCCTGTTATCAGATTCAGATCTGCAATATTTAAATAGCGGTTTAGCTTCTAGGGGGCGGGGACATAGAACTCCAACAAAAATCACAACTTTAAAAACTTAATGTAAAGTCAACGAATCATTTATCGGAAAAATGGTATCGTCAAATCCGCAATAGTTTTAAAAGACCAATTCAACGATACACCAAACGATGGGTACGTGAACAAAAAAATCATCCCCACTTTGAATTTGAAGGAGGTGCCCAATAACTATTTCTTTTACAGATTTGTTTCCATAACTTCATAGAGGTCACAGATTTTATGAGAATATCACAGCTTTATAGCTGTAATAGTCTTTGAGCAAAAAGGCTGTGACATACCGACGGACAGACAGGCAGACAGACAGATAAATGGACATGGTGAAACTAAAAAAGTTCCTAGTTTGACTTCAGAACCCAAAAAAGGTTGATGAAATTAAAAAGGGGTTTAAGTAGGGCAGAGAATAACTTGAAAACAAAGTATAAGGTTTACGGTTTTCGAGACATTCGCATTTTCAGATTTTGTACGAAAAACACCTGATCTTTGACGTCCAAAATATAACAAAATCTTCGAGCTCTTCGTTAGTTCTCTTATATGACAATGTGATCTATAAAAAAAAACGACGGGTTGCACTCCGGGAGTGCCGGCAGAAGTGAAAACTTGAATATTAACGTTGTGCATTTTTGATATTTTGGAATGATTAGGGAATAATTTTGCACGAATTGCTTTGATTATCAGTATAAAAGTACTATCATTTATGTGGTAGAATACAATATTTATTTATTGCGCTATCGTACACAAACATGAAAATTTATATTACATTAAAAAGTTTATATCTACGAATTTTCGATCAGGTCACGTGTCCTGACGTGAGTTTAACATTTTTTACCCATTACAAAACAAGTGCACAACGCCGCTTAAGAAGTTTTCACTTCAAAAATAATGATTTCAGTTACAAGGGCATCAGTATCAGGTCCCAATGGTCACGTATAAGTTTGTACGATTTTGTTATGATTTTCTAAGATTTTATCATGCTTTTCGCATTATCAGCTATTTGTGAGCCTCTAAGGTTATTTTAGTGTCCTTGATTCGCATTCTAATCTAAAAAACGGCTAAGTGCGAGTCAGATTCGTGCACCATTGGTTCCGTACACCTCTCCACACGTCTTGTTTATTGTAAAAATGGTAATATGTACTTCGAGCGTCAAACTTGGTAAGATTATAGTACTAATCCTAAAGTAAAACAAAAAAATAATGAAAACTGTCCAAGTGTGAGTCGCACTCGCGCTAACAAGTCCAAACTGATTAAAAAAGCGTTGATGCCTGTTGTTTGTAATGATTAGATATTATTGTTATACTTGTGTGGGGTGCGGTGGTATGTAACCCTAAGTGTTCGAGTACTGTACCACCTTTTTTTCATATTTTGTTTTTTTAATTTTATTTAATAAACTATCTATAGCAACAGATAATCTGTGAAAATTTCACTTGGCTACCTGTCACGGTTTGAAAGATACAGCCTTTTAAAAGTCGAACAGACGGACGGACGCACAGGCGAACCATAGTGGACATGAAAACCCAAGTATTAAAGGCCGCAAGCCGCCGTACCATATGCAGGCGAAAAAAAAATAGTTTATGAAAAATTAGAAGCTATCGGGGAGTAGAGTAGAGGAATGTGTAACATGAGAAATTGAGAACCCGCCACAAGCCGTCTATGTTAGAGTACCTACCTATAGAAAACTGCATTGAAATATCTCTAAAAAAAACTCATAAGTTGCCCGGAAATCAAAACCGGTTGTAGTCAGTGATTTTTATTTCATTGTGGTAAAAGCGTATAAATCAATAATAATAATAAATCTAACTATAAGAAATGAAATTTTTCAAAAGAAAACAAAGTTTGATTTGCGAGTCATGTACCTATCGGTTGTTTTTTTTTAAAATCTATGAATGCTGTTTTTCTTTACTCTTAAATTGACGTGGTCCCATAGAAACAATTTCCCTAATCCTAATAGTTTCAGATCTTTCATACAGACTCATTTTTTCGCACTGTATATAATACGGCAAGTTGCGGCCTTTAAGACTTGGGTTTTCATGTTCATCATGGTTTACTTTATAATAATTTTCAAAAAACCTAAAAACATTTAAGTTCAAGCTTTTAATATTGCATTGTCAGGCGATATACATATCAAAATTTCAGCTAAATCGGAAACCGATAAGTGGATCAAATTTAAGTTGCAAGAGTTCACCCGAACAAACATACATACATTGCAAGTTAATTAAAAGCTTTTAAAAAGTACCTGTGCGACCAAGCGACGACGCTCGGAGTCTTCTTGTGAACTAAAATATATGTTTTTGTGTGAAAACGGATTTCCAGAATAAATAAGTTGAAATAAACCCATAACATGAAAAATAAGTAAAAGAAGCACGCCTCTTGTGAGTTTTGAACCCAAGTAAAAAACGGTTTGTGGGCTAGACTCGTCAACCGCTCGGCGACGCTCGCTTCTAAAATGGTTAGTTAAATTATGTGATACATTCTACATATTGCGCGGCAAAAAACAAATTGCGTAAAAACTCAGAAAAACGCGTTTTCCAAGAGATGAGACTTATCTAGATCGCTTTTTCACCCCCTGTACCAAATTTTCAACCAAATCGTGAAAATCTTTTCCGAGAAAACGATAAAGTAAATAAAAAAAACTTGCCAAGTGTGAGTTAAACTCGCGCTCTAAGGGTTCAGTACCAAGAAAAAAATTTCATCTACAGCAGCGCCATCTACAGATATAGGTAAAAGGGAACTAATTACTGTTGTTGTATTACTACGTATATTAATTATGTAGAAGATACTACTAGATCCCATTAGGTGTCGCTAGTTTCTAAACAATCGGACTTTGAAAATTTCATTTTGCCTGTTAGAACGGGAAAACTTTAGATTTTCTCAAAGATTTGCCTGTAATCTATGCATTTAACCTCATACACTGTGATTTTTTCAAAATTTTTGGATCAATATTTTTGGAGATAAGGGGGAGGGAATGGTATTTTCTTAAATAACTTCAAAACTATTTAATTTAAAATTATAAAAATATATATATTTGAGATTTTCACAACAAGCTCTTACATTTGATAAGTCCCACTATTTAGTTTGCAAAACTCTTAATTTACCCCCCAAAAGTGGCCCCCATATTTAAAATTAATTTGTTTAAGTTACGTGTCCGTCTTTGGGTCCCCGACTTACGAGTACATATGTGAACCAAATTTTAACTCAATCGGTCCAGTAAGCAGTTTCTATGACAGACGGATGGACAGACAGACACACGAGCGATCCTATAAGGGTTTTTTCTTGTTGAGGTACGGAACTTTAAAAATTGTTTAAAGTAATTAGATAGGTAGATAGATTTCACAAAAGCAAACGGTAACCATTTTTGTCATTTAAATTTCCACGTGACACTGTACTACAGGGTTCCTTTACCTGGTACGGATTCCATTAGGGTTCATAGCATCAGATACCTATTTTTATTCAGTTAGAGTACGCCTCAGCATACTTCGCTAGTTTTTCTTTTACCTTAAGCTTAGTATTAATACCTAGTATTAAGTAGTAGAAATAGTAGCAAAACCTCCCACTCGGTGGACCGATGACCTGGTGAAGGTCGCGGGAAGTCGCTGGATGTGGGCAGCGCAGAACCGGTCGTCGAGGAAATCCTTGGGGGAGGCATTTGTCCAGTGGACGTCCTTCGGCTGATATGATGAAGATTTAGTATACAATTTAATCATATCTAGTTTCATGCTTGTTTACCGTTTTTACGAAAGCGTAAAAACAAAAGAATCTTCAGAACATTTCTTCATTTTAAAACAATTTTTATTATATATGAAAGCATCGTATGATAATACATAATGTGTGAAAATTTTTGCCAACTACCTATTACGGTTCAAAAGATACATCACTTTAAAGGTCAGACAGACGGACAGACATATACGGACAGCGGGGCTAAGGCTTATTAATAGAGTCCCGTTACCTGGTAGTAAGCCCTAAAAATGATAATATTTATTTTTCCATACTAAATTGCTTATGAGCCTTTTTTATTAAAATTTTAATGCGTTTGACTACATTTCACCTGATGGTAAGTAAATAATGCCTATTCACTCTTGCCTTGGAGACCCCACCCCCAAAAATCCTAGTATACTAATTTTCAAGGAAATCGATGAAATCGTTTCCGAGATTCAAATTATATATATATATATATATATATATATATATATATATATATATATATATATATATATATATATATATATATATATATATATATACAAGAATTGCTCGTTAAAAGGTATTAGATAGATAGATAGATGTTTAGCGATTTACCATTCCGCGAGTTAACGGTTTTCGAAATATTTACATTTCAATTTTCAGAAGATTGTATCGAATCAGATATCTGAATGAATTCATTCAGATTCAGATATCGGACCACCTTGAGCGCCCAGGCGAGGGATTGACATCTAATCTAAATTTCGGCCGATACATTGAGTCCAAGGCAAAAGTTGCTGCAATGAAGTTGGGCATTCTCTCTAAGGTGAGACGGTACTTCACACCTGGTCAGCTTCTTACCTTATATCAAGCACAAGTCCAATCTTCTATGGAGTACATTTCACACCTATGGGATGGGTTAGCCCGCTATCAGCTGAATATCTTGGACGCCATCGACCATCGTGCCCGGAGACTAAGCGGCGACGATGAGCTTATCAAAAACAAACTTCATAGCCTTAATCATCGCCGCAAAGTTTTCGGTATTCTATCGAATTCATTTCGGAGAGTGTTCGCAAGAACAACACGACCACGTTCCCTCAGCTCCATTCCTCCATCGGCCAACGAGACGCGGGGGGAGGTTCCACCACTTTGTTGATATTCTGCCTATCCGCACGAAGAGTTACGCTTCCTCATTTATTATGTGGGCAGCGATGGAGAGGAACTCTTTGCCTGCGTCTGTGTATCCCGATTCATTGAACAATCGATTTGTCTATCTAATACCTTTAAACGAGCAATTCTTGTATAAATTAATTATAATTTGAATCTCGGAAACGTCTCCAACGATTTCCTTGAAAATTAGTATACTGGGATTTTTGGCGGTGAAAAATCGATATAGATAGGTCTCAACTATAGGACAGTCGCTTGGGAGTTCTGGGACACCCATAATAGTTTTATTACTTATAGTTTAATTTATGAGCAGGGAAAAACCTTCAGTTTGACCCACGTATAGCCTGTTATTTGTTTTACTTTTAGGTTGGAGTGGCGGCCCTGTTATCAAGAGCTCGGGGCGGCTCTCTGCACGCGCCTTCCACGTCCCTGGAACTGCCGCGCTCCTTGTACGGGCCTTCCACCCCAAATTTCGAAGACCAACACATCAATTCCTACGATGAAAACAACTTGCAGGACAAAGCTATTTCATATTCCGTGTCAGAAGCGGATTACGACTACCTAAAACAACACAAGAATGGCGGGCATAGTGGCCAGTACAGCGCTAACGGAGACTCAACTGATTCCCATGCTTACAGCCACAGTTTGGTTAATTCTAACGTTGCGCACTATAATCCAAGCAATTACAATAATAATTTAGTTTCAGTGCAACAAAACGCGGAATTTTTGAACGGTGCTGCTCAATCACATTCATATAGACCTAGTTTCGGCTTAGCCGCAGCGCCTCTCGTAACTAAACACATATACTTCCACGTACCCCCGCCAGATGTGGATGAGGTCTCCGTGCTGGCTGCTCCAGTGCAGCCACCGAAGAAGACGTATAACATTATGTTCATCAAGGTACCCTCACAAAACTATAGATCACCCGGGTTTCTCCCTGCGAGCCAGCTAGCAACGGTCGAGGAGAAGACCTTGATTTACGTACTGGTGAAGAAACCTGACCCGCCGGTGCAGGTGGTGGTCCCACCACCCGCTGCGGCGGTCTCGCAGCACGAGGTGCTGTACGTGAAGTACCGAGGCGAGCCGGACGGCCGCGCCGCCGCCACCGCTGCAGCTGCGCACACGCACGGTCTGACGCTCACTCAGTCATCCTCGCTTGATCCATCTTTTCAGTCGGCAATCAGTAAAGGATATTGATCGGAACACCTTTGACGACTGACGACGGATATCTGAACCTATGTGTCGCCAATTGATTCTAAATACTTGCTGATGCGTTTTTATTATCATGATTTCAAAAGAAATTGTTGCTGTTGCTGCGCGAAATAGTACTAGATATTAAGTTATTTATTTCCTTTGTTTTCACGCGTCTAGTTTATAGGTATTTCAATTCGTAATTTTGTATGTATGAATGCTGAATTGTTATGTGATAATTACCAACAAGATAATAGGAAAAATATAAAAGTTTTTTAGGGAGGTTTCCACTCATAAAACTGAAGAACTTTTATACGATAACTGGCTGAAATCGCAAACAAATTTTCGGACTTCCTGTCCAAAGTTGATGAATCAGCTAATCGATTTACTGTAAAGGAAGTCTTTTTTTTGAGATTTCAATAAAGTTGTAGAACAAAACTCGCCCAAATTTATGAGTAGATGCCCTCCTAAAAAAACTGTTATTTCACAAACCTAACACTCTGTTTTTACTGAACCAAATACATAAACATCGTCACTAAAAAGTTCAGTTTATAATTATCATAGCTAGATGTATAGTCATTAAATTTTCTGGACGATTTATCCTACCCAGTAATTATTATTAATGGGTCACGTTTTTCATACTTTTACAATTAATTTCCTTCAAGTACTAAATAGCATAGAATATACTATTTTCTAAACATTTTTACCACTCCCTGCGCGACGGCTAGTGGGCCGGGCTGTAACCAAACACGCCACACTTCAGAATTATTTTATGCAGATATAAAAAAACCTACCAAGTTTAAGTCGGCCTCGTGCTCCGAGTGTTCCGTACCAACACTCCTCTCCACGCAACTATGACAATGATGCCTAGGTATTCATATTACAAACAAAGCGATAGAAAAATGATGTTTTATATTACGGACACGCGCAATATGGGCTTCCATAGTCTTATAAATGAATGTGTAAGTATAAAAAACAAAGTTATTCTTGCAGTTGTTGTAGAACATGTATGGAAAATCTATTAACCTATGGCGGCAACTGCATCAACCCGCAACTGAACCTTATCTACTCTCATACCGTAAAATTCGTTTTATAAACTCTAGAACGAGTATATATTGACGTACTTTATAAACACCATACCGAAATAAGAATCATTTAATTACACTTTTTTTCTATCAATTTTTTTTCCAATACTATACAGGGGAAATAGAAACTTATAATCCTTAAGGAGATTCCATCAATTATTTTCTTCTAATGGAACGCATGTGCCGCATTTTTATGGCATTACAAAAAAAGTTTTGATTCCACTTTTTTACCAGTCTGTGACAGCGCCCGCGCGGATGAGTGCTGGGTTTTGGCGTCATTCATATCTTTGTTGTACTGGATTTCGTGGCAAATTTTTTAAAACTCTTTTAACTGATCTTTTATTTAGTAGGTTCAATTAGATAAAGTATAGTGTATCAAACTGCACATAAAAGGTATTAAAACACTCGTGTGATAGTATTAAAAAACTCACCAAGGCTCTGTTTTCAAACTCACACTCGTGTTTTATACTAGTATTCAACTATAAGGTAAGTAAAAAAAACTTACCCCACTTTACATGTAGCGGGATACTCTTTTATTTTTTTACAGATTTTGTTCTATAACTTTGTAGGGTCACAGATTTCTATAAACACACTAAATTCCATCTTTCTAGCTGTAGCCTTTGAGAAAACCTGTGTCATACAGATAGACAGACAAACATGGCGAAACTATAAGGGTTCCTAGTTTGACTACGGAACTCTAAAAAAGGGAGAGGCAGTAAAGATATACTGCCGCATGTGATCGTGGAACGTCTATGCCACCGGCATCTATAAATTAAAATGAACAAACTAGAAGATACGAGTAATGTGAAGACTGGACGGGACTAAGTTGTTTCGGCCGGCGCGGTGCGGTGTGGGGCAATCGCCTCTATTGATTTGCATCGATGAGTTTTCCTGCTAACCGAGCTGTCTTATAATAGGGATAACGAATGCTAGTCATCTGAGTTACTTTTTATCATCTGTCAAAAACGACATTTTGTTCTAGAAATGTTTGAAATACTTAGGCGTTACGTCATAGTTTAGCAGCGTCATTTAAGTACTCGTTTTGTGATTTTGGTAAATTAAAAATTGAAGACTTGATGGAAAACAAAACGAGTAAGGTTTGCCGAAGTTTAAGTAGGGGGGCAATTTAGTGATCAAGAGTATAAATTTATTTACTAGCTTTTGCCCGCGTCTTTGCCCGCGTGGACATCGTTTTTATGACTGTCTTCGAGGGTGAGTGGTGCGCGAGCCGCAAGCGGCTCGCAAGCGTGGACATGAGTTTTATCCAGATCCCTCAGGAAATATATCGGGCTATTCTGATTAGCAGTCTATGTCACTTCCAACTCTTACAACCAATTCTATACAAAAATCACTTCAATTCGTCGCTCCGTTGTAAAGACGCTGACGTGCGCGAGCATGGAAATGAGTGTTCCCCAGATCCCTTGGGAACTATGTCGGGATATGCTAATTAGTAAATTATGTCATATCCCACCCCCTCAACCATATCTGTGCAAAAAATCACAGCAAGCCATTGGTCCGTTGCGATGTTAAAGAAATTAACCAAAAAAGAGTATTTTTTCAGTTCCCTCAGGAACTGCGTAGGACTATGCTATTTTCTCGGGATAAAAGTAGCAGTAATGTCCTTGTAGTAGTAATGTCGTAGTAGTAGTGACACAGGCTACCTGTATGCCACATCAAGATTGGTTAAGGTGTTGAAGCGTGAAAAGATAACAAACACATTTTCACATTTATAATATTAGTAAGGATTTCTGATGCTGTCGTCATCCCCATTATAATTCGCATTGCTCGTTGGTGACTTCTCTATGAAGCAACAAATTCAAATCCTCATTCATTGATAAAGGAGATCTGGTCTGGTTAGTCTTACATACAAAAGAGTGATGGATGGTTTCCGGCGAAGTGAATATTCATTGATATCTTTTCTATAAAGAGAAGACGTCGGTGGCGGAGAGAGTCGGTGGCGTAATGGCAAGGGCCGCTACCTCGTGTCCGGGAGGTCGTGGTTCGAATCCAGCCACGCACCAATGAATTTTCGAATTTAGATTTCATATCTATGTTTATCTGACGCTTTTACAATGAAGGAAAACGTTATGAGGAAACCTGCACACGACTGAGAAACTTGAAGGTTGTGTGTGAAGTCGATCAACATGTACTGGGCCCGCGTGGTCGACAAAGGCCCAATCACCTTATTAAGGGTAGGCTCGAGCCCCTCAATGGGGACGTATTGATATGATGAAAGAGAAGTAGTAACTAGCAGTACCTATTGATGTCTTATATTATAGGAAGGATCGGCGAATTATGCCTAATGCCAGAAGATTTCAAGTTACTTATAAGGCCTCGTAATAATAGCAACTGGCACCAACTGCTGAACGAACATGCCGTGCGATCGTATAGCTCAGGACGACTTGCGTGTTCGCGTCGATTACTATGGTCAACTGATGAACTCACCATAAAGCGCGGTCATTAACTAGAGTAGTTTGGCTGTTAACCGCATTTAAAGAACATAGTTATAAATTATTTTGAAGCATTTTAAAAGCAAATAAAGATTTCTATTCTATTCGATCTCTCTTATATTTAATTAAAAACAGGTTTTATTAGATTAAGTCAAAAGTGTTCTTTAGACTTTTCCTCTGAAACAACTGGACCAATCGAATTGAAATTTACGTAAGTAATTGGTGACCCGACGACGGATGTGCAACGAAAGTTAATGAATTTCAAACACAGGGGCCAATTATGCGGGGTAAATTAGTTTTTTTTTAAAGTTTTGCAAACTATATCGTGTAGATTTTTCAAATGAAATAGATGGTTGTGAGAATCTAAAATACTTATATATTTTTTTTAGTTTTAAGATATATAGTTTTGAAGTTGAAGAAAAGAGGCGAAAATTTTCAATTTTTAGGGTTCCGTAGTACAACAAGGAACCCTTATAGTTTCGTCATGTCTGTCTGTCCTTCTGTCTATCCGCGGCCTAGCTCCTAGACTAGATGAAATTTGGCAAAGATATATATAATAATAACGCGGAGAGAATTGTAAAGCATTTTTGTAAAAAAACCTCCCCTGCAAGTAAAGTGGGGATAATTTTTTTTCTCGTCAAACCCGTCGTGTGAGGGTGTCGTTGATTAGAACTTAAAAAATAGTTTTGAGTCTTCTAAGACCATTTTATAATTTAGGGTTCCGTTTTTGAAAAAAATAGGCTTGAAAGTGTAAAATTTAGTTGGGGCCGAGTGTCTCCACCCCCTAACAACTAAACCGCTGTATTTGGAAATTTGAAATAATTAATGAAAGTAGTCTACATAATGAATTTATAAGGAAAACTATCAAAGCTAATAAGGCTTTTCTAGTCGAAGAGCAATATAAGATCAAAAAAAATCGTATACAGGGTGACTTTTAATTAGTTCTTGATAACAAAAAACATGCATGTACTCGTGATTCAAAACAACTTTCTCAAATAAACTTTATGTCAAAGAAAAAAAATTTTTGGTCCTTCATACAAAATCAATCAAATCGGAAAAAATGTATAAAGCATCATTTTTTTTCCATTTTTGACATATAGTTTCTTTAGGAAAGTTGTTTGTAATCACGAGTACATTCATATCCTTTGCTATCAAGAACTAATTAAAAGTCACCCTATATACACTAGCCTGGTCAAAAATGTTGCTAGCGCGTTTTAGAATATATCAAAATGTAAGTAAATCACTATAACAAACATATTGGCAACTACGGAACCCTACATTGCGCGTAGCCCGACACGCACTTGGCCGATTTTTTATATCTGATACTGCTGGGCCTAAAATCTTAGTCACAGTAAATGAAGTTGAATGAAAATGAAAACCTATGAAAAAACCTAAAGTAGCTCCGTTCCCACAGGAATATAAAATTTCCAAGTTCCAGAATAAGTGGAACTACCTACAGCAAAGTATGTAGGTACTGAGAGGTCTGTTTCTGTTGGTAGTTAAAATTTTATTTCGGAATCCTGTTTGTGTCGCAATTGGCTGTTTTATTGCCCTTAACATGTTCACTCTATAGCATTTTCAGTTTTTGAGTTATAGCAGAAAAATCTGATTATCCTAATTCCTTTTTGTATTAAAATGGCTGCCTTATGGTTTTTTAAATAGAGCTAATTTGGCGGCCCCTATAAAATTGATCATGATTACTTATACAACAGAACAACATAATATACGAGTACAAACAAACTTTATCGTGACTTGAAACTCCCGTGATCGTTTTATATGGAGATTCATGCATATTCTAACTTTGACGTTATAATTTTCACGTGGACGGACACTGCAAAGTTTTAAACGTTCTTGACTCTGTAAATGTGTTGACTCAATGAGTTGTTGAAAACAAAGAAAGAGAAAACATTCAGTGAAGGGTGACACTATAGTTTGCTTTGAAGTATGAAGTCTATTGTTCCCATAACAATTAGAGCCATGAAACATCCTTAAAACGTCATTATAAACAATAAACTTTGGCGACAAATGAACAATATACCTACGACGCGACGCTTCGTCCGCATTGCGCGCGCGCATACTGGTGGCGGCAACAGTTTATTCAGCTTGACATGAAGCGGGTAAGTTATTTTGCCAGATCGACTAATTAATGCTAAATGAAGTTTCAATAAATATTTACAATTAATGTTACAGGTCATCACATCTATTTTCTCAATGCTGTCATTGGACATTTTAATTGATAGTTTGCCAATTAACAATGGATTCAGTCTGAAATTTAACGCAGCACATTCTAAAGAAGATTTAACATCGAAACAGTTTGGTGAAATTCTTGCAAATAATATCGAAGACTCCAAACAGCGAATCCTAACAAAAACTCAGTATAGCCCACCATTTGAGCTTGGGATTGGTTGCACAAATCAAATTGCAAAAATAGTAGTTCCCGTTCAATATAGCCCTTCAAATGAGAGTACGAATACTTCAGAAAAATCTAAAGTGCTGCACCTACCAATGGTCGAACACCCTTACAAAGATTACAAAATACTGGTAGCCACTGCTCCCGCGCACATGACGCTGGGGCGGGGTAGCACCGAGCGCCTGCTAATCTACGTGGTGTTCCCCGACGACCACAGCGACGGTGACGACAGCGCCGGGGCCTTCGCCGTGCCAACCGTATATTTTGTCAACCAGTCCACCTCAAAGATGTTCTCAGCCAACGGTGGACTACGTGACCCAGTGTTTCTTGTGAACAACAACCGCACAGTTACAAAATTAAATAGTAAACAAATATCAAAATACGTGAAATTCAAAAATAAATTAAGAGACCATTTTGTTTGACCATTTTTTGTAGGTCTTACTTGGGTTTGTTTTAAAATATTTTTAATAAACAATAATTATTGAGTTAATTCACATCGTGTCTATCACTATTTTACATTCCGCTTCGCCCGTACAACATATTATTATTGTTTTTACTTTCGTTCGAACGAACGAAGTGAGTGAAAACTTTAAAAGGTATACAAATCGTAAAAGAAACGATTCGAGTGATTTTGATGGGGAGAAATCTAGCCTTAGATCTATTATTCATAGACTCCAAAAAAGTTTTAAATAAATGTGTATGTACGAGTATGTGCAGAAACGGTGTGTTCCTGCTCCTCGAGATCAAAGGGAAGTATTTTCGCCAGACGAGGTGGTATGCCTAGGTCCGACCGTGAACTAGGCGCTGATGATTAGTACTTGTATATATCATACTCAGTGCTGAAGAAATGTTAAAAGCGCGTTCTAGAGGTCGTGTTTCTTTTGTCCTCTCGTCGCTTGTGTTAAGGTTCAGTAGCGGGTTACTGTAGTTTTCGACACATATTATGTATATGACTCCGTTTTCGGCTTCCGTATAGTAACCGGTCGTATGGCTTCCGGCTTAGAATAGGGCCATCCTATTTCTTCCAATAGGGGTCGTAAGAGTTGCCTAAGGGATATGGATTCCTCCCATACAGAAAAAATAACAATTTCACTAAAATGCTATATTTTTCCCACAATTGATAGGCCCTTGGCATCATCTCACTTGATGGTATGTGACTATGATGTTGAAGATGGAGTTAAGATGGGGCTGTACATGAAAGAAACTTTATGTGGCCTGCAGTTTATTTTTGATATGACAGTCACTAAACATAAACAAGTAAAATAATTGTAAGAGCTACAATGCTAATATACTCGTTGCCCTGAAGATATATTTAGCATCTGCGCTGGAGTGGAGAGGGACTTTACATCAATGTCAAGTTAAGGTTTCTGTAATCACTTTTGAAATTAAAGTAACATTTAAGAAATATGATCGGTCCACTGGAGATCCTCAAGTATATGCTACGCATATATACGGTGAGGCCATCGAGAAACACGGTGAGGCTCTCGCCGTGTCTCTTGACATCTTGAAGACTTTTGACCGAGTCTAGCACGGTAGTCTTATTGGCAAGCTTCTTTCATACGGACTGCCTGTGGGCTTGTGTAACGAGTATCTGATTTCCTGAGGTTCCCTATCCTGTCCTATCCTATCCTATTCGAGTAGTTACTGATGACTGCTCCTCCGACCTATTGGCAATCGGTGCCGGGGTACCTCAGGGCTCTTTTCTTTCCGCTAGTCTTTTCCTTCTACATATAAACGATCTGCTGACACCAGGTATTATTAGGTATGCAGACAATAGCACAGTTGTGGAAAGGTACATATTCAGTGCATGAGCGAACGGCGTTGAGACGCTGTCTTTGAGAGAGGCCACGATAGAGCGCATGGACCTATCGCTCTAGGCAGTGTCTGATTGGGGTGTTTCAAACCTCGTAAGTTTCAATACCTCTAAGACACAGGCCTGTCTCTTTTCCGCTAAAAGGAGTCCTTTCAACTTGACTCCTACTTTCCGGAATAAATTCGTTCAGACATCCGACCACCTAATCTCAATTTCGGTCGATACATCGAGTCCAAGGCAAAAGTTGATGCAATGAAGCTGGGTATTCTCTCTTAGGTGAGATGGTACTTCACACCGGACAGCATCTTTCTTTATACCAAGCACAAGTCTGATCTTGTATGGAGTACTGTTCTCACCTATGGGATGGATTAGCCAGCTATCAGCTGAATACATTGGACACCATCGACCGACGCGCCCGGAGACACATTGGCGAAGACAAGCTTGTCAAAAATAAGCTCCAAAACCTTGATCATCGCCGCAAAGTTGCCTGTCTTGCAGTATTCTATCGAATTCATTTCGGACAGTGTGCACAAGAACTGCACGACCTCATTCCCCCAGCTCTAAACCACCTTCGGTCAACGAGACGCAGGGAGAGGTTCCTCCCCTTTGTTGTTGATATTCAGCCTATACGCACGAAGCGTTACGCTTCCTTATTTATTATGCAGACAGCCATGGAGTGGAACTCCTTGCCTGCGTATGTGTTTCCCGACTCCAACAATTTGGGAATCTTCAAGGCGAGAGTGAATAGGCATTATTTGAGTTTGCGTGTACCATCCTCGAGTACATCGTCACTTACCATTAGTGGTGAGATGTAGTCAAACGCACGCAAAATTTTAATTAATAAAATACCAGCTCCGAAGTGACTTTTACGAGTCCCCCAATCCCCAATCAAAGGTAGGTACGAATAAAATTAAATGCCTACAATCTTTTTGAGATCGGTACCAGCACACACCTATTAAATGTTTTAGATTCAAAGGATTTGCTGGCACCGACCTTAAAAAAATGGTGGGCCCCTTATTTGATTCGTACCTACATTAGATTTTGTTATTGTTGTTTATTTTCGTGTATTTATTTAAAATGTTATTTCATACTTTTGAGAGGATTTCTTTTTGAAGTCGGTTTTTTGTTTTTAAAACTTCTAATTTTATTTTTTTATTGATAATGCTATCTATCTAACGATGTTAAAGTCAATCATCTACTCGCCAATAGGAATCATAAAATCATAATGCATGTGTTTGATTAATCGTTAAAGAGTCCTGTGGCTTCCATCATCATCTCAGCAGCATGAAAGAAAGTTAACGAGTCAAATTACCTGAAAGTATACAATTGAATCTGTAAAAATTTCATAGAAATTCCTTACAAAATGTTGTCTTGTGTGGGGGGTATTATCGAATAGGTGTTTTTAAGGTATAGTAGTGCTTTCTAATAACATACTTTGCCCGGTGTGCCGTTCGCCATCGTCGTCAAGAACATGTTTCTGCTGTTTCTATAGTAGTTTCTGTAGTAATAGTTTATATTGGACCTAGGAAAACTATTTAGAGTATTCGGAGGCAAACAGTTTTCATGTAATGACTAATGACTCGGAAACCCTACATTATGCGTAGTCAGACACGCACTTTGCCAATTTTCATGTATTAGAAGAAATAAGATTTTTTTTAGATATTGATTTACCATCATTTTTAACAAAGATGAGGAGGCGAGCGTTGGGTACTTCTTGAATCGCAAATTAATAATCGGCAAATTTTATTGTACATGTAGCTTAGCTTTATGACACCAGTGAGTTAAATACACATCAGTTCGGTATCATAATTAATTAAATACTCATAAAAATTATTATTATTATGAACAGTTTGTTAGGTAACAAGGCTCACCGTTCACCAATGAAGAAGTGAAATAATATACCTCCATGAAACTTTACACCCGATCTAAACAACTTGCTCGTTAAATAATGGTGAAAGCTAGGTTTACACTAGAGTTTGAATTGGGCAACCGACAGAAACATTTTGTAAATAATAGGTAGGCATATATTTAAATTTTAATTACGTACACACCTAGTGTTTTAGGAACCATTAATAACGTAAAAAAATGAGACACCAGTCGTAAAAAAGAAAAAAAACCCAGCTAAGTGAGAGTAGCACTCGCGCACCGATGGTTGAGTGCCACCATACCTCTGGATAAGGTACAAAGAGTACTACAACATTGATACCTATTCATTTCAATCAAAAGATATCAACGAGTACGACTCACACTTAACTCAACGTACGGGGTGAGTCGCACTATACTTCAAGAAATTGGCCATAATCCGGCTATACGTTTCCTACTTTTAAAGACATCAATGAGTACATATTGCAGGTTACTATTTTATTTCATAGAAAAAAATATCAATCAATGAAAGAAGACTCTAATTTGTTGCTTTATAGATACAACAACAACCAGTAATGCAAGTTATTAAGGACATTGTTCTGGGTAAGAAAACTGGAAATCTATGGCTATGATACAAAAAAAAGAAAACGTAAGAGAATAAAATAAAACATCTATCCTTTAACACACACTTCAAAAAAGTCTAAGCACCGCCTCTTTAATTTCAATATTAGAATTGTTTCCACATTATTTTATGTTTATATTAAATTCTATTACTATATTGATTTGAAAACCTGCAGTTTGGCTTTACAAAAGGGCGTTCCACAACGGACGCAGAAATTGAACTTATATGCTTTTATATATGATGCTTTTGAAAAATCACAAAACGCTATCTTCTGCGACTTGTCAAAGGCATTCGATTGTGTGGAACATAAAACTCTGCTTGTAAAACTGGACCATTACGGTGTTATAAATATGTATAGTAACTAGATCTTTTGGAATTATATTTAGTAAATAGGATACAAAATACAAATAAACAGTACTAAATCAATAGGTTCACGGGTTAATATGGGCGTGACTCAAGGCTCTATTTTGGGACCTTTCCTTTTTTAGTTTATATTAATGTTTTTATTTTATTTTTTATTTTTATCCCTTGGCATCATCTCGCCTGATGGTAAGTGACGATGATGCCAAAGATGGAAGCGGACTTACCAAGTTCTCCAACGCAATGGGTATCTGGCTGTTTTATCTTCAAGCCGGAACACATCAATGCTGTTAACACTGATGTTTGGCGGCAAAACTGAGATAAGATAGTGGTAGCTAGCTAGGCGGGCTATGAAAATGCCTTACCACCAACCAAACCGAGTCCCTCAAAGCTGACCCCGTCGGGAATCGAACCCGCGACCTCCTGGTGTGAAGCGAATGAACTGACCATTATGCCACGGAGGCGGTTACTATTCATGATCTACCATTGAATCACTGTCGAAAATTGTGTTGTTTGCGTATGATACATCACCAGTAGTTTTAAAGGTAGACAGAAAAACTGATATGCCTGACGAAGTAAGGGCATTACTCTTTCAAAAGTACCTATATGATTGGTTTACTGTAAGTAACTTTGTTTTAAACGCAAAAATTACTAAATATATTAAATTTACATTACCTAATGTTATTGAAGGAAAAAAATTGTATCCTTAGCTGGTAGTTAATTATAATTTGTAAATCAAAGCATGTTTCTAGGAAAAACTATCGATTCAAAGCTTCAATGGGGCTATCAGATATAACTGTCTTAAGGAATACTTTTGTGGAGACATGCCGATGATATAAATTTGTAACATATTTGTTCTGCAAAAAAAGGCGGTTCGCGCGATTTATGGAATGTGTTATCGTGAGTCGCTCCGAGATAATTTCAAAGACAACATTTATGAAAACAATTTCGCTTAAATCTGCATCTCTTCTGTCTGATTAGGGACAGGTACGGTTAGAATCGTCGAATCAAAAATAACCTTCAACTAACTTATGCCAGACTTAGCAAAATCAATAAGTCCTTAAAACAGTTTAAAATTTGTTTCTAAAGAACTCTTTGTAAAAAAGGTTATTATAAGACATCGAATATTTGAATGATAAAAATGTTTGGGTAGACAGTGGTTCTTCTATCAACGCAAGTCATGTTTAGTAATCATAAAATGATAACCATGTAATACAATCAAAAAATTGACGTGGAAGCTAAAAGACATGATAACTCTATTATTTTTATTATTGTATATTTAAAAATTTAGGAGTGACAGGAGTGGTGCATTGCATGCTTGCGGATGATGGCGCATCGGGAGCCGGGTAGTTCCTTTCCCTCTAATATGGTCAAGGGGAGCGGTGGCTACTCTCGCGTTATACTCGAGACCAGGTGCTGTCCGTGGCTGGCCTACTCTTGGCAAAGGCATTAATGACATATTCAACAATTTTCATCTATAACTTCTCATGTCATATTGATATAATTTGTTTTTAATCGATGATTTTATTTTGCCATTAATATTAATCATTATGTAAGTATACTTTAATTTTTTTTCAAAAATGACATTAGGTATTTATAATTACTATTTTATGACCATCAGAAAGATAATATATATAAATATTAGTAATATGCATCTATATTTTAAGTAAATACTTGGGAATCGTGAAATCTTATAATAATAAAATGTAGAAATAGTGTATATTTTAAAAAGTTTTCGTAGAACAAGTACACTTTTGCAGTAAATACTCGCAAGCGTCGGTGGCTCAACCGGTAACGACTCGGTCCATCTAACCAGAGGTACCGGGTTCAAATCTGGATGGCCAATGTACCAATGAGTTTTTCTAAAAACTTACGTACATACTTACCGTTTGCTTTAACGGTGAAGGAAAAACATCGTGAGGAAACCTGCACACGCCTGCGAAGAAACTCGAAGGTTGTGTGTGAAGTCGACCAACCCGCACTGGGCCCGCGTGGTCGACTAAGGCCTAATCGCCCTGATTCAGGGTAGGCTCGAGCCCCTCGGTGGGGACGTATATGAGCTGTAATGATGACTCGCACTTATAATGGAAAAAAACTTTTCTAAAATTGAATCAAATTGGTTTTCCAAGTTAAAGTTAATACAGAGTATGACGTCATACAGAGTATCAAGTTCTCGTTAGTTTAACACGTGTCTGCACTATAACACTAGTTATTCGCAGAAATTGATGAGATATTTGATGTCTTCTAGAGAAAGGGATAAGTCCGACTTTGCTATATTTATGTCCTTTTGTTAACCTTATTTGTTTTAAATGCAATAAAGAGTTTACAAACAAACAAAGTAACTCGTTTACATAGTAGAATAACAACTATTATGGCATTGAAACCTCATCAGTCAAGAGTCTCTCAGGACTCGTCACGGACGCATGTCTCATACGTTTTCGATGGGATTTAATTTAAATTTTTTTCTATAATGTTTTTTTGATTGCCTCCATAACGAGTAAAAGTTCAATGTTTTTCTTAACAATGGTTTTAATGATTTTAATAAAACTTACAAAGTAAACAATCTTAATTAAACGGTCGGAGTGACTTCACAGATGAACACAGATTTTTTGATATTTTTTCTCAAATGTGGTTGTAACGAATTTAATTAAACTTTAAAAGTTATTAGAACTTAATAAGGCCTGCTGCACTGGGTATTACATTATTCACAGAAAAAGGAAAAAGGTACTTACCATACAGATCCAGATTATTTGTTATTAATTTATCGAGTTAGATATACGTACGTACCTATTCTTAGTTTCTAAATTGTATTTGATTGTTTATGCCAGACGGTGAAGACTACGCGCGAAAGTACCTAGGCTGTTTGATAAGTACCCGTTTACTAAATATATTAATATCACTGGCCGAAAATAAGTATACCACCTTTTTAAGCCATTTTTCAGAGGCTGGGAAAAAAAAAGAAAATGGCATTCTTGTTTTTTTTTTCATTTGACAGCGATTTAGTGAAAGCGTGAACTTAAAATTGTTAAAATGGAGAAAGATCAGTATCGGTCAGTAATTAGATTCTTGTTTTTGGAAGGAATAACATGTGACGAAATAAAAGTAAGAATGCAAGCGGTTTACCATGAATGTGCTCCTTCTATAACAACCGTGAGATATTGGTATAACGAGTTTAAGCGGTGGAAAACAACCGTCTTTGATGAGGATCGCCCAGGCCGGCCAATTGAGGTGACTACAGACGATATGGTTAAGAAAATTAAAAATATCGTTTTAGCCGACCGCTGAATTAAACTTCGAGAAATCGTTGATGGTGTACACGTTTCAAT